>CAHIKZ030001444.1:397500-465000 GCA_903632075.3 Acanthosepion pharaonis | reverse complement strand
AATGTTTTTAAACATCAGTAAAAATGTATTTTTATTTTTTTGTCAAAGGAAATCATTTTTAAAAAAAATAATAATAGTAATATTTTTAGATACATACATACAGACGCACACATGTGTCTGAGCAGATGTCTACAACAGGGATTGACTAGTTGGCATAGTATTGTATGTATTAAAATGAGTTGGTGTTTAAATGTGTATGCATTACTATAAATGATATATTTATATTTATTTATAGTTATGAGAAATAATGTCAGATTAAGAACTCCATTGATAGCTTTTTTTTTTTTTTAAATCTATCTTTTTTCATTCTTTTCAATTTTTATCTATGTATCTATATATATATATATATATATATATATATATATATATATATATATAATTGTATGTAAATATAAATATATATAGATATTATATATATATATATATATATATATATATATATATATTCTAAAAAATTTAATTTGATTTTTATTCATTAATCCCAAATATTTTTTCACTTAAAACATTAAAATTAGTGGATAAAATATTTAAGTAGATGCTCCATTTATTTATTTATTCTTTTTAATATATATATATGGGTATCCATTAGAATAAAATTTAAAATGAATGTGTGTGTGTGTGTGTGTTAAATGTGTGCAGATTTTGTGTATTTAAAAAAATTTTTTGGATCAACAAATTTATCCATTTGCATTTATTTAATTGCCAGACACTTCACAGCCATGGTTTGTCTTAATCAAAACAGAAAATGCTAAATTGGCAGATAAATTTAATTGTAATTAGTTTTTAAATTTTTTTATTGTTTGTAAAATCTTTTATTAGACAAGTAAAGGAAATTGATCTATGTTATCAATTATTTCTAAAGCAGAGAAAATGTGATCGAAAGAAGTTTTCTATAAAATATTTCCCTCTGCTTTTCCTATGGCAGACCAAAACAAATTTTGGTTTCATTCCTTAAATGATCTCCATTAAAATTGTAAAAAAAAAAAAACTCAACAGGTTTTTACTAATTCAAAAATTTATGATTGCAATTAAAATTTTAATTTATTCAATTGATATTTCATTTACATTAATACATTTGCAGTTTGAAAAGGATGCTCAAATTACAATGGTGAAAAGGAAATTATTAACACTGGAAATATAAATAAGATAAATTATCTGGACTTTATCAAAGAACAAGAAATTTAATTATTACAATTATAATGGTTATAATAATGGAGTTTAAATAATAATAATAATAATAATAATAATAATAAAACAGAATACCAGATCTAATTATCATGAAATAGAGTATTAGTGAAACAAACCTGTAAAAATATCAGGATTATGAAAGAAAACAAAAAAATAAAATAAAATTAAAACATGATAGTTGTTTTAATCTATTGTTCCCCAATTCAAAATATAAAAGCCATTAAGGTTAAAATTACTAAATTTGTTTATTTTGAGTGTTGAAATTTGATTTAAAAGCGTTATTAAAATAAAAATGTAAATAACCAAATTCTATTATGGAAAAAAAATGACAATAAAGAGATTTAAAAAACAACAACCATTTTTAATTTGGGAATCTAAACCCATAATGCAACAGTTCTGGAGAAAAAGCTCTCTATTGTGGAAAATCCTCAGTTTTTTTTTTTTGAAGGGAATGAAGATGATTTTGAAAATAAATTTTTGTATTAAGGAAGGTCATTTTGAAGGTCTAATTTTTTGGCACCAAAAAAAAACATTTGTCTTTCCCAAAAATTTTCCATGTTATAAAATTTATTCAATATACATGAAACAGTCCTTAAAGAAAATTACAAAATTTTTTGAAGATTTTGACATCAAGAAAAAATTTAAGCCATCCAGATGAAAATTTCTAAAATCGTCTAAAATAATTGATGAAGATTTATTTTTAAAATTTCAAAAATAAAAACAAGTGCTGAACTTCAAATGAATAATAATAATAATTTATGATAATTTAAAATGTAATAATAATGTGTTAAAAGTTTGGTTCCATTTTATATAAGGTCTTTTTAAAAAATTTGGTTTAATTGTTCTAAAGGGTTGAAATGAAACCTTCAAGATAAATTCTCTGTTGAACAAGAAAAGGGTTTTTTTCTGCCAATTTTTTCCCATTAGATCATCAACCCCAATGCTAATTTTTTTTTTTTTAACAAGTTGGAGAAATTATTTTCCTTTTCTTTTATCAATGGTTTAATAAACTTAAAAAATAGTCTGCTAAAATAACCTATTTTCATTGGTTGGGGAAATTGATTTGGATTTTTCTTAATTTTATTTTTACAAAAAATCTGACTGTAAAACCCTACTGGCATTTGAAATCAGACCAAAATTTCTGAATTTTAATTGATTATAAAATTGTTTGCACCACCTTGTAAATCATAATAATAATTTCCAATAAAAAAAATTTAAAAAAAATTTTGAAAAATTTGTTTTTTTTTTTTTTTTAATTTATTTTGATGATATGTAAAATTTTTGAATATAATTATTGTTATGATGGTTTTATTAAAAACATTTTATAAAAAAAAAAAAATGTCACATTTTTTATTTGTACCTCCAGTTTTAAATTTTTGGTTTGCCAAAACTTGAATAATAATAATAATATAATGGAAAACAAAATGTCAAATTCAAAATAAAATTTTTTCAACACCAACAAATGATCCATCAAAACAAGAAGATTGGATCTAATGATAAAAAATCTAATGGCAAACGTGAACCTTCATGCCTGCATGAAAATGATTTTTTTTGAAAAAAATAAAAATGGCTTTTCTTTGAAAACCACTATTATTTTAAATAATTCAAAAAATATTCATGTTTGTTTACAATTTTTCTTTCGATGATAAAATTGTAATAAAGAAAATTAAAATTTTTCCAATAACTTGGACCGATTTTAAAATTGAAAAAAAAAGGATCTAATGATTTTTTCTTTTTTTCAAACTTTATAAAATGGTAAATAATAAGGATTTCTTTATAGTTGGTTCACATATTTTAATAATTTAGTAAATGTTTATAAATTTATGAATAAAAAAAATTGTTTTTTATATTTATTTCTTTATAAATTGGTAAATGATAAATATTGCATTGCATTAGTTTTAATTGTATTAGTTTTTAAATGTTGTAAATATAAAATTATTCTTGTAAATAAACAATCTAATAAATAAATAGTTTAATATTTTTTTTTGTAAATTCTCAAGAACAAAAAAAATGTATAAATTCACTTTCATCATATTTTAGGTTTTATTAAAATTCTAATCATTGCTTTTTAAAACAATAAACATTGCTGAGGAGTGAAGGTAGTTAAAATAATAAAGTGTCAAAAAAAAAAAAACTTTTTTTGACACTTTTTTTTTTTTTAAAAGCAAATCTGAAATGTCCAAATTTGTTGAAAAAAAATTTTTTTTTCAAAACTTTTTTATTTAAAATTTGGCTTTAAATTTTTTTAAAAAAAAAATTTTTTTTTTTTGATTTTTTTTAATTAATAATCAAAATAAAATTTTTAAAACTTTTTTTATCAAAAATAATTTTTTTTTTTTTATAAAAAAAATCATGTTTTTTTTTTTTTTATAATTTGATTCAATTTTATAAAATCATTTTTTGTATATAAAAAATTTTTGAAAAATTCCAATTTTTTTTTTTTTTCTTAATTTTAATTTTTAAAGAAATTTTTTTACCAAAAAAAAAAAAAAAAAAAAATGTCTAAATAAAAATTTTAAATTTTAAAAAATTTATTTTATATTAAATTAAATTAAATATATTTTTTTTTTTTCATTTTTTTTTTAAAATTATTTTAATTTGGTTTTTTTTTTTTAAATTTTCATAATTCATTTAAAAAAAAAATTCATTTTAATAAATATTTTTAAAATTTTTTTTTTTTTTATCATTTATCAACAAAATTAAAAAAAAAGAAAATGCAAAATATGAAATTTTATTTGTAATTCCTTGTTTTCAAAAATTTATATAATTTTTTAAATTTTTTTTTTTTTTTAATTACATTTATTTATTTTATTTTAAAATTTGTTTTTGAATATAATTAATTTAAATATAATAAATAATTTTTTTTTTTTGTTTTTCAATTTAAATTTTTCAAATTTTAAAAAATTTAAATATAAATATAATTTTAAATTATTTCAAAATTGATAATAAAATAAATTTATATTTTTTTTATTTTTATTTTTTTTCTTTTAAAAAAAATTCTTTTTTTCTTCAATAAATTAAAAAAAATTTATTAAGGATTTATATGTTTTTGAAAAATGCTGTTTTTTTCATAAAAAAAAAAAATATAAATTTTTAATAAAAAATAAAATTTTTATATAAAATTTCATCTAAATTTAATATTGTAAAATTCAATTTTATAAAATTTTATTTTAAAATTTTTTTTAATTTTTCAAAAGCAAAGTTATTTCTTGGAAATATGAACAAAATTTTTTTCAAAAAAAATTAATTTTTTAATACTAAAAAAAAAAAAATAAATGATTAAAAAAACTTGTTTCTTTCATTTCTTTAATTTTAATTTTTTCTTCCAATTATCAACAATTGTAAAAATTAAAAAATCTGAAACCAAATTTTTTTTTTTTTTTTTAAAGTTTTTTTTAGATTTCATTGAAATTTTTTTTAAATTTAAATTTTTGAAATGATTCTGGATAAAAAAAATTTCAATATTTTTGTTTTTGTTTTCATTCTATTGGAAAAAAAACAAAATAATTTTTTTCAAAATTAAAAAAAATCATTTATTTATTAATTAAAAATCTTAAAAAAAATTTTTTTTAATTATTTTTTTGACTTTCTTAAATCCAAATTTTTCTTTGTTCTTTTTTTTTTCAGATTTTGATTTTAAAAAAAAAAAAATAATTTTCTTAATACTTCTCAAAAAATTTATATGAATGTTTCATTCCTTTTTTTTTTTTTCATTGTAAATCAAAAAAAAATAATTTAAAAAAAATTTTTCAAAAATTTTAAAATAATTTATTTTTTTGTTTTTAAAATTTTGACTTAAAAATTTTTTTTTTTAAATTAAAAAATTTTTTTAAAATGAAAAATTAAAAAATTAATAATTTCTAAAAAAACAATCATAAAAAAAGAAATAAAAAATCTAAAAATATAATTTTAAGATAACTTTTTTTTAAATTGACATTTATTAAAATATTTCATTTTTAAAAATTAATTGGAATTCATTAACAATTGTTGAATGAAATAAAAATTTTTTTTTTAATAAAAAAAAATTTTTTAAAAAATTTTTACTTGAAAATCAATAAAAAAGATATACATTTTGGTAATATCAAGTTTTATTTTTTTATTGATATAAATTTTTTTCAATATTTATTCAAAATTTTTTTTTGAAAAATTTGAAATACTTTCTTTAAATATCATTTTTTTTGAACATTTTGAAAATATTTATTTTTATTAATATATATTCAAATTCATATATAAAATTTTTATATATAAAAATAAAATATTAAAAAAATTTAGAGGGTTTTTTAAAAAAATTTTTTTGAATTTAAAAAAAACCTTTTGATTAAATTTTATTTTTTAAATTTTTAATTTTAAATATAATTTTTTTATTCAAAATTCACACAGAAAAAATTTTTTTTTTTTTCATTTTTTTTGATCAAAATTTAAAACAATAAGAAATTTGACAAAATAAATTTGAAATTAATTGTTCTAAAAAAAAATTTTCAAAATTTGATTTAAATAAAATTTTTAAGTTCTTTTATTTTTTCAAAATATTAATAAGATATAAATATTTTTTTTTTTTTTTAATTTTTTAAAAAAAACTGAAAATTTGTTTAAATTTTATTTTTTTTTTATGGACATCTTTTTTGAAAAAAAATATGTTGAAAAAAAAAATTTTTAAAACAAAAAAAAATAAAAAAAAAAAAAAATTTAAAATTCAAAATTTTAAAAAAATTTTAATGGTTGATTTTTTTTTTAAAAAAATAAAAAATTAAAATATAAAAAATTTTTTTTATAATTTAACAAAAAAAAAAATTTTTTAAAAAATTTTTTTTAAATTATTTTTAAACAAATGATAAGTTAATTATTTAATTTTGTAAAATTTTATTAAGAAAAAATTATAATTAAAAATTTTTTTTTTTTATAAAAGTTTTTATTTAATCAATAAAAACAAAAAAATATTTTTAAAAAATTCAAAAAAAAACAAAATTTTTTCATAAAAAAAAGATAATTGAAAGATTATTTTTTTTTTATAATTTAATTTAATAGAATTTTTCAAAATATAAAATTTTTTTTAATTAAAGTGAAGATTAAAAAAAAAAAAAAAATTTGATTTTTATAAAAATTTTAAATAAATGTTTTTTATTAGAACAAAAAGAAATAAAAAAAATGATAAAAAATTTTTGTTGTTTCAAAAAAAAATTTTGGAGATTTTGAAATTTTTTATCCTAAAAATAAAATAGCAAATTTTCTTTTAAATTTTAAAAATTTTCAAAAAAATAAAAAAAATTAATTGAATGTATTTTTTTTTTTTTTTTCTTAAATTTTTAAAAAAAAAATTTAAATATTTTTTTTTTATTTTGATCTTTTTTAAAAATATTTAAAAAAATGAAATCATTTATAATTTTTCAAAATTTATTCAGAAATTTTCAAATGTTTACAAAATTTTCAATATCATTTTCTTATTTATTTTTTAAATCAATTTTTCTATTTAAAATATGTTGTTTTTTAGTTTTTTTTTTAAAATTTTTAAATTTGTCAAAATTTGTTTTTTGTAAATTCAACAATATGAAAAAATAAAAATTTATTATTTTAAAAATTAATTTCTCATTTAATTTTATTTAAATATTTTCTCTATATTTTCATTTTTTTTTTTTTTTTTTAATTTTAATTTTTTTTTATCATTTTATTTATTTTCTAAATGATATTAAAAAAAATAATTTTTTTAAAAAAATTTTAAAAAAATAAAAATTTGGGGAAATCATATCTTTTTTTTTAAAAAGAAAAAAAAAAAATTATTTTAAAAAAAAAATTTTGTTTTAAATATAATTTATATTGTTTTTAAATTAAAAAAGTTCTAAATTTTAAAAAAAAAATTTTTTGATTTTATTTTTTTTGTTTAAAAAATTTATGTTTATTGAAAATAAATTTATAAATTTTTTTTTTTTTTGAAAAATTTAAATTTTTTTTTTTTTTTTTATAATTATTTTTTTTAAATATTAAAAAAAAAAAAAAATATAAGATTTTTCAAATTTAAAAAAAAAATTTTTAAATGGTTTTTCATTTTTTTTTTACACTGAAATTTTTTAACTAAAAACTTTTGGCAATTTTTATTGTTTTAAAAAAAATTTTAGAATTTTAAAATTTAAACATATGATGAAAAAAAAATTTATACATTTTTTTTTTTTTTCAAATTTAAAAAAAAAAATATTAAACACTATTTATTTATTAGATTGTTTATTTACAAGAATAATTTTATATTTACAACATTCTAAAACTAAAAAAATTAAAAAAAAAATGCAATAAAATTATTTATCATTTACCAATTTATAAAGAAAAAATTTTTAAACAATTTTATTCATAAATTTATAAAATTTTACTAAATTATATTTATATTTATTGAACCAATTAAAAAAATTTTTTATTATTTCATTTTATAAAATTTGGATCAATTTTTTAATTTTTTATTGGTTTTCAATAAACAATCTAATCTAATGAAATAGTGTTTATTTTTTTTTTGTCAATTCTCAAACAAAAAAAAATATAAATTTCACTTTCATATGTTTAATTTTTATATTCAATTTCATATAAAACAAAAATTAATCAATTGTAATTTGAGTTTAAACTCCATAAAATCAAAAGATTAAAAAAATTGCTATACTAAAATTTAACTAATGATACTAAAAAACTGTTTCTATTTGATGTTAAAGATTTGTTAATATTTATAATCATGGACCAGACTTCATTCCAACCCTGTCTTCTGATTTCTTAATTGAAATATAAAAAATTATTTTTTCATATCTTTTTAAATTCTTTTTATATAATAACCAATTCTAATTTTGCAAAAAATGTTTGCAATCCATCTTGTTTTTTTTATTGATGTGTTGTCAAGTTTTTTGATTAAAAGTTACAATTTTGTGTTTAATTTATCAAAAGTTTAAATTTAGTCTTTTTATTTCAAATTTTTAAAATAAATTTTTAAAAGAAAAAATGAAAATTCATTCAAAAAGGTTTTAATCATAATTTAAATTGAATATGGACAACTAAAGTTATAAAGTTCTTAATAATAAATAAATTGATCAAATTTTTTTTCAAAAAAAAATATTAAATTTTTTTTAATTAAAATGAAAAATTTCAATTTTAATAAAATAAATTTTTTTTGAAAAAATTCTGAAATAATGAATTTTATTGTAATTTCTCTAAATATCATTTTTTTTTTTCTCCATATAATTTATGGCAACTTAAATGACAATATTTTTTAAAAATTGTGTTTAGATTTTATCACATGAAAAAGTTTCATCTTGATTAGATTTCTAAGAAATATAATCAAAATTTTTTATATGTTTTTTTATTCTTTTATTTTTTATCTTTTTTTTTTGATTTTTTTTTTTTAATATTGATGGATGAAGGAAATAACAAAAAAATTCAACATTTTTCCATGATTTTTAATTTTATATGAAATTCAAATTTCATAACTTTTTTCTTTTAATTTTAAGACTTGACTAAAATTTTTTTCATTTTTTAATTTATTGTTTTTTGCAAAAATTGAAATCTAAGATTCCTTTATCCTATGAACAAATTCAATGTTTTTAAGTTCCATGGTAGAATAAATATTTTTCAGTTTATATTTTTTTTAAATTTTTTTTTTTTCATTTTTTAAAATTACACTAAAAATATTTGTTAAAATAATTGCTAAAGAATAAAGTTTGTTAAATATTTAATCAATGCAAGTCATTTTTTTATTAAATTTTTTTGAAAATATTAATTAGAAATAGTATTATTAAATTTAATTGTATAATATTCAAATTTCAAATATTATACTTTGAATTTTTTTTCAATTAAAAAATATCTTTACTTTTCTGTAATTTTTTTTTTTTTTTTTTTTATTCATAAAATCTCTGAAGTTATTTGATGAATTGTTTTTTAAACTTTCCATTTTTTGATGAAAAAATAATTTGAAACATTAAAATCACGTGTATGAAAACGGATCTGGATATTGTTATATTTAAAAACATTTACTTTTAATGAAAATGATACAATAAAATATGAATTTTTAAATAAACAAAATTTATCAATGATAAAATTTCTATGTTTCAGATAATTTTCAAGAAGAAAAAATTAAAAGCAAAAACCATCAAATTTGAACATATCAAAATTTAAAAAAATCTGGTTGTAATTATTTAAAATGAAGATATAAATTTGAATATTTTGCATATGTTTAAATGTATTTTAAAACATTTTGTTAGAAATTTTGAATTTTTGAGATTAAAAAAAAAGATCATTGAAAAACATTTTTTATTTGTAAAGAAAAAAAAATTTTATTTTTTTTTGAAAAAAAATTCAAAAAACCCTTGAAAACTGTTCATTTGATTTTGCTTAATTATCTTATATTTTCAGTAGAATGTTTATTAATTTCAAATCTTCCAAAAAACATAAAATTTTTAAAACCATTTTTAAAGGATGGAAATTTTTCAAAGTTTGTATGTCAATTAAAAATCTTACTTTTGGTCAATTTTTAAAAAAGAAAAAATGGCTCAAAATCAGGAAAAAAATTTTATTTTTGGAATATTAATGAGAAAACATTATTTTTAAATTTTTTTCTGAAAAAGTTATTACTGTGGATGAAGGAAAAAAAATTTTTGATGAAGGTTGTGGCAAAAGAAATTTGATGGGCAATCAAAATATTGTTTTTTATTTTTCTATATATTTATCTATTTCAACAAAAATAATAATTGCAATTCTATAAAAAATTTTAAATTTCCAAAATCTGAACAATTTTGCTTTCAGCAAAAAATTTTTGGATTCTTTGATTCATTTATGAGCATTCCTCCCAATTTTTAAATTTTAAAATCAGAATAAATATGAATGATTTAGGTTTGTCAAATTTTTTCTCATTTTACATCAAATAAATTTTAGTAATCATTCTTTTTCTCTTTTGCATTAAAACTCCTGATTTTCTTTTTAATCAATTTTTTTTTTTTTGAATTTTTTTTAAAATTTTTAAATATTTTTAGTGATCTTCTTTTTTTTTCAAAATCAAAATTTAACTTTTTTTTCATTTTTTTCCTGAATAATGTTTTTCTCAAAGATCAAATTTATATTGGTCAAATTTAAAATTAATTCAATGCCTTGGAAAAAATTGATTGAATAAATAAATCAAAAATTTTATCCTTTCATTATAAACATTTCCCCATCTTTTTCTAATTATACCATGGAAAGTTAATCATTTTTTGCTCCTTTAAATTCTAATTTTTACAAATCAAAAATAAACCTTTTTCCAAATTTTTCTTGTAACATCAGAAAAAAAATAAACATTGAAATGATTTAATTGTTTTGATAAAAAATTTTTATTTTTTCTTAAATTAAATATATATTTTAAATTATTCTGGTTTTTCAAAATCAATTTTTTAATCAAGATCATCTCATGATTTTTTTTTGAAAATTAAAATTTTAGGTAACAAGAAAATTTTATACATTTCCATTTAAGGCAAAAATATAGATAAGATTTTTGAAAAAATCTAGATAAATTTTTGTGATTCTAATCTATATAATCTGTATTTCTTTATTTTTTTTGACTCATATGAAAAAAAATTTATTAAATCTTTGAAAAATTTTTTCAAATTCTAATTTAATTGAAGGTTTTTTTTTCTAATTTAAATATATATGGAATTTGTTTTTTATTCTATAATGAAAATAAAAGATTTTTTTAAGATCTAAATGTTTTTTAAAATTTTTTTTAAAAAAAAAAAATTATTCATTTCTGGTTAAATTAAATTTTCAAAAATTTGGGTATTTATTTAAATGTTATTTAATTTACCATTGGAATGATTTTCTTATTTTAAATTTTATTCATTGTATATTATTGTAAATGTTGTTATTTTATGCTATTTGAAAAAATAATGAAATTTAAATAAAAAATGGTGATAATAATGCTTCAAATTTTTTATTTTAATTTTTTTTTTTTTATTTTTGCATTTTATTCAAAAAAAAATTTTAAGCCTAAATCTTTTTGAATATTTCTTTTTTTTTTTTTTGTTAATAAAAAATAATTTTGAAAAAAATTTATTTTCTTTTTAACTGTAAATAAATAATATTTTTTTTCAAAGAAATATTTACATTAGTTTTTGAATTTTTTTAAAATGTATTTTTAAATCCATATAACATAAACTTAATTCCAATACATCAGTTTTTAAGTTTTTTTTTATGTTGTATAAATTAATATAGTGTTATTTTTGTTTTATATTTTTTTGGCTATTTTTATATATGTTCATAACAAAGTGTCCTGAATTAGATTCTATTCAAACTAAATTCTTTAAATCATTTAAAATGCAAGAATTGATTTTCTTTATATGAATTTATAAACTATAAAATTATGTCTAATAAGCATTCAAAACTCAAATTTAAAGCTAAGAATTTTATTTTAAATCTGTCCCTTTGAAATTCAAAAAAATTTTATTCTTTGCATATATTGAAAATATAACAATTTTTTTGAATTTATAGACAGTTGTTCCCAAACTTTTTTTTTTCTGGGCTACATTTTCAGAATGAAAATTTGCTTGCACCTCACCAAATTTTATGTGATAAAAACTACATTTAAAAATAAAAAAAAAAAGAGAGAGGGTTAAAGGGAGATAACCACAGATTCAAAGTCAGAACATTATCATTGATAACTCTCTCCTCCAATTTGCAGACCCTAGTTACTATATTCTTAATACTTGATATAATGCAAAAATATCACAATGATAAAATCAGTCAATAATTATTTATAACTATTTATACTGGGACTCATGCATGCAATTACAAGTAATCCATAATAATATTTTAAATTTTGAAATCATATTTATTTTTGACATATGAATTTTTTAACTGTTTCTAAATCTTTGATTGTCTTTCATGTTGTTCTTTTCAATTTTTCTAATACCATTGTATAAAATTTTTATTTTAAGTAAAAGAAACTTATAATCAGAAAGAGTTGAAATTTCTTGACTCATAATTGTCAAAAATTTGGAAAAATTTACACTCTATCTATTTTTAAAATAACATGAGGAAAAATAAGTAACTACCTAATGAAATTGGTTTTTTTCCCATCAAAGGAAGTAGAAATCATTTAAAAGACAAAATGAGGTATGAAATTTAATTAGCCATTTGCCCATCTCCTGGAAGAACAGACATATAAAAAATAATTTTTTACAACAAATTTGAAGTGTATTCTTGATTCAACTTTTTCAGGATGTTTAATGTCAAAAATCTCCAATTTCTTTTTTATTCTTAAATTATGTCTGTCTTTTTACTCCATTCTTTCTGTTTTATATTTTGTTTCCCAAAAATAAAATGTGAGTTCAAAATTTTCAAAAATTTTTTCATTATATGACCTAGAAATTTTCACAGTCATTTTTCATGATTCTAAGTATAAGATAAATAAAATTTCCATTTGCAAATGTTCAGCCTATAGTATTTTCAATCCTTTAAATGAATTTTGTTGGAAATAATATTTTATTAAACATTTAAATTCAAAAAAAAATTAAAATGTTTTTAACAACTTATGATTGTTACTATTCAATTAATAATATATTATATTAAAATATCAAATTGAAAATTTTTTTTCTTTTAAAATCACCAAAAAATTTAAACATGATTAATTACTCATCCCTAGATGGAGAGGAAAAAATTTTGGTAAAAATTATTACTAAAAGCTTGTATATATTGTGGTGTAATGGATAATGTCTTTGTTTTTTTTTTCAGAGATCAAGTTCTAAAGTCTTCAAACATTTTATTCAAAATATTCAACAATTTTTTGGCTATCTTTTTCTTATTTGAAATCCACCTTTTTTTTTTTAGCTATGGGTTAAAACTTGTAGAACTTATATTCTTTTGTTTATAAATATTTTTTCCCAAATTCTTACAATCTAATAATATTTTCTGGCTTTAAATAAACTTGAATTAAATTTATGTAAAAAAAAATCAAAAAAAAAATTTTTTCATTTAAATTTTACAAAATTTGAAGCATGAGATTTTAAATGATTATTTATTTATTTATTACAGGAGCACTATGGAATTATTCTAATTATTCTGAATCTAAGTATAAGCATTCTTTTTGTTTCCATTTTCTTTAAAATTTTTTTTTACTTTAATGTTTTTCCTTGAGAAATTCTTTTGTTTTTAATTCTGTAATTTTACATCTCCATGAAAGGTTAAAATCTCATTAAAAAGATCTGTGAAGCGATTTTCTATAAATAAAAAAAATGTTTCAAATTGTGAATTACTTTTTTGTTCTGATTCATATAAAAAAAATAATTTTATAATAAATTCATCTACTCAATTTGCAAGCTTAGTTTATTAATAATATTATGTCCTTATCTGTCTCCATTAAATGTCTGAAAAAAATTTTAGCTTCAAATAAATAGTAAAAAAAATGCCATTCTCTTTAACTTATAAACACACACAAAGCCAAATAAATATCTGAGTTCATGTCTGTTTATTATTGTTGTTTCTCTATTTGACTTGTAATTGATATTGAATTTTATTAATTTTCAAAAATTTAAAAATCAAAAGAAAAAAAAGGGAAAAAGAAATTATTTTTGTTTGGTAACATTTCTTTTAGCCATGAAAAACTGTCAAAGAAATTGAAAAATAGACATAAATTTTTAAATGTCTATTGTAAAAATGAAAAAAAGCAAGAAAAAAGAAAACAAAAACAAAATTCAAACACTCCCTGTTTGGTAAATCCTCATGATAAAAAATTACAAAAAATTTAACAAGCAAAAATTTGTAATCTTAAATTAGTTGTTTTTAAAAATTTTTTCTGAAAACAAGCATTTGTCTTTTACTGTTAAAATTTTTTAAATTTCTTTTTTTTTCATTTTTAATCATCACAAGCACAGAAAAAATTTTATTTGTTAAAATTTTTTAAAAGCTTTGAAAATATTTTGAAAATGAAGATTTATAAAAATTTTTTAGTGTTAAAAAAAGAAATAAGAATTAAAAAAGATAAAAGATTTATTATTTTTTAAAATTGGGAATTTTTTTTAAAAATTTGAAAAGATACAATATTTCAAAAAAGAATAAAAAAATTTTTTTTAATTTACAAAAAATTTAAAAATTAATAAATGAAATGTAAAGATAAAATTATTTTTGGTCATCATAATAATAATAATGAATTGAATGATAATAAAAAATAATCTTCAGATTGATTGTAAAAAGTTACGATAGACTCATTGATGGATTGCTAATGAAAAAAAATAGCTAAAAATGAAAAAAATACAAAAATTGTACTCTGAATTTGATCACACATTATGAAGAGCTTTATCTATGTAAAATTAAAATTGTTTTAAAGTTTTTTTTTTTTATTTTTAAAATTTACAAAAATGATCATTGGAAAATGTTTAAAGAACAGGTTCCTTCAATTTTTTTTTTTTTTAAATGTGTTTGAAAAAAAAAAAATAAAAATAAATAATAATAATAATAATTTAATAAATATAAATTTGGAAGAATAATAAGTTTAAAAATAAAAAAATTTGATGAAGAAATTTTAGTAAAAATCTAATACACCTACTGAGCAGAAAAAACCTTTGAAAAAAAAAAAAGCAAGGGCAAAATCAATGGACCAGATACAAAATGGTTTTTTATTTAAACTTGGATTAATAAAAAATATTTAAAAGAATAAATTTTTTTTCTGTTAAAGATTGAAAAATGATAGCCATCATTTGGATATGAAAAAAAATTTTAAAAACAAAAATTTACCAAAAATGTTTTATTTTTCTTAGTATTTTGAAGCCAAAAGAAATACAAATCATTGTACTTTCAAATAACATGATGCTTAATAAAAAAAATTTTTTATCTACATTTTTTTTGTATGATTCTAAAAAATGCAATTTTATTTTTTTTATATCAAAAAGAAAAAATTTTGAAAAATGTCATGATGCCATCTCTGAAATTTGTTCTTGGTACGGAATAGAAATAAATGTGAATGAAACCAAAACTCAAAAAATAAAATAATAATAATAATAATAATAATAATTTTTTTGCAATAATTATTAGAAGAAAAAAAGAAAAGAAGAAATTAAGAATGTGTCTGTTGTAAAATTTTAAAGACTTGTGAATGATGTGCATATTCTTCTTCTATATGCCATTTTGGACATTGGTGATCATTATAAAACTAACATCAAAAAAAATGTCCTTTGTAATTCTTTATAAATTTTGTATTTTTGCTGGCATTCCATAAAACTTATTCCACAAGAAAATTTTAAAAAAAAAAAAAAATTGTTTTCTTCTGTCCCTGATGCCATCAATCTAATGTATGTGTTTAAAATTTTGAAGCCCTCTTTTCTTTATTTGTGAAAAAATTTCACCTTCTCTTTAAAAAAAAAAGTAAAAAAGAATTACATTTTTCTCTAAAATTTTTTTTTCACATGTTTTTCCATGGTTTCTCAGCATCCTTTTGGAAAAATTTTGATTTTTTTTCTGTCAAGTCTTTTAAATTCTGTGAAAAATTTGAAATTTTTAATATTTTTTTCATTTGTAACAGTTCATTCCCTTCTTTTTTGACATTTTTAAAAAAAAAAAAATATTTCATAAAAAAAAATTATAAATATAATAATTAATGAAAATATAAGAAAAAGGAAGTGGAAATTTAAAAAAAAAAATAAATAGGACAATCAATAATTCCAACATGAAAGGAGCCTTTAGTTTGATTGGAAAAAAAAAAATAAACTCAAAAAAAAGATCCCTGTCATAAAAAAACATTTTCCTTTTGTTCTCCTAAAAAAAAATTATAAAAAGGGCTTTATCTATCATAATTATAATCTGATTTTATGTTATTTTATTTTTACTTTTCTTTTCTAAAGAAATGTTTATAAAAAAAAAAAAAAGCCATTTTTTGAAAAATTTTTCATCTTTGGTTGGGACCTGGAAGAAAAAAGTAAAAAACAAAAACAAAAAATCCAAAAAAAAAAAAATTATTATTATATTATTATTATTATTATTAATAAATTTTTTTCTTTTCTTTCCCAAATCTTTTTCCTTTCAAATTTGTATTTTCAGGTTTAACAAAATAATATCTAATAATAATAATAAAGATTTTAATAATAATAATTTTTCATGATGATGATGATAAGAAAGAAAAGAAGGCATTTCAAATTAAAATAGGAAAAAATTGGAAATTGAAAAAAAAATAGTTTCAGTCATAAAAGGTATTTGAAGGGACATTATAAAAAACGAAAACAGCAACATGTTGAAAAAAAACCCTATAATCCCAGCTTAAGAGAAATATAAATATTGTCTTGATAAATACAACCCACAGACTAAGAAAAAATTTATCCATGAAAACAAGCTAAAATATTATTTAAAGTTAAAAAAAAATCATGAAATGTATCCATAACAACATAACAATATTTTTAGGTCCTCCATAGACTTGGTATAAGTATGACCATATGATTGAAATCAAATATAAAATAAAAATTATGGTTATGACATTTATTATTAGTGTCATTTTATTACCATGTTTGTCTTCTCAAAAATGTTACAAATTAAAGCAACAATAATAATTAGGGATATGTCTGGTATAGTGTTGTAATCTAGGGAAAGTTACTGAATAGAATAATCACATGAAAGTTAGTAATGAATGATAATACTTAGGACACGAACAACACATATAAGATTTGCCAGCAGCGCATAGAAGTAGTCAACTGCTAGAAGTGAGTCAAGTGAATTCCAACTGCAGACTAACATACAGTATTTACTACTGTATTTATGTGAATGGGGACATACCCATTATCATCCATAGGTATGCTACAACATACAGCCTTATGAGACAGGATATCATGATGAGTATATGGGCCTTTGTTTATTTGTGCTCCAGAATCACCTTGCTGGCATGCTGCTCTCTTATTCAATAATAATAACAAACACAATCACTTATTCTTCTTATTGTATATGCTGCATCCCTTCTGAATATGGGGCATCATGGATCTCTAAAATATCCTAATATTTATGTCCCTTAATAATTTATCTACTTTTGCTAAGGCTCCCATCCTACATTCTGCCATCCATTCTCTTGCCCTCAGTATGCCCTGCAAGAGTTAAGTTTTCCAATTCCTCCTTCTTCATTATATGTCCAAGGAATTTTAGCTTTCTCTTCCTGATTCCAAGGATAAGGTTTCTTTTTGTTGCCATTTTCTTTAAGACTTCCTAGTTGCTTACTCATTCCTTTCAAGAAATTCTCAGTAACCTTCTATAGAACTATGTTTTTGCTGCTTCCAGTTTTCTTCTCATCTGTGGGGAGATTGTCTAGCATGTAATTCTGTTTCTCTCTTCAGGTGTCCTCTGCATAGCCATATTCATAATTGTTTATCCTCAGTATTTTCTGTAATAAATACTCTGGATAATGTTTTCTTTTTTTATTATCCTTTCATTGTTGTATCTTTCACTCATCCTTTATTCTTTCATTTAACTTTCTTATTTTTTTCTTTAATATAATTCATAAATATGCAAGTGATGTATTTCCTGGGATTGTGTGTATTGATGTTCTTTTCAACCATTCCTAGTGCTCCTAATATTATTGGAATAGTCAGAATTGTCTTTGTCATTACTATTTCTGTTTTTTGGGTTTTTTTTTTATTTGCTGTTCGATATTGTTATTACCATATTTTGACCTGAGACCTAAGATAAAGGAAGGTTTTTTTTTAGAAAGTTTTTGAGATTGAAGGAATTTTTCTGAGCATTTAAATGGTACTCATGTGCAGTGATAGCCCCTGGGTTGTTGACACCCGGGCAATTTGAACTTCAGCCCACTTTGCAAGTATAGTTTTTTTTTTTAATTTTCACAAGGAGAAAAACTGAAAATGTAGACTAACAAGCTTATACAACTTAATACAAGCTAATCTTGCCTAAAACATTTTTTTCTAGCATTTAGCTCTGCAAATCATTTAAAGGCACTTTCTACACCTATCTTCTTTACAAGGTCATGCCCAACTGACCCTACTATACTGTGCAGTCAACAAAATCAAAAACAAACAAAAAATTAAGAATATAAAATGGCAACAATTGACCCATAGCATCCTGTATCTATTGACTACCATATAATGTAACTGAGAGAGTTTAACTGAGTATATGAACTGTATGCACGAGTATAACTCTTTCTATCTTAGATAGAGAAAGGTTTCCTGGAATTTTCTTGATTTATGAAATAGTATTCTTCTTAAAGTGCATCACAAAGAACTGTTTGAACTTTGAGTTAAGCTTGCTTTATTTTGGAAGGATATTAAAATAATTCATAACTTATATTGGGAGCAAAATATGGATAGAAAATGAATTCAGGAAATATACTAAAATAGAAAGGGACATAAGACAAGGATTTATCTTCTTACTGGACTTACACAACCTTTATAGCAATGTGATCTTGAGGGAATTAGAAGTCTTGTCAGGACTAATTGTTGGCGACCACAATCTTAACAATATAAGATATGAAGATGACACAGTGCTGATAGTAGACACGGAAAGGAAACTAGAATTCAAGAAGGTTACCTTTACTACAGAAGGTAGTAAAGGAAAGCTAGAAGAAAAGACTAAATATCAGTTGTAAGAAGACAGAATGTATGGTTGTCAGCAAAAGGAACAGCCCAAGATGTGAACTATGAATTGAAGATACCAAAATCAAGCAAATACAAAAATTTAAATATCTAGGAAATGTTTTAACAGAGGATGGAAAATGCAACATCAAAATTTATCCAATTCTGTTAGAACATTTTTAACACAATCATTAGTCATTAGGAGAGATTTATCTATAGATGTGGCAATTTCTTATGTTTTTTTTCTTCTAAGAAGAGTGCCAATTCTACTCCTTGTCTTGGTTTGTCCATTTCAGTATACATTTGCCATAATTCAACTTCCAATTTCCATTGTGAATAGTCTTTGTTACCAAATGCAGGTGGATGTTGTAAGTAGCTATCTTTAATGCTCTGCTACCATTGATAAGAGCCCAAGTCTGGTTTCAAATGTGTTATATAGGAACAAAATGTCACTGCCGACACTTGAGTTTGAACATAGATCCAGTGAGCAAACACAGGAAATCCCATTATTGAATTAAATAGACCATGTGACCATAGAGGAAATGCATAAGTAGGAAGTAGTGTGACATCTAATTGATCATTATTTCTATTCTATCCTCTATTACTATATGGAATGCTATTCTCTACTCTATTCACTATACTATTTCTCTATTCAGATCACTATACAGATTACTATGCGAGCGAGTATTATCAAGCAAGTACTATCAGTGCGAGTGATATTCGAAGGCATCTGACACCAGTATTGTTCAATGGAGTTATTATAGTTGTATCTGTGATTACAAAGTCTCTACTACAATGAGCATTACAAATGTGACAATGAGTATACATTGGTATCACAAGAGTGGCAACGAGTGTTCATTGACATCACAAAAAATGTTAGTTGTTCCTCTAGGCAAGTAACATTCAAGGATATTTGCCAACTGCCCCACGTGGTCAGACGTGGCACAAGGCCAAATTTAACGTGGAGTCTCCCTTTGGCATAGCCTCAGCTGGGTTCCTCTCCGCCCAAAGGCAGAGAGTTTGACTAGCTTAGCTGGAGACAAAACTCCAACTAATTGCCGAAGCAAGCTGCAAGTAATATTCAAGAGCCAAGAGAGAAATCACAACAGTTTAAATACTATCTAATGGACCAATCCACCCTGGGTAGAAGGGAGCACAAGTTTATGCTCCTGCTGCTGCCACTGCTGATAGGAACAGTCCATTAAGTTGGTGATGAGGGATAACTGGTTATGACAGTTACAATAAGCAATAGTTAACAGTAAGAAAACAGAATTTACAGTTGCCTGCAAAAGGAACAGCCCAAAATGTGAACTACAAATTGAAAACACCAAAATCAGGCAAGTATGAAAATTTTAAAATCTTGGAAATGTTTTAACAGAAGATGGAAAATGCAACACCTAATTTCAAAGCTGCATTGGAATCATGAAAGCTGTCTTCCATAAGCTAATAAAAGTATTAAGAAATAGGAAAATTTTGTTAGAAACAAAGGAAATATGTAATATCTGTCCTCCTATATGGCAGTGAATCTTGAACAATCTCTTTTTCCAATCAATCCAAAGGCTCCAACTATAACTGGAATTATTGATGTCTTCATGTACCACATTTTTGAGATTTCCCCTTCAAGTTCCCTGTATTTTGCAGGGAATGTTATTTTCTGCCTGTGTATATTGTAAAGTCCCATGAAATTATTTCAGGTTCAATCTCTGTAACCAGGTTTGGGTGATGATCAGACCAGTTTCTTGCCGTTTCCTTTTCATAAAAGTTGCATATTTTCCATTGCATATATTGGCCCACTCTATCATGCCAAGTTTTATCATCAGTGGTTGCCAATACTGTGTCACCCAATACAAGATGGTCAATTATTTTTGGATATTTATCACAAAATCTGCATTTCAAATTAAAATATTTTTACAGTATGTGTGTTTGGTAATTTCTAGTTAGCAAGCATTGATCCTTTTGGTTTCAGCTTTTAACCCTGCACTACATAGCCACTGACGGATACAGGGTTTGTCTACACCAGTTGGTCTGGTATAGACAGAATATTGACCATGAAGAGGCTTATCTTACCATTGTTTCTGCATTTAGTACACTGCATTTGCTTTTGCTTTCTTTTTTAGGTTTTTTGCTACTGCAGGAGGTATATTACAGTTTTATATTCAATAGGTGCTAACACTGTGCAACCTGATAAAAGATGGTGAATAATAATAATCAACAGCAGCAGCAAATGGAGGTTTGTATGTGTGGATGTAAAATGTTGATGAAAATAAAGAAAGAATCCCAAATTGTCATAAGAATAATGGAGATGCTTGTCTCACATGATTGCCAAGCATTATATCATCTTCTCCAAATATAACTCAATCAATTTGTAAGACAATATATTTTTTGTTATGCACATAAAATATTTGAATAAAAAATATATCCTATCCAACCATGGATTCAATTTCTCACTTTGACATATTGTGGGCAGAGGGATAATTACAGGGGAATTAAATTCCAAGCTTTCAAAATTGCATAAAAGCCAGTAATTTTAAAAGATGTTGTTAAGACTCCATATTTATTCTATTTGTAGAACAGCAATAAAACTTGTCCCTTTTTAGCACTTATGTAATATCTAAAACAAACAAACCAATAAATACAGGTGAGGCATTATCCAAAAAGTTATATTTCATCCTTTAAACATTTTATGAGATATTATTCCAAGGCAGAAGCATTTTAAAGTTAATAGTTTAATTTCACAAAATGATAATTCTTACATATTATATAAATATATATATATATATATATATATATATATATATATATATATATATAATTCTATTGTTTAAAATTTGTTATACTTAAAAGGGAAGAGTGCTCAATCTTGGTTATAGTTCATATGTAGATATAAATAATGCAGACAATAATTAACACTGCCTGATGGTCTGATGCTCACTTAAGGTGTCAAACAGCCAGTCATTATGCAGTGTTGATTTACATATTCAAACAGGTTTGGTGAACTAATTTAGACATATCATGTTGATTTATATATATATATATATATATATATATATATATATATATATATATATATATATATATATATATATATTATGAAATGGACAAAGTCCAACAATTATTTTAAGACGTTTTTATGTTTATACATTCTTTTTATAGATACAAATATTTAAGTAAATGCTCTGTTTATAATAAACAGTATTAAACAACATTTACTGGCCTGAATATTTTCTGTGAAAATTTCTTGGACATTCAGACTGGTAAATGCTGTTTAATACTGTTTATTATAAACAGAGCATTTACTTAAATATTTGTATCTATAAAAAGAATGTATAAACATAAAAATTTAAATATTGCAAATATATATATATATATATATATATATATGTATGTATAAGAAAATAAATAAACAAATAAAAACAGTTACCTCCTTTGTACTGTGGAAAAATATGTGAATTTTGAATCTAGAACGCTGCATAATGCAGTAAAACGAAGAGTAAAAATGTTTTGAATTTAAAAGAATACATATACACATTCACAGAGAATTTAACTCCCTGAAGATGGTCACAGACGACATTGAAAATACTTGGGAAAATAAAAACTATCTGAAAGGAAATTTTGGCATTTTTCTTAATCAATTCTCTAAGGCTACCAAGAAATTAATCCGTGAACTTGAAAAGATCACAACCAAAATAAATCGAAATGATATGTCTAAATTATTCAACCAAACCTGTTTGAATGAAAATATGCTGCCTAAATACACACACACACATATATATATATATATATATATATATATATATATATACAATAAGATAAAGAACAAATAGGAAATGCTTATCAATTTTACATGTTTCATTTTTATTAAAGCTTCGTCAGAGAATGACATGGACAAAAAGAAGAAAGAAATTCTGATACTTTTACTTTTGTGTTGTTTTATTTTCATTATTTAATCATGTTTCAAGTGCATTTGATATATTAAACAAACATTAGTAGAATTTATGGTGTTCCAAATTCAAGGAAAGATGACGCGTCCCTTTAAAGTTCGAAGAAATTAACGGATTCCAGGCCTAACTGAAAAGAACATAAACAGTGCTTTATGTATGTAAGTGTATAAATAATTTTAGCTTGTCTCTGTGGGATATAGATGATAATATTATATTCATAAGTGTTTAACACATCAAATGCACATGAAACCTGATTAGCTAATGAAAATCAAACATTTATATATCTATATCTATCTAACTACTCTATATATATATATATATATAATAATATTAGTGGTAAATATACATACATATGCAAAATATATAAATACCCATACATGTATATTTTTAGAATAAAAATTCCAAGAGGAAGAATCCAGGTAGAACTCAATGTCCAGGACAGAGTAAGGTATAATTAAATATATAATTAAAAAGGCTTAAACACTAATATTCCATGGTCATAATTTATTCCATTGGAATTATGTATATATATATATATATATATATATATATATTAGGTTCTTTTGGGGAATATATTGTTTGTTTGTGTGTGTGGGTCTTGATGGCCACAGAAATAAATATTTATGATTAAATTTTGGTTACAAATAAAAATAATGCTAAAATATAAAAACCTATATTTAAATACTGATG
Source organism: Acanthosepion pharaonis (assembly GCA_903632075.3). Lineage (NCBI taxonomy): Eukaryota > Metazoa > Mollusca > Cephalopoda > Sepiida > Sepiidae > Acanthosepion > Acanthosepion pharaonis. Next base: position 441,641 of record CAHIKZ030001444.1, on the reverse strand, counting down.
TATCATCAGTTGACAATTTTTACCCAAATAACCTTTGCTAAATTACAGTCATGTATTACACACCAGTGTATATATTAGACAGGAATTATATATATATATATATATATATATATATATATATATATATATATATATACATAAATGCATACAAACATGTGTGTGTATGTTTGTTTGTGTGTGTATTAGTATAAGATACAATGTGCCTAACATTCAAGGGCTTTTGGCAATTCATTTACCCATTTTCAAGATCCAGGACTTTAATGTTATGGACAAAAACTCTAATTATAAATGTTAGTTATTTCTTTTTGTAAAACTTTATATATACATACATATATATATATATATATATATATATATATATATATATATATATATATATATATATATTTATGTGTAGTTATGCTTACATATATATATATATATATATATACAAATATAATGGAACATGAAAGATTAAGTAAAAAAATTTTAAATATTCCTTGTCTGTGGCCTTTAATCAAACTTGTATTAAACATGAATTACTGCTTACATATGCATATACACACATGTACATATATATATATATATATGTATATATATATATGTGTGTGTGTGTGTCTATATCTATATGTATGTATATATTTAGTTGTTTTTCTGTTTGTGTGTGCATATGTAAACTTATAAACATATACAAGGTGGTGCTGGAAAAAGTTCTTCACCAGCTCAGCACTCTTTCACAAAATTTGACAAAATTAACAAACATCAATTTTTTTTTTTACAGAATGCTGGTTGGGAGGGGGGGGTCTTTCTTTTTATCCCCCCTAACATCTATATGGAGACTTTCTTTATACATTTGATTTGGATTGTGTATCTGCTTATAAACAAACTGGAAATATGCAACACAATCATTAAATATACGGAGCCTGTCAGTCAAATTTATTAAAACATGTTTGAATGAATTCTTGTTGCTGAATTACACAATATAGGCTAATGATTCAAAAAGCATTTCATATCAAAATATTTATTTTTAAAATAATAATCCCCTTCCTTGTCAATGCACTTAATTCAGTGGTGAATATTATTCATATTGACTGAACATTATGCTATGAAAATTTCAGGTAAAGATTCCTATTTTACACATGTTGTTCTTCAAACGAGGTTCTTCAGACTAATAATGTTTTCGGATAGACTAATAATAATGTTTTCATGGATAGACTAATAATAATGTTTTCATGGATAGACTAATAATAATGTTTTCATGGATAGACTAATAATAATGTTTTCAGGGATAGACTAATAATAATGTTTTCGGATAGACTAATAATAATGTTTTCATGGATAGACTAATAATAATGTTTTCATGGATAGACTAATAATAATGTTTTCGGATAGACTAATAATAATGTTTTCGGATAGACTAATAATAATGTTTTCATGGATAGACTAAATGTTTTCGGATAGACTAATAATAATGTTTTCATGGATAGACTAATAATGTTTTTATCAATATGATATGTAGGCGGAGGGAAAAAAAACTACAATACAATTCCATATCGAGAAACTCCAAAGATTAAGATTTAAAATTTTTGGCAGCTGATGTATAATTTAACCAATCTCATTCAGCTTTTGTACTTCTTTTGTTTTTATTTTTATCATCTTTAAATATCACACATTGTAATGGCATTAGTTTTGTTAGGAAATGAGATATTGTATGATCGTGGCTATGAAAGATTCGAAAGTTAGTGTACTTTCAACACATTTACAACTTAAGTTACTTTTCCCTTTCTTTAATTTTCTTTTTTTCCATTTTTATCATTCAGTTACTCACTATTAAAGAAATAGGGAGAAAGTGTAAGGATAGAAGAAAATAATGAAGAAGAGAAATAACTACGACATTTGACACATAAGCACATATTCACACGTACGCACACACACACACACAGTGAGAAAATCAATCTCTAACACTAATAACTAGCTCATAAATTAATTTTTAACTTAGTATAAAAATGACCAAAATGAGAAAATCTCCAGTCAAGTATTAAAACCTAGTCTTGACTAGTGGATCATACGATTACAAAAAGGTATGTCTACAAAACTTTATCTTAGTAAAGTTTACCTAAACTTTCACAGTTAAACCTTAAATATTTTCAAGTGTTCTTAAATTTAAAAATTTTGAAAACCTAATGATATTTTTACTACTATTTATAAATATTTGTTGCAAAATAAAATCCTTATATTTACGTTCATAAAGTCCATCAGTGGACGAAACGCGTCAGTAAAGAAAAGATTTCCTTATTGTCTCTTTACAAATATATTTTTGTCTATATCTGAATTTTTATACACACAGGTTTCGTTTATATATAATATGTGTGTGTGTGTGTATGTGTGCTTGTGGAGAAATATAGCTAATGAATACATAGATATGAAGAAAAGAACATAGATAGATAGATAGATAGATAGATAGATAGATAGATAGATAGATAGATATGATAGATAGATAGATAGATAGATAGATAGATAGATAGATAGATAGATATAGATAGATAGATAGATGAACAGATGAGATAGATAGATAGATAGATAGATATGAACAGATAGATAGATAGATAAATAGATAGATATGAACAGACTGAGATAGATAGATAGATAGATAGATAGATAGATATGAACAGTCAGATAGATAGATAGATAGATATGAACAGTCAGACAGATAGATAGATAGATAGATAGATAGATAGATAGATATGAACAGACTGAGATATGATGAAATTGTCATAGATTACTTTTCATTAAAAAAAGTAATATGCACCAATTTGTCTAATTATATTACCCTTTTTTATATTACTTGTAGTTTATATTTTCAACTCATGTATAAATTTATAACTTGAATAACTACCACCAATGATATACTTAAAATTCAATCCTTGAGGTTAACTAAATTTGCCATTAAAGAAATGGTTTGGTATTTCTACTAAAAATCAAAAATATTTACGACTATAATTCTTGCTTATATGCCATTAAGCTTTGTCATTAGTAACTTTGTTCAGTAAATATCTGATGGCAAAGGAAGACTTTTTTTATTCTGTTGTTGAACAGAAGAAATAATTAAGCAGATCGTAGTGTTAAAAAAAAAAAGATCTTCATGAAACGAGCAACCAGGCCCTGGGGCGAACGACTTCACCCCAACAAAAAATATGAATAAAATATAAATAAATAAAAATCCTGAAGTCATTCTTACATTTCTTTGCTTCCTTCTTTTTTATCGAAATGTGTGAGTATAAATTAAAACAACGGATTCTTTCTTCATCTTGTCTCTGTCATATCTGTCTTTAGAAAGATCTTCAATGATTTTTAGTAGTTTTGTCATTGATGGGGTTTTAAAAGTTTACAATTTTACACTTTGTAAGATTCTCATGTACCAGTACCAAATACCAAAACATCAGGCTATAGACTTATTAAGCCAACGTGATTTGGGAAATTTACTAGAATTACCAGTCATTGTTTTTTTTAATTTTTGACTTCATTTTATTTTTTTGCAGTCAAGAAATCACATTTTACTGAGAATTAAAATGATTTTAAAAGCAATAACAGGAAATTGTTTACAGAAATGATACAATAAAATCCTTAAATTTATGGGTAAATACACAAAAACGAATTCCTATATTTCAAATTATTGCAAAGCTTATAAAATATGACATCTTTTTGTTTAGAATATCTTTAAATGATACCTCACATGGATTATATATAAATATAAATATATATGTGTATATGTTGACAATATAATGCATGAGTATATCTACCTATATATATATATATATATATATATATATATATATATATATATATATATATGTCTTACACTAGCTAGTTACAAGCTATCTATCTATCTATCTATCTAGATAGATAGATAGATAGATAGATAGATAAAATCTATGAATAGACTGTGATAGATAGATAGATAGATAGATAGATAGATAGATAGATAGATAGATAGATAGATAGATAAAATCTATGAATAGACTGTGATATTTATAGAAGATAGATAGATAGATAGATAGATAGATAGATAGATAGATAGATAGATAAAATCTATGAATAAACTGTGATAGATAGATAGATAGATAGATAGATAGATAGATAGATAGATAGATAGATAGATAGATAGATAGATCTTGATTTAATGATCAACCCAGGGTGGGTCATTCAGTATCAAGGTCAGTTTTATTCCATTTGTGTTTATAAGCATTTACTTGGTTTGGTGATAGATAAATATTAGTTGTTTATATTTGAATCTATAACCATTTACTTTGCTCAGGAACAGTTGTTTATATTTAAGGCTATAAGCATTTACTTTGTTCAGAGATAAGTAAATACTAGTTGTTCACATCTGAAGCTATCTCCATTTGTTGGTTCATTTTATTTGAGTCTGTATACATTTACTTGAAAAGTAACCATCTTTCTTTTTAGAGGGATTACTCCTCTGTGATAGACGCAAGACTTCCTAAACTATTTACAATATTGGTGCAACACAATCTTCATATGACCTATATACACCCATTTCACTTATTACTTAACTGTGTTGGCCTCATGCAAAAATTTATTATGGTTCTTACATTACAAATGAACACAATAATTTTATAAGTTATAATTAAAAGCTAAAATAAATAATAAAAAGTTAAAAGATAAAATAGTAAAATTTTGAGAGAAAATAATGAACATAATCAAGATGTTGACCCTCATCACTACTTTAAATAAAAGGTTAGAAAGGAAACTCCCATCAATATTAGAAAGAGCAATAACAGTGGACTTGAGAAATTAATTTTTCTAAAAAATTATTTTAATAGAAAGACTTTATAAATTTTAACTAAAGTAGTATTGGCAGCTCAGCCAATGAATGGTGAATGTTCCCATATAAGGAAATGGCTAATATTATAATTAACATGACCAAATGTTTTTATATATATAACTTATATATATATATATAAATATATATATATATATATATATATATATATATATATATATATATATATATATATATATATCCTGTCAAAGAACGAATATTTTCTATGAAAATTTCTCGGACATTCAGGCCGGTAAATGTTATTTAATACTGTTTATCATAAACAGAGCATTTGCTTAAATACTTGTATCTATAAATAACAACGTTAAACATAAAAAAAAATCTTTAATAAATAAATTGTCGGACCTTGTCCATTTCTTAACATATGACGTCATTTGTTTACATTCGATACGCCAGAGCAGTTATGAATGTACGAGATTCATGGAAGATTGAAGTTTATAAACAGTAAATTCGACCTTGTCTACCGTAAGGTTCTTTGTGGCCGAGACGGTTAAGGCACGTCAGTATATATATATATATATATATATATATAGATAGATAGATAGATAGATAGATAGATTTTAATTAAATAATTAAGAAAGAGACAATCTTAATGTTCCTTAACTATAATTTATTTCCCCAGAAAATATATTTTTCCTGATTTATCAGGTCACATCTCTTGTCTCTTTCTTAATTATTTAATTAATATTTGCTCTGTTGTTACAATGAGCTCTTTAGATTACATCCTCTTTTGGAATTATCCCCATAGATTACCAAACCCTTCATTACCATACTATATATATATATATATATATATATATATTAATAATATATATACTATATATATTATTATAGAAAATTATTAATTATATATATATATATATATATATATATATATATATATATATATATATATAATATAAAACAATAATAATAATATAAATAGTTATACTTGTTTGGAAAATCCTTAGGTATTTTGGTTTGTAATTGAACAAACCAATGCCCAAGGGAAAATAAGGAATAAAAAAAGAAAGAACTAATACCATGAAATTGAGGCAAAAAACAATCATCCAGAATCCAAGCTCAGAGTCCAAAAAAAACCCTCCAAAACGAGTAAAGCAAAAGTAACTACATAAAGTGCTCAATATGCTAAGTAGACCAAACCTAAATATGAACCTAAAGAGCCAGGTAAACCTACCTAGGTTTCACCTATATGGATTGTCAGGGTCAATATATATATATATATATATATATATATATATATATACTTGTACTATGTAAAGTTATATAATAATAGTTAATAAAAATTGATTAAAAGTTAACAAAAAGTCAATAAAATTAGTAAGTTATACAGTAATATATATTATATAATTAATAATTTTATATAATAATATATACCACTTTTGCCTTTCATCCCCATGGCTGATGCTAACCTCCAAAAGAGTGACTCAAAGCACCTTCTCAGGCTAACTTTTTCTTCTGACATGAAAGATTATATTGAATCAATTCCTAGGTCATTTTTACAGTTGAAATGGCTAGATGTAATTGCAAATTTTGTGCTCACAGTTTCTTCTCTCACACTCCATGCTTTCCAACTAACTTTGATATTCAATATCTGTCTATATTTCTGAGATGAGGTATTATGTACACTATTTACATTGTTTGGACTATCATCCTCATCTTTGTAGCCATATTTATCACAACGCTTCAGCCATTATACACTCCGGCCTTCTTCAGGTGGTTGGAATGTCAAACTGAACCCTTTATTTCACTCACCATGTAATGCGCCATGTCTAATGGATGTCAGTTATCAGGTATCGCCTGTTAATTCCCCTCTCCAAGTTTTCCACTGCCTTAACCAGGTATTGAACTCATACTCCTTGGTTCCTGTCACTGCCTTTATCCACGGTGCAAAATTTAAATGCAATGTCAATTATTATCTACTTCCCTCTTCATTCCTCTTCTTTTATTGTTTCCCCTTTTTAATAATGTTTTTCTTTTTCTTATTCTTTCACACTCAATCCCTTTTGTCTTAGTGCCTTTATTGCCTTGCTTATATATATTATATGCATTAAAAAGTTGTGTAATTATATATAATAAAAAGTTATCAAAAGTTTATATGCAGAAAAAACAGCATTTTTTTTTCAACTTTAGAGTCTCTTTAAATCATATTTGACAAAATATGGATGAAAGTTTGCAGTTTCGAAATTTTTTCACAGAATTTACTTGTTTACAGTGCATAAGAATTGATTAATTTACAATATACAAAAATATAGTTCCCCTCCCCAAATGTTCTTTTCATTTTCTATATAGCGATCCCTTCAGGACATGGACAGACATGGCCCTCTGCAAAATAAATCCATCTCTTCTCCCTACAGCTATGGATTAAATAGCCTTTGTTAGAAATGCATCTAGGAAAAGGAAAACTCTGTGAATTTAAAACTAGCTTGAAGAGAGATGATGCTATATTACCATAGACACACCCATTTCAGCTATGACTGCAGTACATGTGGTACACCTATGATCCTCATGAGGTATAGGTTTTGTGATGATGATTGTGATAATACTATGTATTAACACAAGTTTTGTTAAAGACAACAGACTGTGACTATTATAATTTTTAATTCTATACCCAAGTGTATATATATATATATATATATAAATATATTGCAGAATTTTAGTTATTATGTTTAATTTTTTATGAAAATAATGGTAGAATTTTATTTATCTGTTTGTTAAAATTGAGATTCAAAATTGATGAGATATATTTAATATTGGCAATCATCAGTTTTCTCCTCAAAACTTTTAAGAATGTTTTCAATATTTTATTTTACATAATCATGATAATAACAATAATAATAATAATAATCTAATTTTCTAATAATATTTATTTAAAAAATGCTAAAAAGAAATGTAATTTTCTTCATATAGATTCTCATAATATGCTACCAATTTATCTTACCTGGTTTTAAACATTTTGAGAAACAATTTTGCATATTTTCAAGCCATTTTTATACACACATACACACACACACACATATATATATATATATATATATATATATATATATACAAAACTGCTTTTCTATCAGACAATTCTAAGGCACAAAAGATGCCAGTTGATTCCTAAAATATGCTTGAGGGTAATCAATGTTTAATTAATAACTAAACATAGATATCTTCATGCATCCCTACTTACATGCATGCCCACACACACACACACACACAAACACACGCACACACACACACACACACACATATATATATATATATATATATATATATATGCTATTATGCTATTTAAAATTTAATGCTTGTCAGACAAATGATTCAATTATTTTTAACTTGGATCAGCAAATACAGAAATACAGACAATATAAATTAATTTCTTCTAAATTAATTAACAAAATAATTATTAAATATATATTATTTTTAAGTAATACACACACACACACACACACATACACACACACACACACACACACACACATATATATATATATGTATATATATATATAGACCACAATCAATAGAGAATCATATGGAATAAACATGTTTGCCAAAGTTGAGTTCTGGAAAAAGCTTGCTAACCTTTGAAAATAACCAAGAAATATCCTTACTGAAAAGATAGAAAAAGAAAAATGAAACTGTGGAAACAAAGATACTCCATAATATCTACATTGTTATGTCTGATAACCTTCCAAAAGCAATTTACTTATATCAGATGGTGTTCAGAATTTGACTCTTTGAAAAATTCTTCTAAATTTAATCAAAATGTTTTAAAAGGTGGTCAATCTCCAATGCTGGATTAGATTATAGAATGAACTGAATGGATAAAGAGGCAGTTTTAAGAGACAGAATATTGAAGGTTAACATTCTTTCGTATTTTAAATATTTTTTAAATGTTTCCCTTTTTAAGGAGAGGGGGCTAATTCTATTTCTAAAATTTTCTCTTTTTTTTTGTAGATGCAAGCAAGAATGACAATTTTATTATATGTCTATCTCCTCTTCTTATTTATCTTTTCACTCAATATTTGTAAAATACTCTCTTGGTGTGTATGCATGTTATTCTGGTGATAAGATTAAAACTTAACTACACTAAATGAATCAGCCAATTGCTGAATCCAGTTTTCAAAATGAAAGAGGAATTATGATAACAAAACTATCTCCAAAACAGGAGAGTTCCAGAGTCTCCAGCTCAACTCAAAATTCTTTTTACAATGAAAAAATTAGCAATAGCAAAGATGAAGATAATGAAAATACACTTAGTACTTTTTCTCTTGTTGGCATTTCTGCTATTCCATACATTTGTAAAACTTTCATTTATATTTATTGTTTTGTTGCCTCCTTATTGTATAAATACTATTCATTTACTTTTTTTCCCACAGAGGATGAGAAGTAAAGGAGGTTCACAATGATATAATACAAGATCCTTAGCTTCTATCTCTAATTCTGTATAGTTATTTACAAAACATGCCTTCATCTGGCAAAGAGCTGCTCTAAACTAACAATGGCCATGGAGATTAGCTTCTTAACTATTCTTCTAAGCAAGGACCTCCTTTCTTTCTCCCAAATTCCATATATTGTCAAGATTTTCTATAATATGCCTTCTTCTTCTATGTCCCTTCAGGATGTTGCCAATCATGGCTCTCCATAATTTCCTGTCCTTTGTAGCTCTTAATAAATTTTATCTTTTTGTTATCACCCCTAAACCTTGTTCTACCATCCATTTACTCAAAGTAGGTTATGCATGTTTTCTTCTGTCCCTCTTGCCTTCAATCTGTTCTGTGAGTGTCAAATTTTCCAAGCCCTCTTTCCTCATTATGTGCCTCAAAAATTTCAACTCTCTCTCACTGATGTTAAGTATAAGTGACTTTTTTGCTTCCATTTTTTTAAAATTTTGTTGTTGCTCACATGTTCCATCTATGGTATTCTCAGCATCCTGCTGTAGAACCACATTTCTAATGCTTCAAATCTCTTCTTCATCTGTGAGAAGATCACCCAGCATTTACTGCCATATAGGAGGACTGATATTACCTGTAACCTGTAACGGCATTCACCCGAGGTGGGTTGAGCCAGCTCTAATATTGGAGTTTCATGGGAATTTGGAATTCACAAGCGGTCCCCAACCCGCATGTATAGCACATGAGATTTTGATTATAGTGGTGAAGGTTTCGTGCAGGACCATCCACACTTTTTGAAGGGCCGATTACAGAGACCTGGTGCACTACGTGCCACAAGGTCCCCAAATGACACTCCACAGGTTTTGAATTCAGAGTTGTTGTCGGAACATGAGCAATCATAGCTCTCCATAACTTCCTTTCCTTGGAAGCATGAAGTAATATTTATTGCCTTACTCTCTGTCTTGCTATTCATTTATATAATCTCCTTAGCTAGGCTACTCACTGTTTACCTTTTGCCTTCTATATGTCCTGTAAGTGTCAAATTCTCCAAGCTCTCTTTCCTCATTATATGCCCTAGAAATTTCAATTTTTTCTTTTTGATATTTAGTATAATCATCCATTCTGTTTCCTGTTTCCTTAAAACTTCCTCATTACTCACATGCACTGTCCCTGGTTTTCTCAGGATACTTTTATATAACCATATCTAAAGAAGTCTCCTCTTCATCTGTGAGGTGATCATCCAGCAATCATTACCATATCAGAGGATTGATATTACATAACAATTCAGCTCTCTTTTCTTTGTTTCTAATGAGATTTTTCTGCTTCTTAATACTTTGCTTAGCTGTTGAAAAGCATTTTTTACTATTTCAATGCATCTTTGAATTTCTGTGTCACATTTTTTGTCCTCTGTTAAAACACTTACTAGATGATATTTTAATTTTCATTCTTGATTGATTTTGACATCTCCAATTGATAGCTTACATCCTGGGCTGTTCCTCTTACTGACAACAATATTCTGTTTTCTTACAATTGATAGTTCATTCTTTTTTCTTGCTTTCTTTTACTACCTTTTCTAAGAGTTCCTGCAATTTTCCTTCTGTGTCTGCTATCAACACATGGAAGTCCTTGTTCTGCTAAGGTGTATAACATAACAATGAACAACTAGAAATGATTACAAAGCTTTAAAATCATCATTTTTTTTTGTATCATTGCCCACTTTTACATAGAAAAATTTTCCACTGCCCAGCTGTATAGTAAATATTCAAAAGCATAACAAAATTGTTTGGTAAGAGTTTGTTACTGGTTCATAACTGACTTTATGATGTAGTAAAAAAATACCAAACAGAAGTAACAAATAATGCTGATTCATGTGGCAGCAGCTACTGCTACTACCATATTAAAGAACAAATGAAAGCAAACTTGAACATTGAAAACTATATATAATTTAATTTTAAGGTCAAGGTTAAATTTATGGTCAGGGTTAGCATTGCAAGTATTGACAAAAATTAAATGATTTTTGTTCATAATTATAAAATTAAAAAAAGAATATACACTACTAGCAACTAATAAAAATTCAGCAAATTTTTTATATTGTTTTTCTTACTCTTCTCTTATCAGATTTATATCCAAAAATATGTTATTTTGTCTGAAGAACTGTTTGAATGTTAATGATTATTCTCAAAACTATAGAAAATACCAAAACATTCATTGTTTTCAGGGATATTTATATCTTATCTAGGAATGTGACCCAGTCTTTTTCCATTCAGCCTGTTGTTTTTTTATACACATTCTTTGCATATCTCCTTTGGATATTTTTCATATATTGAAATATGTTTTTAATACTCAAAATCCTATATCACGCACCAAAATTTCTAATCAACCACCATATTCAGTTTAGTTGGTCATCACCCACCCAACAGTTGAAATTGCCCACACTTTTAGCAAAATTTTTAGTCATAATTTTAAGGTATGAAGTTGAAACAAAACAATAAAAATTAGTAAATTGAAACAATTTGGGATTATTTTACTCTTGATGGTTTGTGTCAAAGCTTTGATACAACTGAAATCAAGGCTGATTGACATGTTAGAGATTTTTGTTGCTTTGAAACATATACACTTGGCAGTTGGACTGCATGTGCTCATCCTGACTAGCTTGACTCCTGAAGTCACCAATGATATATATATATATATATATATATATATATATATATATATATATATATATATATGCACACATGAACACACTATATAAGCTACATTGTAGATAGATATATATATAGGTATAGACAGTGTAGACATGAAGCAAAATTGCATGATGACTATCATTTTCATGCTTCACTGTGACCTGACTGTCACTATGCACTATTGATACTTATGTCTACACAGTCCATATCTATAAAAGCCTTATCTCTGATAATGAGCACTGAAGAAAACTCAACAAAAACAAAATTTCAAATTAGATTCAAGATTTGCAGGTGAAGCAGAAAAAAGATCTTGTAGCAGAAAAAGAGAATTTTCAAGCAGTTGGTTTGGATAAATTCAAAATCTTTCAAGTTTATATTTCCTACAAACAAATAAATACAAGACTTTGCAACAGGTCTGATTTAGTCAACGTAAAAAAATGCCAGCTAATCTGTGCCAAATTAATTAATACCCCATCTCATCTAGTACAGCTTAGAATTACTACTACCCCTCCACAATACAACTTATAAACAAAGGAAAACATACTAATAACAAAATCCTTGAACATGGCTAATGAATTATCTGAAAAGACTTTGGAGGATAATCAATATGGACAGTTTCTAAACTTTCTTAGTCCCTAAGTAGTAAAACTGTCAGAACATTAGAAAAATTGAATAAAAACTTATCAGATTTTGCGCATTTGTCACATTAACTAAAATGTGTATAAAACAAGGATTGCTGCCCATATATGTGTGTGTGTGTAAGTAAGTAAGTATGTATGTATGTATGTCTATGTATGTGTGTGTATGTGTGTGTGTGTGTGTGTGTAAGACAGTAGGAAAATATAGATATAGGTAAGTTACAAGTCTGGTATTTGAACAAGTTACCTCCTAATTGATTAAATTGAAGACATGGTGCATTCTTAGATAAAAACATTTTTTCTTTTTTTTTTCCCTCTCCCTGCATAGACTCTACTTCCTAAAGTGCCTCCAGATGATTGCATCCTTGTAAATTCAGTTAATCATTAGCCCTGAGGAGATGTTCTCATGTCGTCTATATTAGTTGGACAAAACTTGCTTTTCATTCTGCTGTCGATAATCATTTGTTGATTAAGTGCATGTACAGCTTCCACAAATGACAAATAACTGAGCTTGGCACTTGACTAATTTTGTCTGAAATTTTATATGTTACATATTTCATGGCTCTATTGTTTACATACAGACTATTGTCCTTATCAATGTTGTTTCAACATTTCAGCCTTCTTCAGGTTATATCAATCTGGGTAACCCCCTGGGAATTCCGAATTGAACCCTTTATTTAATCTATGTGGGTAGACTGTTCTCATTCCTCTGCTCATATCTAGGGATATCATCTAGTTATTATTTTTATTTAGTACTGTGTAGTTCTTGTTTCCACTTTTCCCTTTTGCAAATAACACTGCCCGACCCAGGGATTGAACTCACAACCACTATGTCATCAAATTCACAAACCATTGCATTTATCCACAAGGCTATTATAGGACAGTTTGCTGCAGTGAACTTAGAGCCTGAAACTTGACCTGGCTACTGAAAGACAACAGCAACCGTTGCAACCTAATTAGCAGCCAGATTAAGGCATATCAGCCAAAATGTTGTGATAACAACAACAAAGATGAGGATCATCGTGTTCATAAGAATGTTAAACAAAGGAAATAAAATTAACATGGCTAGCAATTGAAATTCCAGTCCAATAAGGCTAAAAAGAAATTCTTTTAAATAGCCTGTAAGAATGGTGGAGTAATGGATAATGGTTCGGATAGAGGAATCGGAGAGTTGAGTTCAAATTCCAGTCAAGTTCATTGCATTCACATATACTAATATCCTTGAAAAAGGTATGAATCCATTTCCCCCCTCTCCTAGCTATGACTAAATAGCAAGACAAATTGTACCCTTAACCTTGGTTAGCAACGAGTCAAGGAGAAGGAAAACTCTGAATTCAAACCAGCCTGAAGAGGATTGGGCTCTGTCATACTTTGCCCAAGACACACCATTTCTGCTATGGTTGCAGTACACATAGTGCTCCTATGGCCCAAAGAGGTACAAAATTTTTGATTGTTTAAATAGCATAATTCAGGTGGACAGATTTCTAGCTGAAGTATCAAAAATAATCTTTAAAAATCTCAAAAAATTTTAAATCTATCAAATAATAGCTTTTGGTTTCAGTTTCATATCTTTAAACCATGACTTTGGATTTATTTTTCAGTTCATGATGATGTTAAATGAGGTAAAAAAAAAATAGAAAATTAGGCTGAAAGAATCTGCACAAATGAAGAAAAAAAATGGCATGTATGTGTGTGTGTTTGTGAGTGTGAGTTGTGATTTGACCAGACAAGTAAATTTACTGTCGATGAACTAGTGATTAAAGCATTTTCTATAGATTTTCATCTTAGTAAATGGATTTCTCTTTTAAATATAGTCACATTTTTAAATCAAAATTATTGTCAAATGCATTACAGTGAGCAACTAATGCATTGAATGTGTTGCTCTATAAAATATCCCTTTTGTGTTCATATAATATTTTATTTAAATTTCTTGAAGTTTCTCCTATGTATGTGGCAATTATTACATATATATATGTAATTATACAATTCGCTCTTGCATGGAGTATTGTTGCCATATATGGTCTGGTGCCCCTTCTGTTTGCCTCAGGGTTCTTCATAGGCTCCAGAGGCGGATATGCAATGTAGTTGGCCCTGCTCTGGCATCTCGTCTACAGTCACTTTCTCTCTCTGTCTACAAATACTTTCATGGAAATTGCTCCGAGGAGCTGCATTCGCTGGTTCCCAGACGTCATGAGTTCAAGCGCCCTACGAGGATGGCATCCTGCTCTCACCCCTTCACTGTCGAAACTTTTAACTGTAGCCGTCTTTTCTACTCCAGTAGCTTCATGTCTCGTACCTCTCGCCTGTGGAACTCCCTTCCCTATTCCAGTTTCCCTGAGAGCTATAATCTCAAGCTATTCAAGTGTAATGTCAATCGACATCTCCAGTTGCCTTGATCTATCCACTACCCTCCTCCTCATCCTTTCTTCTATCACTCCTATCTGATCTTGCTCTAAGTTTTCTGTAAGCCCTTACGTCCTAGTGGCTTCCCGCCTTGCTTGGGGTGAAATGTTTAAAAAAAAAAAAATCCCTTTTTTATACAAGTTTCATTAATAACAACTGACAAGGTGCTGCGGTTAAACTTTTTATTCAATTTTTTATGTGTTCTTATAATTTTCTTCTTTTCTGGACATAAATTATATAGAAAATGTCCAAATGTTTTGTATGTTCTGTGCAGCTATACTTTTAGCCATTATCAAGGATGAATTTTATTTTACTTTTAATTGAATGTATGGATTGTTTTGTTTATGTACCTAGTCATAGATTTTATATCCAGAAAAGAAGAAAATTATAAGAACATATGAAAAATTAAATAAAAACGTAACCACTATATCTTGTGAGTAATCTTAAACTTGCATGTATATATATATATATATATATATATATATATATCTGACAATTCTTCCAAAGAAACCATATTCAGTGAAGCTAAGAAAGACTATGAAACTGCCCTAAAAGATAGTGGATTCCTGGCAACAGTCACATACCCACCACACAGCACAAAAAATGCCAACAGGAAGAGAAATATCAAATGGTTCAATCCACCATACAACAAAAATGTAAAAACAAACATAGGAAAAATATTTATCAAACCCTTACACAAACACTTCCTTGAATCAAGCACTCTCCATATAATATTCAACAAAAACACAGTAAAAATCAGCTACAGTTGCACCAAGAACATGACACAAATAATAAAAAGCACAACAGGAAAGCTATCAACCACCTGAACAACTGCAGAATAAAGAACAAATGTTCTTTAAATGGTAATTGCTTACAAAACAATGTAATATAACAAGCCACTTTAAAATCAGCAGATAACAAAGAAAAAATATACATAGGGGTAACTGAAGGACCCTGAAAACAAGGAAACTATGGATACAAAACATCATTCACAAATAGTATATACACAAACAGCACAATGCTTTCCAAGTAAATCTGGGAAATTAAAAACAAGAATCAAATAACACCAAAAATACCATGGAAAATAAGGAAAAGAACATCAGCCTACAACAATCAATCCAAAAACTGCAAACCCTGCTTGGAGGAAAATATAGCTATAATTACCTTCCCAGACCAAAACAAACTACTAAATAAATGATCAGAACTCATCTCAAAATGCAGATACAAAAACAAATTTTTACTACATTACTTAAAAACCAAAATCTGAAAAGAATAAATAAAATAAAAATAAATGAGCAAAAACTAATACAAATAAATAAAGTAAATAATAAACAAATTAACAAGCCATTCCCGCCAAAATAACTATTAGAATAGACTACCCACAATGCACAACTGACCCCCATATACATAAATAATCAAGAAAAAACAAAATGCATATGGCCTGATGATTGTGTTTGGTATGAAACAGTCTGTTGCCTCTAAGTGTTGACTTCAATGTCCACTTTTGTATTTCCATATGCTCTAATATTGAGCACTTTATCCCATAAATATAGCATACATTAAAACTATATTTCTTCATATATATATATATATATATATATATATATATATAATGGAGGGACAGTGGAGTAATGGATTGGGGCACAAACTGAGTAATCAGAAAGCTAAGTTCAAATTCCAATTGGATTCATTACATTCACTTACATGCTAATACTCTTGATAAAGGTATGAATCCATCTCTTCTCCCCACAGCTATGGGTAAATAGCAGGACAGAGTGGTTCCTATAGCCTTGGATGGCAAATGAACTAGGACAAGGACAACTCTGAATTCAAAACCTGCAGTGGGTCAGTTGGGGACCTTGTGGCATAATATATACCAGTTCTCTGTATTCGGCTCTTCCAAAAAGTGTGGTTGGTTCTGCATAAGCCTTTACCAGTATAACCAAATGTTACATGCAGGTAGTCTGGCTGTTGATTCTAAGAACTGAGTGGGAGTGTCCAGTATATATATATATATATATATATATATAATAATAATAATGGACTCTCCCATCAGTTGTGACATATGATGATCTGACAGCTTATTGATTCAGTTATGAAAATTTGTGCGATAATCTTAAGTGGCATTTAAGACCCACTAGTGATTTACAAAGGAGGCCACATATGGAGCAAGTGTGAGGATTGTGAGATGAGATCACTATTAGATTGGCTGACCTTTTAGATCTTGCTCTCATTTCTTGAAGATGATTCAGACAAGCAGATTGAAAATTGCTGAGTCCACTAAAACACGTTGATCTCCATTCTACCTGCTCCAAGGGTAAGCACTCAAGGGTGTTATGTGGTATATTGACTGCTGACAAGTTGCTTTTCAGCTTGTCTTTGTATCTTAGCCATGGGCGTCCTACATTCCTGTAGCCCTGATCTAACTGGCTGTACATTAGGATCTTGGGTATCCTGTCATCAGACATTCTCAAGACATGACCAGTCCACTGTAACTGAGAATGTATCAAGTCTGTAAAAGTCTCGATTCCTCCAATATTACACCTGTTAAACGGGTCTATGTTAGATGTCCTATCTTGAAGCTTAACTCCACAGATTGCACACAGACAGCTTTTATGGAAAACATCTAGCTGGCATATATGGTACCTGTATGGAGTCCACGACTCTGAGCCATACAAAAGGATGGCAAGTACAACAGCTCTGTAAACTCAAATTTTCATATACAGTCGAATACCCCGCTCATTCCACAAGCGATGGTGAAGTTTGCTGAAAGCACTGGTAGCCTCTTCTGTTTAGTACAGTTCTTTAGTGATTCAGTATTGCCAGACCACAATGTCCAATGGATGGTGTTCATCAAGATTCATAGATTTCACTTACACAAAGTCTTTTTAATCATTGATTGTAGAATTTAGTTGTGTACAACTGACAGTTTAGATATTTCTCAGTCAGTTTGGTACCGCACATGATATCCATATGAAAGTCTTGATCTATTTAAGAAAATGACTTGAGATTTCAGATTAATGGTTTTTTTAACAATTTGCAGTTTAGTTTGAAATTACCCCTAGCACAGTTTCCTCATCTCCTATACTAAATTTAATACAAGTGATCCATCCATCAAGGACTTTAATATTTCCAAATACCACCTCCTGAATGTTTATGACTGATTCAGTGTATTTTAATCCTAAATTTTGCTATCATTTCAATTGTAGATCATAATTTCTGTTTTTGTTTTCTATGTAATCCCATATATATATATATATATATATAGTTAAACCTAGAGAGCCAGACAAACCTACCAAGGTTTCACCTAAGCGAATATATATATATATATGATTATATAGAAAGCAAAAACAGAAATTATGAAATTATTAAGATGCCTGGATAAAGAAAGAAGGGACATTTGACGTTACAAAGGGAAGCTTTGACGGTACAGAAACTTGCAAACTCATAAGTACATATTTGCTACACAAACTAATTAAAATAATCAATAGAAATGATACAAGACTCTACAAAAAGAAACTGAAACAAAACACAGACAAAACTAGAAAAACAATTATAAAGATTTTCAAAAATATGGGTTTGGTTTTGGTTTTGGTTTTGGTTTGTTTTACAGCATATCAACCTCAATGGGTCATTTAATGCCGACAACTTTTTTTTTTCCTGGTAATATTTTTGTTTTGTCAAAAATCTATTTCTGATAATATTTTTTTCCTCAAAATTGTATAGCTAGTAATATTTTTTTTTGGCCGTATTGCTGGTAATAGTTTTTTTTTTTAAATTTATATTACAGGTAATATTTTTTTTTTTTAACATAGTGCTTAATAATAGTTTTTTTTTTTTTTCAAAAATTTATTTCTGGTAATAATTTTTTTTTTTTTCACCCTCTGGTATTAAAACCTATTTTTACAAGATTTTTCAAATTTTTTTTATCTTAGTTTTTTTTTAACTATTTGCCTATACCTGGATTTTTAACAGCTGCTACCACACTGGGTCAGAGTGGACCTGGGAACACCAACAATTAAGAGGTGGTTCCATGCTCCTCAAAGCCTCCTGATTAGAGACCTTGCTGTTGGACATAGTTTATTGTCTTACCCAGAACGCAAAAATATGGGATTTGGCATAGACATAAAAAGTAACCTAAACAAAGTAGATTTTCTAGATGTCAACTTCAACCTAAGAAATTGTATATATAAACCATACAGAAAACCCAATAATAAACCACTGTATATCTTCAAACAACCCAACATAAATAATCAAGTAGATACCACAATTAATTAACTGAAGGCTTTCTAACAATTCTTCTAATGAAACCATATTCATCAAAGCTAAGAAAGACTATGAAAAAGACCTAAAAGATAGTGGATTCCCAGCAACACTCACATACACACCACAAAAAATGGAAGAGAAACATAATATGGTTCAACCCACCATACAACAAAATAGTAAAAACAAATGTAGGAAAAATATTCATTAAACTCATAAACAAACACTCTCCTGCATCAAGCACTCTTCACAAAATATTCAACATAAACACAATAAAATCGGCTACAGTTACACTGAGAACAGGACATAATTAATAAAAAAGCACAACAGGAAAACAATCAACAAACCACATGAACAAATTAAACCCTCATGTAAATGCAGAATAAAGAACAAATGTCTCTTAACCAGAAATTGCTTGCAAAACAATGTAATATAGCAAGACACTGTAAAATCAGCAGATAACAAAGAAAAAATATACATAGGATAAGCTAAAGAACCCTGGAAACATAGAAACTATGCACACAAAACATCCTTTACAAATAGTAAATACAGGAACAGCACAAACATATCTGGGAAATTAAAAACAAATTTTTTCTACACTACTTAGAAATCAAAAACTTAAAATGAACAAGAACAAATCAAAATAAATAAATAAAATAAAATAAAGAAAAGAAAAAAACAAGTAAAATGAATTAATCCAAACAAATAAGTAAATAAACTAAGTAAATAATAAGCAAATTAACAAACCAGGCCCATCAAAATAACTGTTATAATAATACAATAGATTACCCACAATGCATAACTTACCTGTATATATAAAAAGTTGAGCCAAAACACAATGCACATAGCCTGACAATTGTATTTTTTATGAAACAAACTGTCGTCTCTGAGCGCTGACTTCAATGTCCACTTTTAACTTTTACATACAGTCAATCCCTGATATTGAGCACTTTAACCCATAAATATAGAATAACTTAAAAATATTTTTAATCATACATACATATATATATATATGAGATGAGGTATCATGTACACTATTTACATTATTCAGACTATTGTCCTCATCTTTGTGGCCATATTTATCATAACATTTCGGCCGTTGTACGCTCAGGTGGTTGGAATGTTGAACTGAACCCTTTATTTCTGAACGTGGAACTAAACAATGTTCTAGTTCCACATGCCATGTCTAATGGATGTCAGTTATCAGTTATCTCCAGTTAATTCACCTCTCCAAGTTCTCCACTGCCTTTGGGTCCTGTCACTGGATCTAACCAACACCTTTATCCACTGTGCCATGTGTCCTTAAAGACATCTGTGTATGAATTTCTGGGACTTACAAACTTAATGTCTTCAGCAGCCATTTTTTATCAGTGTTCATATTGCAATTTTTGCTGTTATCATTGCATGTTATATATATATATATATATATATATATATATATTGTGTTGTTTTCAATATGAATGTTTATTCCAAACCTTTGCATGTTGAGCATGGCTAGAATTCACATGAACATTTTTCTATTTTTAAAAAAACTTTTGACACTCCATTGTCATTGTTAAATAAGTTTAGGTTGATAGGAGAGGTGAGATGTTTAATATACAGGGCTTCTCTAATAGTGAGATGTCTCCAGTAATGCGAATTATATAGAATTTTAGTGTTCTCAACCAGAATTTTTCTTAAGGGTTCTTGTAAATTGTGGGTAGACAGATGATTTTTATAGCACTTTGATCTGATAAGTGACACACATGTGCTGAAATTAACATCAATCAGCTAAGTGACAAATTTTTACTCATATCAATATATATATATATAGATGCATGCTCCTGGGAAATCTGGTTGAGCTCTCTTGAGAAAAGGGCGATTTTAAAAATAGTGACTCATACCACTATTAATACTGATGGAAGGCAGAGAGGGGTCTCTCAGATGAATAATGGAGAGTGGTTTAGTTTTGTAGGCATTAAAATTAATAAACCATCCTTTACCCCAGTTAACAACAGACCGAAGGTCATTTTGGGCATCGGCTGCCAATTTAACCTTATCAGACCAATCAGACTAACTATTCAGACAGGAATGAAAAGATTAGTATATTACAATCCGTGTACCTCTATTGCTTCCTCCTCCTGATTTAACTTTGTTCTGTAAAAAATACTACATATTTAGGTAAGCAATGGTTTATGGATAATAGTCATTTCAATCACAGGTTCCCACCAATGCAGGTTTATGGCCATATGATGTTGAAACACCAGTTCTCATACGCACACTAAAGTTAAGCAATATTGAATCTGGTCAGTACCTAGATGGGTGACTGTTTGGGAATGACAGCTGTTGTAAGCCTGGATATGTAAGTGATGTAATAGTTAACAGCTTCGAATTGGATTTTGGAGAGCCAATTTTCCAGTTCCAGTTCCAGTTGGGTTCATTGTATTCATTTAGACACAAATAATCCTGGGAAATGTATGGATTCATCTCTTCTCTTCCAAGCTATAGGTTGAATAGCAGGGCTTGTATCAGTAAATCATTATTATCTCTAAAAAATTCTTACAATCTAAAAATATTTTCTGGCTTTAAATAAGCTGCAAAAGGTTGATAAGCCATAAAAAACAAATCATCTAATGCTGAGAGATTTTTAATCAAAAATTTGGAAGAAAATAAAATAGGGATATTCTTTAAATTATTCAAATGTAAAAGCAGAAATCTTTCCATAAACAAACTGCTTACATGTAAAGAATACTGACCATTAGCAAGATGAAGAAAGCAAAACTTTCAAAATTCACTGGGAAAGATATATTTTTGTTTTTCATAGAATAAAAAAGAAGAAAAAGAGATTTCTTTGTTTTCTTGCTGTTTTTGTCAGCAGAAAATTCTGGTTACTTGACAAGACATTAGAATTCTTTGTTTTGCTTTCTTTTTTTTTTTTAAATTTTCTTCTTTTAATACTTTTTTTTCTTCCACTTTTAGCCATTATTCTGTGCCTTCTTTTTCACCTCCTCCTTCACCTTCATTTTCTTCTTCACATGTCAGGATGATGAATTGTCATTTTTTGAAAAAATTTTTTTCAAAATCTTACAATTCTTTAAAGAAGTCCATGATTCTTTAATGTTATGCATCAATTCTTCCCAAAGGCCACAACGGATCTACTTTATTTATTCTCTAATTTATTTTTATTTTATATATATATATATATATATATATATATATATATATTTGGTTTTGTTGGACTTCTTGCATTTTCCAAAACTTTTTGACACTACCCTGAGAACCCCCACACCTCCTACCAGACTTACCACTGACAACATTTATTTGTTTTCAATAAAATGATACTGATTATTATTTGTAGAGAGCATTCATCTTTGAAATGAATAACAGAATTAAGGGTTTTCATCTTTCCGCATCTATTTTTAATTACATTTCATTGTATTTTCATACAATGTATGAACATTTTTTAAAAATTCTCTTCACAATAGCAGTCCCATAAGTAATAAGAATAATTAAAAATGTAACACCCACCAAAAAACTACTCATTTTTTTTTTTTTTTTGCATTTTAATTAGGATTTTTAGTTAACTTAGGCTCAATAAATATGTTTATTGTAGTTTCAGACACAGGCCTGCAAATAAATAAATACTTATTTATGGAGAAAAAGACAAGATTCATGTGTATATATTTAGAGTGGAGACACTTTTTATTTTCATTTTTTTCATTTTATTAATTAATTCTGGAGTCAGCATAATTAGACAACAATTTTCCATTCATTTTGTTATATTTTACATAAATAGGATAGCCATATTTGTCAGATAATTTTGCTTGAAAAGGCTTATGTCTTCTCAAGGAATTATGTTTGCCTTTTTAATTCGGAATTGAATTTGTGTTCCCAATTAACACACAAAGATATTCTCTTGTATCTTGCATCTTGCATGTTATGCTTTGCAGCTTAAACCTTGTTTTATAGAAGCAGGAAAGAACAAAAAAAAACAAGAAAGTAATAATGAAAGCCTATTTTTTTAGTATACTTTATAAATATATTATTTTATAAAATATTCATCTAAGCATATAAATATTGTAAATAATCATATAGTCTATTTTCATGTTATCTAAGCCTATTTTATATTTATTTTATTTCTTTTTATTTATATATATTCATATATACATATATATTATCATTTAGCAACAATAACATTGAATGTTCAATTATCTTTCCCTACTCTGAGTTTCATGGAGATAGTACAAGTATACCCACTTTACAGTGGTAATTTGTTCCAGGAGAGGTGACTTAAGTTGAAAACCAACTTAAGTCAAATTTACTTGTCACTAGGCTAAACTACAAATAACCATTCCTAGTTCTATATTTTATTTATAAATGCATTTTTAATAATATATAGTCAACAAGAATCTATTTTAAGCTTACAAATTTTAGTTTTTAATATAGTACAGAAAAAAAAGTAATTTAAATTTATAAATACATGTACGTACATACTTGTAGATGTTTACAATTTGGTGATACATCATGGACTCTTTATTTGTGAATGTGGTTTGCTCTAAGACATTATAAAATAAAATGATTTTGTAAGGTTAAATAACAAATACAGTTATTAAAATTATTTTGCAATAGTAGAAAATAAACTAATTTATGTTTTACCAATATTTATAAATTTACCAGGATTACTGTAAAAAGTGTACATATTTTAATATGATTTTATATACTTTTATTCTTATTTATAAATGCATTTTTAATAATACGGGATCAATAAGAATCTATTTTAAGCTTGCAAACAAATAAATTTTAGGTTTTTAATATAGTACAGAAAAAAACGTAATCTCAGAATGTTTTCTATTTTCATATTTCGTTCTCTAGGATTTATGATGATTATATTAACATTTACTGTAGTGTAAATGTACGTATTTTAATATGATTTTATATACTTTTATCCTTATTTATTGTACCTGAGGTATAACTGTATTCACTTGTAAGTGGATTTGATAGTGAAATTGAATTTATTATCAAAAATCATATCTTCCTTGAAATACATTATTTAATTTTTTTTTAAATATTAATTTTTAACACCAACTTATTTTAAACTTGCTCCTTCTTAAAGATGCTATTGTATGACGTAATTTAATTTGAAATTGTTTGGTTAGGTGTATCAGATAATCTCGTCTGTGCAGTACTAAAACTATGAACTAGATGAGACATCCCTACATCTGTGCAGTGGAACAAGAACAATCTACCCCTGTAGATTAAATAAAGGGTTCAATCTGAAATTCCCTATAGGCTACCTGGATCAATATACACCTGATGAAGGACAGTGGGCACAATGGCCAAAACATTGAGATAACAACAACAAAGATGAGGACAACAGCCTGAATGTAAAAAGTGTAAATATTTTTCTCATTTCAGAAATTCACGCAGAAACTGTTACTTTGGGAAATATACTCTTGAGATGATGCTTCCCCGATCACTACAATCTCAACCCCTTCAACTCTAGGGTCAACCATTTCTATCCTCATAATCTGCACTTACTTCCTCCTCCAACAGCCATACAACAACCTCATTCAGTAACTCTCTACCTTGAGAGGCTCTTGAGCTTTGATTTGCATGAACATTTTAGTAAAAAAACAAAAGCACTGCTACAGATCAAATAGTTACAGAACTCAAGATCATGATTGTGTTTGATGGCATATAAGTTGCATTTTGTGCTTTTTTTACAAATGTTAGACTTTTATAAATTTGTAATAAAGACACAAACAAAACAAAACTTGTTTTAAAGAAACTTTTTTTAAACTGAGGCAAACAGCAAACATGGACAAAGTTCTAGTAACATTCAATATACCAACCAACAATTTTATCTCCTAATATTCCTTGGTTAATTGGTGAGATGGGTATATGCACACAGGTCTTATATGCTATCAAATAGAGTAATCTGTGATATCATTGATAGAATTTATTAAGCAATTTTTTTATAATAATGTTCACCCTTCAACTATTTGATTAATTCCTCTTATAACTCAATCAATTAAAACGGGTCGGGTAACTGTCTGTTTGGGGATCTGCCCTTCGACATAACCTCGTTTGGGGATCCTCTCTGCTCGGAGGCGAGAGTTTGACCAACACACTCCCACGAAGTAATCCCGTAGAGTGATCTTCCTTCGACATGAACAGAATGACAGGAGAGTTCCATAAGGGGCTATTTGATTAATTCCTCTCTGCTCAATTAAAACGGGGTCAGGTAGCTGTCTGCCGAGACGAGTCTGCCCTTCGACATAACCTCGTTTGGGGATCCTCTCTGCTCAAGAGAGTTTTTGACCAGCACACTCCCGAAGTAATCCGTAGAGTGATCTTCCCGACCCGGAGGAATGAACAGAATGACAGGAGAGTTCCATAAGATTTATACTAAGCTATTTGATTAATTCCTCTTAGTGACCAATCAATTAAAACGGGGTCGGGTAGCTGTCTGCCGAGACGAGACTCTGCCCTTCGACATAACCTCGTTTGGGGATCCTCTCTGCTCGGAGGCAGAGAGTTTGACCAGCACACTCCCGAAGTAATCCGTAGAGTGATCTTCCCCGACCCGGAGGAATGAACAGAATGACAGGAGAGTTCCATAAGATTTATACTAAGCTATTTGATTAATTCCTCTTAGTGACCAATCAATTAAAACGGGGTCGGGTAGCTGTCTGCCGAGACGAGACTCTGCCCTTCGACATAACCTCGTTTGGGGATCCTCTCTGCTCGGAGGATTAATTCCTCTTAGTGAGGGTTTGTCTGCCGAGACACACTCTCCCTTCGAAGTAATCCGTAGAGAGATTTGATCTTCCCGACCCGGAGGAATGAACAGAATGACAGGAGAGTTCCATAAGATTTATACTAAGCTATTTGATTAATTCCTCTTAGTGACTAATCAATTAAAACGGGGGTCAGACCAATTAAAACGGTAGCTGTCTGCCGAGACGAGACTCTGCCCTTCGGTTTGGGATCCTCTCTGCTCGGAGGCAGAGTCTGCCGAGACCGGAGGAATGACAGAATGACAGGAGAGTTCTAAAAGCCCTTCGACAATAATTAAAACCTCGTTTGGGGATCCTTCTCCTCGCTCTCTGCTCGAGGCAGAGAGTTTGACCAACACACTCCCGAAGTAATCCGTAGAGTGATCTTCCCGACCCGGAGGAATGAACAGAATGACAGGAGAGTTCCATAAGATTTATACTAAGCTATTTGATTAATTCCTCTTAGTGACCAATCAATTAAAAACGGGGTCGGGTAGCTGTCTGCCGAGACGAGACTCTGCCCTTCGACATAACCTCGTTTGGGGATCCTCTCTGCTCGGAGGCAGAGAGTTTGACCAGCACACTCCCAAGTAATCCGTAGAGTGATCTTCCCGACCCGGAGGAATGAACAGAATGACAGGAGAGTTCCATAAGATTTATACTAAGCTATTTGATTAATTCCTCTTAGTGACTAATCAATTAAAACGGGGTCGGGTAGCTGTCTGCCGAGACGAGACTCTGCCCTTCGACATAACCTCGTTTGGGGATCCTCTCTCTGCTCGGAGGCAGAGAGTTTGACCAACACACTCCAAGTAATCCGTAGAGTGATCTTCCCGACCCGGGAATGAACAGAATGACAGGAGAGTTCCATAAGATTTATACTAAGCTATTTGATTAATTCCTCTTAGTGACCAATCAATTAAAACGGGGTCGGGTAGCTGTCTGCCGAGACGAGACTCTGCCCTTCGACATAACCTCGTTTGGGGATCCTCTCTGCTCGGAGGCAGAGAGTTTGACCAGCACTCCCGAAGTAATCCGTAGAGTGATCTTCCCGACCCGGAGGAATGAACAGAATGACAGGAGAGTTCCATAAGATTTATACTAAGCTATTTGATTAATTCCTCTAGTGACCAATCCAATTAAAACCGGGGGTCGGGTAGCTGTCTGCCGAGACGAGACTCTGCCCTTCGACATAACCTCGTTTGGGGATCCTCTCTGCTCAGGAGGCAGAGAGTTTGACCAACACACTCCCGAAGTAATCCGTAGAGTGATCTTCCCGACCCGGAGGAATGAACAGAATGACAGGAGAGTTCCATAAGATTTATACTAAGCTATTTGATTAATTCCTCTTAGTGACTAATCAATTAAAACGGGGTCGGGTAGCTGTCTGCCGAGACGAGACTCTGCCCTTCGACATAACCTCGTTTGGGGATCCTCTCTGCTCGGAGGCAGAGAGTTTGACCAGCACACTCCCGAAGTAATCCGTAGAGTGATCTTCCCGACCCGGAGGAATGAACAGAATGACAGGAGAGTTCCATAAGATTTATACTAAGCTATTTGATTAATTCCTCTTAGTGACTAATCAATTAAAACGGGGTCGGGTAGCTGTCTGCCGAGACGAGACTCTGCCCTTCGACATAACCTCGTTTGGGGATCCTCTCTGCTCTGAGGCAGAGAGTTTGACCAACACACTCCCGAAGTAATCCGTAGAGTGATCTTCCCGACCCGGAGGAATGAACAGAATGACAGGAGAGTTCCATAAGATTTATACTAAGCTATTTGATTAATTCCTCTTAGTGACCAATCAATTAAAACAGGGTCAGGTAGCTGTCTGCCGAACGAGACTCTGCCCTTCGACATAACCTCGTTTGGGGATCCTCTCTGCTCGGGCAGAGAGTTTGACCAGCACACTAATCCCGATCTTCCCGACCCGGAGGAATGAACAGAATGACAGGAGAGTTCCATAAGATTTATACTAAGCTATTTGATTAATTCCTCTTAGTGACCAATCAATTAAAACGGGGTCGGGTAGCTGTCTGCCGAGACGAGACTCTGCCCTTCGACATAACCTCGTTTGGGGATCCTCTCTGCTCGGAGGCAGAGAGTTTGACCAACACTCCCCGAAGTAATCCGTAGAGTGATCTTCCCGACCCGGAGGAATGAACAGAATGACAGGAGAGTTCCATAAGATTTATACTAAGCTATTTGATTAATTCCTCTTAGTGACCAATCAATTAAAACGGGGTCGGGTAGCTGTCTGCCGAGACGAGACTCTGCCCTTCGACATAACCTCGTTTGGGGATCCTCTCTGCTCGGAGGCAGAGAGTTTGACCAACACACTCCGAAGTAATCCGTAGAGTGATCTTCCCGACCCGGAGGAATGAACAGAATGACAGGAGAGTTCCATAAGAGGAGAGTCTTCCCGACCCATGAAGATTGATTAATTCCAGCAATCAATTTCCGAGACTGCCCTTCGACATAACCTCGTTTGATCTTCTCGGAGGCAGAGAGTTTGACCAGGACCCGGAGGAATGAACAGAATGACAGGAGAGTTCCATAAGATTTATACTAAGCTATTTGATTAATTCCTCTTAGTGACCAATCAATTAAAACGGGGTCGGGTAGCTGTCTGCCGAGACGAGACTCTGCCCTTCGACATAACCTCGTTTTTGGGGATCCTCTTCTGCTCGGAGGCAGAATGACAGTTTGACCAGATTAATTCCTCTTACAATCTTAAAACCTCGAAGTAATCCTCGTTTGGATCCTCTCTGCTCGATCTTTGACCAACACCCGGAGGAATGAACAGAATGACAGGAGAGTTCCATAAGATTTATACTAAGCTATTTGATTAATTCCTCTTAGTGACTAATCAATTAAAACGGGGTCGGGTAGCTGTCTGCCGAGACGAGACTCTGCCCTTCGACATAACCTCGTTTGGGGATCCTCTCTGCTCGGAGGCAGAGAGTTTGACCAGCACACTCCCGAAGTAATCCGTAGAGTGATCTTCCCGACCCGGAGGAATGAACAGAATGACAGGAGAGTTCCATAAGATTTATACTAAGCTATTTGATTAATTCCTCTTAGTGACCAATCAATTAAAACGGGGTCAGGTAGCTGTCTGCCGAGACGAGACTCTGCCCTTCGACATAACCTCGTTTGGGGATCCTCTCTGCTCGGAGGCAGAGAGTTTGACCAACACACTCCCGAAGTAATCCGTAGAGTGATCTTCCCGACCCGGAGGAATGAACAGAATGACAGGAGAGTTCCATAAGATTTATACTAAGCTATTTGATTAATTCCTCTTAGTGACCAATCAATTAAAACGGGGTCGGGTAGCTGTCTGCCGAGACGAGACTCTGCCCTTCGACATAACCTCGTTTGGGGATCCTCTCTGCTCGGAGGCAGAGAGTTTGACCAACACACTCCCGAAGTAATCCGTAGAGTGATCTTCCCGACCCGGAGGAATGAACAGAATGACAGGAGAGTTCCATAAGATTTATACTAAGCTATTTGATTAATTCCTCTTAGTGACCAATCCAATTAAAACGGGGTCGGGTAGCTGTCTGCCGAGACGAGACTCTGCCCTTCGACATAACCTCGTTTGGGGATCCTCTCTGCTCGGAGGCAGAGAGTTTGACCAGCACACTCCCGAAGTAATCCGTAGAGTGATCTTCCCGACCCGGAGGAATGAACAGAATGACAGGAGAGTTCCATAAGATTTATACTAAGCTATTTGATTAATTCCTCTTAGTGACTAATCAATTAAAACGGGGTCGGGTAGCTGTCTGCCGAGACGAGACTCTGCCCTTCGACATAACCTCGTTTGGGGATCCTCTCTGCTCGGAGGCAGAGAGTTTGACCAGCACACTCCCGAAGTAATCCGTAGAGTGATCTTCCCGACCCGGAGGAATGAACAGAATGACAGGAGAGTTCCATAAGATTTATACTAAGCTATTTGATTAATTCCTCTTAGTAACCAATCAATTAAAACCGGGGTCGGGTAGCTGTCTGCCGAGACGAGACTCTGCCCTTCGACATAACCTCGTTTGGGGATCCTCTGCTCTGCTCGGAGGCAGAAGAGTTTGACCAGGACAACTGACCCATAAGAAGTAATCCGTAGGGGTCGGGTAGTGATCTTCCCCTCGACCCGGAGGAATGAACAGAATGACAGGAGAGTTCCATAAGATTTATACTAAGCTATTTGATTAATTCCTCTTAGTAACCAATCAATTAAAACGGGGTCGGGTAGCTGTCTGCCGAGACGAGACTCTGCCCTTCGACATAACCTCGTTTGGGGATCCTCTCTGCTCGGAGGCAGAGAGTTTGACCAACACACTCCCGAAGTAATCCGTAGAGTGATCTTCCCGACCCGGAGAATGAACAGAATGACAGGAGAGTTCCATAAGATTTATACTAAGCTATTTGATTAATTCCTCTTAGTGACCAATCAATTAAAACGGGGTCGGGTAGCTGTCTGCCGAGACGAGACTCTGCCCTTCGACATAACCTCGTTTGGGGATCCTCTCTGCTCGGAGGCAGAGAGTTTGACCAGCACACTCCCGAAGTAATCCGTAGAGTGATCTTCCCGACCCGGAGGAATGAACAGAATGACAGGAGAGTTCCATAAGATTTATACTAAGCTATTTGATTAATTCCTCTTAGTGACCAATCAATTAAAACGGGGTCGGGTAGCTGTCTGCCGAGACGAGACTCTGCCCTTCGACATAACCTCGTTTGGGGATCCTCTCTGCTCGGAGGCAGCAGAGTTTGACCAACACACTTCCATAAGAAGTAATCCGTAGAGTGATCTTCCCTCGACCCGGAGGAATGAACAGAATGACAGGAGAGTTCCATAAGATTTATACTAAGCTATTTGATTAATTCCTCTTAGTGACCAATCAATTAAAACGGGGTCGGGTAGCTGTCTGCCGAGACGAGACTCTGCCCTTCGACATAACCTCGTTTGGGGATCCTCTCTGCTCGGAGGCAGAGAGTTTGACCAACACTCCCGAAGTAATCCGTAGAGTGATCTTCCCGACCCGGAGGAATGAACAGAATGACAGGAGAGTTCCATAAGATTTATACTAAGCTATTTGATTAATTCCTCTTAGTAACTAATCAAATTAAAATTTATCGGGTAGCTGTCTGCCGAGACGAGACTCTGCCCTTCGACATAACCTCGTTTGGGGATCCTCTCTGCTCGGAGGCAGAGAGTTTGACCAACACACTCCCCGAAGTAATCCGTAGAGTGATCTTCCCGACCCGGAGGAATGAACAGAATGACAGGAGAGTTCCATAAGATTTATACTAAGCTATTTGATTAATTCCTCTTAGTGACCAATCAATTAAAACGGGGTCGGGTAGCTGTCTGCCGAGACGAGAGACTCTGCCCTTCGACATAACCTCGTTTGGGGATCCTCTCTGCTCGGAGGCAGAGAGTTTGACCAGCACACTCCCGAAGTAATCCGTAGAGTGATCTTCCCGACCCGGAGGAATGAACAGAATGACAGGAGAGTTCCATAAGATTTATACTAAGCTATTTGATTAATTCCTCTTAGTGACCAATCAATTAAAACGGGGTCGGTAGCTGTCTGCCGAGACGAGACTCTGCCCTTCGACATAACCTCGTTTGGGGATCCTCTGCTCGGAGGCAGAGAGTTTGACCAGCACACTCCCGAAGTAATCCGTAGAGTGATCTTCCCGACCCGGAGGAATGAACAGAATGACAGGAGAGTTCCATAAGATTTATACTAAGCTATTTGATTAATTCCTCTTAGTGACCAATCAATTAAAACAGGGTCAGTCGTCTGCCGAGACGAGACTCTGTCTGCCCTCGTTTGGACCTCTCTGCTCGGAGAGACTTTGACTGCCCTTCGACATAACCTCGTTTGGGGATCCTCTCTGCTCGGAGGCAGAGAGTTTGACCATACACTCGGAGGAAGTTTGATCCACAAAGTAATCCGTATCTTCCCGACCCGGAGGAATGAACAGAATGACAGGAGAGTTCCATAAGATTTATACTAAGCTATTTGATTAATTCCTCTTAGTGACCAATCAATTAAAACGGGGTCGGGTAGCTGTCTGCCGAGACGAGACTCTGCCCTTCGACATAACCTCGTTTGGGGATCCTCTCTGCTCGGAGGCAGAGAGTTTGACCAGCACACTCCCCGTAGAAGATCTTCCCGACCCGGATGAACCAGGAGAGTTCCATAAGATTTATACTAAGTATTTGATCTTCCCGACCAATTAAAACAGGAGGAATGAACAGAATAACCTCGTTTGGGCTCGGAGGCAGAGAGTTCCATAAGATTTATACAGAATGACAGGAGAGTTCCATAAGATTTATACTATTTGATTAATTCCTCTTAGTGACTAATCAATTAAAACGGGGTCGGGTAGCTGTCTGCCGAGACGAGACTCTGCCCTTCGACATAACCTCGTTTGGGGATCCTCTCTGCTCGGAGGCAGAGAGTTTGACCAGCACACTCCAAGTAATCCGTAGAGTGATCTTCCCGACCCGGAGGAATGAACAGAATGACAGGAGAGTTCCATAAGATTTATACTAAGCTATTTGATTAATTCCTCTTAGTGAACTAATCAATTAAAACGGGGTCGGGTAGCTGTCTGCCGAGACGAGACTCTGCCCTTCGACATAACCTCGTTTGGGGATCCTCTCTGCTCGGAGGCAGAGAGTTTGACCAACACACTCCCGAAATCCGTAGAGTGATATCTTCCCGACCCGGAGGAATGAACAGAATGACAGGAGAGTTCCATAAGATTTATACTAAGCTATTTGATTAATTCCTCTTAGTGACTAATCCAATTAAAACGGGGTCGGGTAGCTGTCTGCCGAGACGAGACTCTGCCCTTCGACATAACCTCGTTTGGGGATCCTCTCTGCTCGGAGGCAGAGAGTTTGACCAACACACTCCCGAAGTAATCCGTAGAGTGATCTTCCCGACCCGGAGGAATGAACAGAATGACAGGAGAGTTCCATAAGATTTATACTAAGCTATTTGATTAATTCCTCTTAGTGACTAATCAATTAAAACGGGGTCGGGTAGCTGTCTGCCGAGACGAGACTCTGCCCTTCGACATAACCTCGTTTGGGGATCCTCTCTGCTCGGAGGCAGAGAGTTTGACCAACACACTCCCGAAGTAATCCGTGATCTTCCCGACCCGGAGGAATGAAGAGAATGATAGGAGAGTTCCATAAGATTTATACTAAGCTATTTGATTAATTCCTCTTAGTGACCAATCAATTAAAACGGGGTCGGGTAGCTGTCTGCCGAGACGAGACTCTACCCTTCGACATAACCTCGTTTGGGGATCCTCTCTGCTCGGAGGCCCAGCACACTCCCGAAGTAATCCGTAGAGTGATCTTTCCGACCCGGAGGAATGAACAGAATGACAGGAGAGTTCCATAAGATTTATACTAAGCTATTTGATTAATTCCTCTTAGTAACTAACCAATTAAAACGGGGTCGGGTAGCTGTCTGCCGAGACGAGACTCTGCCCTTCGACATAACCTCGTTTGGGGATCCTCTCTGCTCGGAGGCAGAGAGTTTGACCAGCACACTCCCGAAGTAATCCGTAGAGTGATCTTCCCGACCCGGAGGAATGAACAGAATGACAGGAGAGTTCCATAAGATTTATACTAAGCTATTTGATTAATTCCTCTTAGTGACTAATCAATTAAAACGGGGTCGGGTAGCTGTCTGCCGAGACGAGACTCTGCCCTTCGACATAACCTCGTTTGGGGATCTTCTCTGCTCGGAGGCAGAGAGTTTGACCAGCACACTGACCAAGTAATCCGTAGAGTGATCTTCCCCTCGACCCGGAGGAATGAACAGAATGACAGGAGAGTTCCATAAGATTTATACTAAGCTATTTGATTAATTCCTCTTAGTGAACTAATCAATTAAAACGGGGTCGGGTAGCTGTCTGCCGAGACGAGACTCTGCCCTTCGACATAACCTCGTTTGGGGATCCTCTCTGCTCGGAGGCAGAGAGTTTGACCAGCACACTCCCGAAGTAATCCGTAGAGTGATCTTCCCGACCCGGAGGAAATGAACAGAATGACAGGAGAGTTCCACTAAGATTTATACTAAGTTTTGATTAATCAAGATTTATACTAAGCTGTTTGATTAATTCCTCTTAGTAACCAATCAATTAAAACGGGGTCGGGTAGCTGTCTGCCGAGACGAGACTCTGCCCTTCGACATAACCTCGTTTGGGGATCCTCTCTGCTCGGAGGCAGAGAGTTTGACCAACACTTTAATCCGTAGAGTGATCTTCCCGACCCGGAGGAATGAACAGAATGACAGGAGAGTTCCATAAGATTTATACTAAGCTATTTGATTAATTCCTCTTAGTGACTAATCAATTAAAACGGGGGTCGGGTAGCTGTCTGCCGAGACGAGACTCTGCCCTTCGACATAACCTCGTTTGGGGATCCTCTCTGCTCGGAGGCAGAGAGTTTGACCAACACACTCCGAAGTAATCCGTAGAGTGATCTTCCCGACCCGGAGGAATGAACAGAATGACAGGAGAGTTCCATAAGATTTATACTAAGCTATTTGATTAATTCCTCTTAGTAACTAATCAATTAAAACGGGGTCGGGTAGCTGTCCGGACGAGACTCTAGCTGTCTGCCGAGACCCGGAGAATGACTCTTTATACTAAGCCTTTGATTAATTCGACAATAACCTCGTTTCTGGGGATCCTCTCTGCTCTCTGCTCGGAGGCAGAGAGTTTGACCAACACACTCCCGAAGAAGTAATCCGTAGAGTGATCTTCCCGACCCGGAGGAATGAACAGAATGACAGGAGAGTTCCATAAGATTTATACTAAGCTATTTGATTAATTCCTCTTAGTGACCAATCAATTAAAACGGGGTCAGGTAGCTGTCTGCCGAGACGAGACTCTGCCCTTCGACATAACCTCGTTTGGGGATCCTCTCTGCTCGGAGGCAGAGAGTTTGACCAGCACACTCCCCCTTGAATCCGTAGAGTGATCTTCCCGACCCGGAGGAATGAACAGAATGACAGGAGAGTTCCATAAGATTTATACTAAGCTATTTGATTAATTCCTCTTAGTGACCAATCAATTAAAACGGGGTCAGGTAGCTGTCTGCCGAGACGAGACTCTGCCCTTCGACATAACCTCGTTTGGGGATCCTCTCTGCTCGGAGGCAGAGAGTTTGACCAACACACTTCCGAAAGTAATCCGTAGAGTGATCTTCCCGACCCGGAGGAATGAACAGAATGACAGGAGAGTTCCATAAGATTTATACTAAGCTATTTGATTAATTCCTCTTAGTGACCAATCAATTAAAACGGGGTCAGGTAGCTGTCTGCCGAGACGAGACTCTGCCCTTCGACATAACCTCGTTTGGGGATCCTCTCTGCTCGGAGGCAGAGAGTTTGACCAACACTCCCGAAGTAATCCGTAGAGTGATCTTCCCGACCCGGAGGAATGAACAGAATGACAGGAGAGTTCCATAAGATTTATACTAAGCTATTTGATTAATTCCTCTTAGTAACTAATCAATTAAAACGGGGTCGGGTAGCTGTCTGCCGAGACGAGACTCTTCGACATAACCTTTTGGGGATCCTCTCTGACCCTCGTTTGGGGATCCTCTCTGCTCAGAATGACAGAGAGTTTGACTTATATATTAGTGACCAATCAATTAATCCGTAACGAGACTGATCTTCCCGACCCGGAGGAATGAACAGAATGACAGGAGAGTTCCATAAGATTTATACTAAGCTATTTGATTAATTCCTCTTAGTGACTAATCAATTAAAACGGGGTCGGGTAGCTGTCTGCCGAGACGAGACTCTGCCCTTCGACATAACCTCGTTTGGGGATCCTCTCTGCTCGGAGGCAGATTTGACCAAACACACTCCCGAAGTAATCCGTAGAGTGATCTTCCCGACCCGGAGGAATGAACAGAATGACAGGAGAGTTCCATAAGATTTATACTAAGCTATTTGATTAATTCCTCTTAGTGACCAATCAATTAAAACGGGGTCGGGTGGCTGTCTGCCGAGACGAGACTCTGCCCTTCGACATAACCTCGTTTGGGGATCCTCTCTGCTCGGAGGCAGAGAGTTTGACCAGCACACTCCCGAAGTAATCCCTAGAGTGATCTTCCCGACCCGGAGGAATGAACAGAATGACAGGAGAGTTCCATAAGATTTATACTAAGCTATTTGATTAATTCCTCTTCTTAAAACGGAGTCAGGGTTCCATAAGATTTATACTAAGCTGTTTGATTAATTCCTCTTAGTGACCAATCAATTAAAACGGGTCGGTAGCTGTCTGCCGAACGATTTTCAATTAAAACAGGGGTCTGCCTGTCTGCCGAGACGAGACTCTGCCCTTCGACATAACCTCGTTTGGGGATCCTCTCTGCTCGGAGGCAGAGTTTGACCAACACACTCCCGAAGTAATCCGTAGAGTGATCTTCCCGACCCGGAGGAATGAACAGAATGACAGGAGAGTTCCATAAGATTTATACTAAGCTATTTGATTAATTCCTCTTAGTAACTAATCAATTAAAACAGGGGTCAGGTAGCTGTCTGCCGAGACGAGACTCTGCCCTTCGACATAACCTCGTTTGGGGATCCTCTCTGCTCGGAGGCAGAGAGTTTGACCAACACACTCCCTGAAGTAATCCGTAGAGTTCTTCCCGACCCGGAGGAATGAACAGAATGACAGGAGAGTTCCATAAGATTTATACTAAGCTGTTTGATTAATTCCTCTTAGTAACTAACCAATTAAAACGGGGTCGGGTAGCTGTCTGCCGAGACGAGACTCTGCCCTTCGACATAACCTCGTTTGGGGATCCTCTCTGCTCGGTGGCAGAGAGTTTGACAAGGACACTCCCGAAGTAATCCGTAAAGTGATCTTCCCGACCCGGAGGAAAGAACAGAATGACAGGAGAGTTCCATAAGATTTATACTAAGCTGTTTGATTAATTCCTCTTAGTAACTAACCAATTAAAACAGGGGTCTGCCGAGGACTCTGCCCTTCGTCTCGTTTGGGGATCCTCTCTGACAGAGACTCTCCCGCCCTTCGACATAACAGAATGACGTTTGGGGATCCTCCTCTGCTCGGAGGCAGTGAGTTTGACCAACACACTCACCCTTCGAAGTAATCCGTAAGTAATCCGTACAGTGATCTTCCCGACCCGGAGGAATGAACAGAATGACAGGAGAGTTCCATAAGATTTATACTAAGCTATTTGATTAATTCCTCTTAGTGACTAATCAATTAAAACGGGGTCGGGTAGCTGTCTGCCGAGACGAGACTCTGCCCTTCGACATAACCTCGTTTGGGGATCCTCTCTGCTCGGAGGCAGAGAGTTTGACCAACACACTTTAATCCGTAGAGTGATCTTCCCGACCCGGAGGAATGAACAGAATGACAGGAGAGTTCCATAAGATTTATACTAAGCTATTTGATTAATTCCTCTTAGTGACTAATCAATTAAAACGGGGTCGGGTAGCTGTCTGCCCTTCGACATAGACTCTTTGCCCTTCGACATAACCTCGTTTGGGGATCCTCTCTGAACTGACAGGAGAGCCATAAGATTTAGTTTGTTTAATTAAAACACACTGTCTGCCGAGACGAGTAATCCGTAGGCAGTGATCTTCCCGACCCGGAGGAATGAACAGAATGACAGGAGAGTTCCATAAGATTTATACTAAGCTATTTGATTTTCCTCTTAATTCCTCTTAATGACCAATCAATTAAAACGGGGTCGGGTAGCTGTCTGCCGAGACGAGACTCTGCCCTTCGACATTCCTCGTTTGGGGATCCTCTCTGCTCGGAGGCAGAGAGTTTGACCAACACTCTCCAAGTAATCCGTAGAGTGATCTTCCCGACCCGAGGAATGAACAGAATGACAGGAGAGTTCCATAAGATTTATACTAAGCTATTTGATTAATTCCTCTTAGTAACTAATTTAAAACGGGGTCAGGTATTGTCTGCCGAGACGAGACTCTGCCCTTCGACATTCGTTTGGGGATCCTCTCTGCTCGGAGGCCAGTCAAAAAAATTAATCTTTCCGACCCGGAGGATTTTTTTTATACTAAGCTTCTCTCATTATTCTCTCAATTTTTTGGCTTCCACTGGAGACAAAATGACAAGTGTTGCTGCTGCTTTTTTTTTCTCTGCTGCTGCCGCCACTCTACATCATCATCATCATCATCATCATCATCATCTTTATTTTTATTATTATTATAATTATTATTATTATTATTATTATTATTATTATTAACAACAACAACAACAACAGTAGTAGTTTGAGGAAAAGGAGGATGTCCTCATTTTCACACCTAAAATATCTGTTGGCTCTCATTGGTAAATAAAGTGACACTAAGTCTTGTTCTTCAGTTACCGTTTCCATCAATATTTTATCTAATAATTCTTATCAAAATGATTTTATTTCTTCTATAGATTTTCTAGATTTTCCAGCCTTTATTGTTCTTGCAGTTATTATAATTAATATTATTTTTATTATAATTAATACTATTTTTTATTATATTTAATATTATTTTTATTATAATTAATATTATTGTTATACACTCCTGAGGCAGGATTGTTTTGTCAGCACATAAGATTAAATTTGAATAAAGGTTTTTGAAAAGAAATCCCTTAGTTCCTATTAGAAGCACGATATTAATGCATGCAACAAAAACAATAACTTTTTATTCAAATTATCTAAACGCATGCTTTCTTGTGGCTACAAATGACATTTAGTCTAGCTTTTTAATCTGCTATTTTTCAATTAGGTTGTAATTCTAGTTGTTTTTAACAACAGACACTAAACAAATTAATTTTTTACTATTGTTTTCCATTTCTTTATTAAAGTCTTGGACTTCTGTAAACTTGGGCATTTGTTTTTTGGAGGGGGTTCTTTGTTTTATGCTTTTGAAGAGGTGGGGAGTTTCTCTAATCACCTGATGGCAAGAATGATTAGTTATTTTGTGTTCAAAAGGCCAAATATTTATTAAAAAACTGTTTTATATTCTCACAAACCTAAAAATTATAAGAAACAAGTGCGATTCTTTTTTCTTTTCATTCTTATACACTATTTGCCATCATTCATTTCGGAGTGTTCATTATCAAGCAAGAAATCTACAAATAGTTTGACTTAATTAAAAGCCAAGTAGCAAATGCATGATATTATCTTTATGCAAATTCTACAAAAGAAAACTAGTGCACTAAATACACTTCATAGGATTTTTTTGTTTCTTGTCTGAAGCATTAGTCACAATATCTTCCATCGCAAAAGATAGTGAAAAAAATGGTCAATTCCCTGTACCACTCTGGCAAATATCTGGCTCCTTCTGCTATGCTCTATCTTTACAAGAGCTAGATCAGACCAAAAAATGGAGCACTGTCACCATATCTTCACTTTCCAGTCTTGGTAGAGTCCATAAGTGTCTATACAGCTTGTGGGTGATGAATTATTTTTTACCCTACAACCCCTTTCCTGCAAACAAAACTTTGCAAGCCTCTTGCTGCTCTATTACTGCTTACATGGAAAATATCCAGACAGGCTACATTCCTTAGTTCCACCAGTTTTAACATTCAGAGATAGGACCCGCCATGCCATGTACACTGTAGCAAACCATCCTCATTCCTTTTGTATCCCATTGGTTCCACTTGAACAGCTTCTTCCCACACACTTCTACCTTCTGAAATCGACTCTCAAGATGATGCTTCCCCAGCTACTAAAATCTTAATCAGTTCACATCTATGGTTAACCATTATCTTCCTCATAAACTGTGCCACTTATCTCTTACCCTTACTACTCATACAACAAACTCCTCACAGTAACCTTCTACCTCGAATGGCTCTTGGGCCTTGTATAGTAAAAATAAAAATCTGCTTCTTTATATTCAACAACTATTTTTCAATGAAAATAAATTATCATAAAATTCACGAACATTCATTCTTTGTCATGACATGATCATTAAACAACTGGTGAGATAGAACATTTTTTATGAGTTCCGACCCAAAGAGTGCTCTGCAACTGTGGCCTTGTACCAGGTCAAAAAAAAAGTAACCATTGATAAAATATTCTTAAAATCAAGTGTATTTCACATGCTATGTAAGTAGAAGTGAAAATAATGATATAAGCAAGATGTTGACATTCCACACTATCACAAAGAAAAAGCTAGGAAGGAAAAAGAGTGATAGCAGTTAGTGGATTTAAAAAGTCTACTTTCCTGAAAAAACAGTTTTAAAAGGAACATATTTATAAATTTCAGAAAAGTGTATATGTTAACTGTTTTCAGTTTATGAATACCACATGTTTCTTGTAGAGAAACAGCTAATACCACCATTACTATTTGCATGGTAAGAATGTCCCCTTTGCTTAATTTATAACTTATGAATGGCATATCTATTTGGTGGATAAAATCAAAAACTTCCATATGTGAATATAAATAAAACACTAATGTGGCTAAATACAAAGAAATACTCATGTGTAAAAAGAATTATACTTCCATGGGTGATTATCAATGAAATACTCATGTGTGTAAATAAAATAAAATACTTCCATAGGTTATAGATTATAGATGAAATACTCATGTGGCTAAATACAATAAATACTCATGTGTAAATAAAATAAAATAAAATACTTCCATGGGTGAATATAAACAAAATACTCATGTGTGTGAATGCAATGAAATACTCATATTTATACATAAAATTAAATACTACCCTGAGTGAATTTATATAAAAAAAACTCATGTGGGTAAATACAAAGAAATACTTATATGTATAAATAGAATTAAATACTTCCATGTACCAAATTATCTAAAATATTCATGTGGTTAAATACAAAGATAGACTTATGTGTGTGCAAATAAAATTAACTACCTCCATTGATGAATATAAATAAAATACTTATGTTCGTACTTACAAAGATATACTCATGTTTGTGTAAATAAAATTAAATACTTCTATGGGTGAATACAATTAAAATACTTGTGTAGATAAATACAAAGAAATACTAATATGTGTGAATAAAATTAAGTACTCACAGGTTTAGTACTCTCTGAAGAGGAGGCAGAGTTGACAAAAGATGCATGTGTGACTTCTAACAATAAGTGATTTGATGTCTAATCAAATCTGTAATCAGTTAAAATAAAATCACACAGAACTTTTAAAAAATATGAGTTCAATTGTTAGTTTTTATTTAAACACATCTAAAACACATTTAAACACACATACACACAAAATGTGAGTATGTGTTTAGTAAGAGTGTAAAGTGAGACAGATATATTGAATATATATTCATGTATGTGTACATACTGGATAGATAGATAGATAGATAGATAAATAGATAGATAGATAGATAGATAGGGAGAGAAAGACTACATTGACATACATAAATCTATATATCAACATTTAGATGAATGTACTATATATATTATATATATACTATATATATACTATATATATATCTATATATATTATATACAGATAGATATGAATAAAATGAGAAATAAGGAACAGACTGAGATAGATAGATAGATAGATAGATAGATAGATAGATAGATAGATAGATAGATAGATAGATAGATAGATATGTCAAAAGTTCTGAAACTTAATTTAAAAGTAAGCAAGAAAATAAATCAAGCAATACATTTAATTTTTTCCATAAAATAATAATGATGACGATGAAGATCAGGATGAAGATGACAATGATGATGATTCTTTTGTAGCCTTATATAGAAAAGAATAAACACCAACTTCTCTCAGGAGTATAAGAATGGATTTTCTCAAAGAAAAACTTGTAAAAACTCTACAAATCAATTTATATTTAATCCATATTAGAATAAGAAAATGAAATTTGAACTAAACAGGAAAGACAGAAACCTGCTTAGAGAAATTCACTATTGTCCAGACAATTAAAAAAAAATAATTGTCTTCTGCTTTCTCCAATCAGATAATATAAAGTGACACATTTTACAATAAATCGAAATAATATTTTGTCTCATTGTTTTAATAATAACGATTCGAAGTAACTCTGAGAATGCAGCAACTTCAGGCAAAAGTTTGGGTCAGTCATATGGCCAGACTTGTATGACAATAATACATACAATTAAAACAGCATCGTTTCAACAACAAGAAGAAGAAGAAGAAGAAGAAGAAGAAGAAGAAGAAGAAGAAGAAGAAGTTTGAAATCAGGATGGTTATAAATGAACAAATGAAGGAAGGAGAAAATGAAGGAAAAAAAAATAAACAAAATAAAAAAATAAAGCAGACAAAAATAAAGGAGAATAAATAAGAAAAAGGAGAAATAAGAAAAGATAGAAAACAATTATGATGCAAGTGGATAAAAAGATAACAAAATAAAACTGGCCAAAATGAACTAGTAAAAAAGAAGAGCAATAATTTTTCAAAAATAAGAGTTAGATAAAAATTGAACAGGAGTAGAGGTGTGTCTTTTGTTCCCTGTTTAGGACTGGATTTGTGGTTCTTTTTAAAAATTTTATTTTCATTCTATTTCACTCCAAGTAGTGGCTTGCATCTTGGTGGCTTCATCGTCTTGCTTGGGGTGAAATAATTAGAAAAATCAAATATATACATATGTGTGTGTGTGTGTGTGTGTGTGTGTGTGTGTGTGTGTGTGTGTGTGTGTGTGCACGTAAAATAAATAAAGGAGGAGGAATAAGTAATATATGTATAAAAAGAAAAGAAGGAAGTGGGAAGCGGAAAAAATATAAGTATAAATAATATAAAATAGAAATATAGGTAAAAAAAGGAAAAGAAAAATGAAATGTTGATAGAAAAAAGAAAAGAAAAATAGAAAAAAGAAAAGAAATACAGACAAAGCAAAAGAAAAGTAGAAGAAAAAAGAAATATAGGTAGAAAAAACTTAAGAAAAAGAATATAAGTTGAGAAAGAAAGAAAGGAAGAAAGAAAGAAAGAAAGAAAGAAAGGAAGAAAGAAAGAAAGAAAGAAAGGAAGAAAGAAAGAATATAGGTTGGAAAAAGAAGAAATATAGGAAAAGAAATAATGAAAGAAAGAAATAAAGATATATAGGTAGGAAAAAGAAAAAGTATATAGATTGGAAAAATAAATAAATAAATAAACAAGTATAGGTAGAAAAAAGAAAATAGAGAAAAAGAAATATAGGGAAAGAAAGAAAGAAAGAAATAAAGTAGAAAACAGAGGAAAGTTATAGAAAATGAAAACTGAGAAAGGCAATAAAAGGAAGAAAGTAAAGAAAAATGAAGAAGGATATAAATTTTGAAAGAAAAAAAAAACGAAAGAGTACACGGAGATTAATCAACATTCTGTTTATAGCAGATTTAATCAGTAAAGGGTCAAATAAAACCAGAATCTTTGCTTTCAAATCTCCAACAAGGAATGGCAACTGCAAAAGAGGCAGAAAAAAAATTCAAAGAGTTGACAACTGCAGATAGGGAGTTTTTGGTGAATGAACAAAAAAATCATAATATGAAGAGAAGTAAAAAAAAATAAAACATTTACTGCCAATATTTGTTGTTTTTGGGGTTTTTTTTAATTTTGTTATATTCTGATCGTAGAAAATTTTCTATCATTCATTTATACAGTGCCAAAATGAAAATATTTACAGGCATAAGCCACCACAGATCAACTAGCATATTTGCATGTCAAAGGATTTTCTTTAAACTGCCTTGTAAAATCTTAATTCTTGATCAGATTAGAATGTAATGGTAAAGGAATTCTGATTAATAATCCTAATTATAGTTCAGGTTAGAATGATAACAAATTTTGGCATTAAACAAATACCTTTTGTTAGTTAATTTTAATTCCAGATCAGAGGGGAATGCCAAGTAGTTTTCAGTATTAAACAATCATAATTTGATATATTAGGGTATATTTTCTTTTTACAGCCATTCACTCTAAAACTTATATCATGTACACATCTAAAGGCTATGACTCCTCCATATTGTTAATATT
This sequence comes from Acanthosepion pharaonis, assembly GCA_903632075.3. Lineage (NCBI taxonomy): Eukaryota > Metazoa > Mollusca > Cephalopoda > Sepiida > Sepiidae > Acanthosepion > Acanthosepion pharaonis. The sequence goes on along the minus strand of CAHIKZ030001444.1, from coordinate 397,694 downwards.
ATTATATATTAGTGTGTATCAAAAGAATTTTCATTTTTTACAGACCTTTACTCCAAAGCTCATTTCATGTACACATCTAAAGACTATCTATGACTCCTTCATATTATTATCATTTCCTTTGATTTCTGGTGTGTACATTTTCTACTGACCAATTAAAAAAAAAATTAAAAATAACACACACATATTTTATATAC
>CAHIKZ030001444.1:377500-392500 GCA_903632075.3 Acanthosepion pharaonis | reverse complement strand
AGAAATTCAAATTCAACTTGTATTGGCAGGACTTACATTTTGCTTGGCGAAAATAGTCACCTACAGAATTAAAAAGGTTAAGCATGTAATGACGGATATAAAAGTAATCCATTTTATTTTATTTACTTCTTGGATTAGATGCTATTGTTTTTTTTTATTATAATCTTATTTATAGTAAATATGTTTTATGATCTTGTATATCCCAATTTGCCAGAAATGAATCATTCCCGACTTACTTTTTGGGATGAAGACTTATTGGATAAAATTTATTTTAATTTAACTTTGATCTGCTTTCATAAAAACTGACATAAAATTTAAATCCTCCTTATTTAAATCTAAATCTTCATTGCTTTAGAAATCTGAAATCTGGAAGCTATCAATAAAAGACAGTTTTAAAATACCATTTTTACATTTTAATCTTAAAAAATTTATAAACTAGAAAACCGTTCTTTAGTCATTTTGAAAATATATATATATATATATATATATATATATATATATATATATATATATATATATGTGTGTGTGTGTGTGTGTGTGTGTCCTCTATAGATCTGGACTTAGGAGAAACTGTCATTAGATCTGATGTGCCTTAGACCAATTCAGCCATATAGGACCCTACTGATCAAACAAAGTCCAAAGAGTGCTTTTGAACACACATCTTCCTGATTGTCAAAATATATATAACTGCTCTTTTTTGTATCCTAACATAAACAAAAACAATTTTTTTAGGAAATTGATTAAATCTGAATAGATTTTTAATTTATTTGTTTAAACATTATTTTTTAAATGGATACTCGTATTTGAGTAGACGGTATTTACTCGTTCCCCCACTAGAATGAGATGTGACACAAGGTCGGATTAATGTGGGGACCCAAGCGCGTACATATTTGAGTAGACACTCTGTTTTTATTTATTTATTAAACATTATATTTAATTTACTTATTTACATCTACTGGTCTGAATATTCAAAAATCTTGTTAAAAAATGTGTCTATATATATATATATATATATATATATATATATATATATATATATATATATATATATATATGTATGTATGTATACTGAATTTGTCTTCAACGTATGATGATAGAACATCTCTGTTCTTACAACAAAAACAGCCAGCACTATCCACACATCATGATTTGATTATAGTAGTAAAGGCTTGTGTAGAATCAAGTACCACTTTTGGGAAAAGCTGAATAGAGAGAACTGGCTCACATGGTATGCCACAAGGCATACAAATATATATATATATATATATATATATATATATATATTTTATTTATTATGCACATCAGGATTTCTCACCTGAAGAAACGTTACTTTTTAACGTTGAAACAAGATGTACAGTTTTGTAGTGAGTATGTACATATTCTAATGTAACAGCGCATAATAAATAAATATTTATTGCTCTACTTTTGTATTGAGTCCTGTTTTAAATTAATGTTTTGAATGCGGAAATTTTGTATTTTGTTTTTATATTTTGTATATATATATATATATATATATATATATATATATATACCTAGATTTTTGTATTTTTCTTTTCTGAATTTTGTAGGTTTTGCATTTGACATTGTGCAAAATGTAATTTGGGTATAGCAGGAGTTTGGACATGTTTTGAATTGTATTTCACTTTTTGGCTAGGAATTGGATGATACAGATTAAATAAATGTTAAATAAATGCTTATGATTTCTCCACATTTGATTTTATTGTTGTGGTGGGAATATATATGTAGAAGATTGTTATTATTTGTAGATATTCAATAGATGATCTTTAGTTGTATTTCCTTATGTCTAATAGCCAGAGTAATCATAGGCCTTTTTTTCTAAAGAGCCCTTAACAATTTTTTGTAGCCCTTAATTCCTGTCCGAAGAAGAGAAATATATTAAAAGTTTATTTCCTGTACAATACCAAATGCAAATTCCTACAATATATATATATATATATATATATATATATATATATATATATATATATATATATATATTTAAATAAGTTTTTCGTGGTACAGAATTTAATAATAGATAGGAAAAGACAATATTTATAAGGCATTTTTTAAAAAGCAAAAGCTAAAATAAAAGCAGCCAGTTTCATCCCAGGACTTATCAAGTTTATTTATTCTGGGAATTCTTTAAAAAAGAATGTAAATTAATTTTTAATTAACAAATGTAATCGAATGTGGAAAAAAAAAATTATGAATTTCAAGAAACTAGAGTCCAATAATATTCAGACCCAGCAAGCATTCCCTCTGTTTACAAAGGGAAGGCTCACGGGATCTGATATACAAGGACTCTAGAACCTTGAAGTGAAATGTGAAGTGGGACCTAGATAAAATTATAAATCGGTCACCACAAAAATTTTCCACACATTTCCTACTATTTATTAAATGTTCAGCAATAGCAGAACCAGAACTGTTGGTCAGTTGGCTATTCCTGGAGGACTGATTCATATATATATATATATATATATATATATATTCATGAATATATATATATATATATATATTTTATATATATATAACAACAAAAAAAAAAATTACCTCAACATAGAGTATAGTCTATTTCAAGCCATTCTGTGTGCGGCCATCATCATCCCCTAAATGTCTGTTCATTGTTTTGAATTTATTTTCAATATCAGTCCTCCTCTGGTAGATGCCTTGTTTATGAGAATGGATTTGTGTTAGCAATTGGTGAGGGTATAAGGTATCTTATCCCAGGGAAAGTGGTCTGGGGTTGGAGTTTATTTATGGTCATGACCTTTCATTGTTTGTAGTTTAATATCAGTTCCTACTATATGGCGTTTCTTATACATAAATATGTGAAATGTGTATATATATATATCTATATATATATATATATATATGCATGTAATTTTTATATATATTATTTATATATTATATATGCATAGTACTTGAGGGACTTTATCAAGGCAAATGTAATGATTTTATTTTGTAACAAGTATTTATATACAAGAGCAAAAATGATATTGCTTTCTCAAAATTTCTAAGTTTAAAAATGCCCATAAATATTCATCAGGTTAGCTGAAAAGTCAAGCAAACTATGGAAGACACAAAGTGACACAATTCAATGTCTAATAAACAAAAGTGAGTAAGTGATGTGTTTGAAAGTTTTTTTTGGTTTTTCTTTTGCAAATTAGCATTTAAATTATTTTAGTTTTGAATTAATTTATGTTATATATGACTACAAAAATGTTAAAAAAAATTGAAATGACAAATAATAATGATCTTATACACTTCTACTTCCACCACAACAATAAAATCAATCAATCCATAACCTCATGTTATTCAATGATTTTTCTTTATTCATATAAATAAATATATATATATTAATATAATGTATGTGGATAAATTATATATATATATATATATATATATATATATATATATATATATAAACAAAAAAGTATTGGTTATAAAATCCATTTTTTTATATGAGTTTAATAACAAAAAATTTTACCTGACCCAACAAAATTCTGTCCAAATTATATCCACAAGGCTCATGAAATGCATATTTATTTTTGAATGGCTTCTTGCTAAGCCAAGTAATTTTCAGCACCCTATCTTATTCTTGCATAAATATGTAATTTTTTTTTTTTTTTTTTGTGAAAGGGAGGTCTTTTTTATATAACTGCATTAGTGGGACACTTTATAACAACCTTGTGGGTTATTTTTTCTCAGTTCATGAATAGGTTTACAGAAAAAATAATAGAAAGAAAGAAAACACAGGAAAATTTTTCTCAACTCGGAAAACCGAGACGTGTTCGGCTTATTCAATGCAAGGGAAGTAACTCCATAATTTCTCCTGATCATTTTTCTCTGCTACCAATAAAACATTTTGCTTTTTAGAAAATTATTTAATTCGAATATCTTTATTAATATTAATTTTTGTTGTTAAATTCAGAGGTAAAACATAAATTTTGATATATATATATATATATATATATATATATATATATATATGTGTATTTGTGTGTGCTTATATTTTCATGTTTTAGATAGATTGATAGATATGAACAGACTGAGATAGATAGAAAGATAGACAGATAGATAGATAGATAGATAGATAGATAGATACTCTCAGATCTAGAATAGATATACCTAATTGCCTATTTAAAGTTTGAATTTTTTCCCACCATAGCCACTATTATTCCAGATACCCTGTGTATTTTATTTTCTACTTTTCTTTCCTCAAACTACCCATTTATTCCAACCTGCCCCACTTCATTTTTGTTCTGAAAACAAATTAATTTTTTAGCAATTTTCCAATGTACCCTTTTATTTCAATCTACCTTTCTATTCTGAGCTAAAGAGTAAATACATACATATATAGTGGGTTGGTGCATAATTATCAGGCGTTTTTAAACAATATTCATTATGAAAAAAACATAACAATTCAACAATAACATTTTTAAATAATTATTCTGGAGCTTAGGATTATTATTTTTATAACCTGAAAATAAAATACTATTTTTATTAAAAAAAGTAAACAAAACAGCAATTTTTATTAACAAATAACTCACCTATAAAAACGCCTAATAATTATGCACCAACCCAATACATAATTTGTATATTTCAATAAAATTTCAGTTACATTTAATAATTATCCAACCAACAAATTTCTTTCATGATGGTAAAGACTAAATGAATCAAATTCGTTTAAAAAATATTTTTCTTTCAAAATGCATATTAATACAAAATAAATTTTAACTCTAGAAGAAATAGTGTAAATCAGGAAAAACATTTGTTGTAATTTCAAAATCAGAATTTAATTTTTTTTAAATATATATCATTGTATTTAGTGTCCATTTAATATCTTATTATATAACAAAACAGTTTTAACAAGCACAGTAAATGTTAGAAAAATTATTTGTTTAAATTTATATATTTCTAAAGAATTAATGGACTTATTTTAATTAATGAATTTATTTTAATCAATGGATTTATTTATAAGTGTTATTTTTAGTGGATACCTGTGTTTGAAATAGATGCCCTATTTTTTATCTTAAACAGTGTGCATAGCATCTATTAGCTGGTCTGCACACACAAGAATATCCAACAAAGAGAATGTGTTCTCTGGCAGTGTTTGAACCTACACCCACCCTCCACTGTAGGAGAAACCACTGTGTGATATTTTCTTATTTCAATTTCACTAACCTAATTAGTTAAGTGTTTGCTATTTACGTGATATTTTGTGAATTTAGTCTCTGGTTCATCACTTTTGTAAGTAGTTATTCCACACTGTGACATTAGAAGATCTGCTCGGATTCAGCTAGATAAAAAATAAATACTAAAATTCCCAGCACCCCTCGGTCATGTGCATGTGTAGCCCTACTAACATAACAAATTTAGTCTAAGTCCTGAAGGACAAAATGTGACACAAATAATTTTTTTCTACTTTGTCATACAATTACCTCTATATATATATATATATATATATATATATATATATAATAGAGAGAGAGAGAGTGAGTAGATAAGTTGGTCAATAAAACAAAATCAAGTAAAAGAGTACCACTGTAATCAGTGCAAAAACATTTATTAATATTAACCAGGTTATATATATGTCTGTGTGTGTGTAAAACAATAATGAAATTTTTAGTTATTAATCCAGCATATTTTTATAACTTTTTATTATTTTGGCATATTTTTTATCATTTTATTTTTAGTGGATACCCATATTTGACCAGATGTCCCATTTATTTTATTAAACAGTATATTTATTTTTGTCTACCAGCCTGAATATTTGAGAAATCTTATTCAAGAAAAAATATATGTCTGTTTATGGAAAAAATATATGTTTGTTTATGCATTTTTTTTCAATTGGTATTGCCCCATGCAAGCCAGTAAAGCCACTAAGACACAAGGGGTTACAGAGTGCGTAAGAATTAAGAACATAAACTTTAATAATGAGTAGGAAGAAGAAAGAGTAATCAGGAGGACAGTACATAGTGATTGACATTGCATTTAAATTTTTGCAAATTAAACTTATTGGAAAGCATGGAACCACAATGGAGTTCCCCAAGCAAGAAGTGTGAGAAAAGAAACTGTTAGCATAGAATTTATGGTTACATCTAGCCAGCTTAACTGTAAATTGATGAGATCTCAACAACGGTCTGGTACTGCGCTTAAATTAAAAAGGTCTAGGTACCATCTGAACAATTACCAAGAAAGTATTTATAGAAAAAACACAGAGAAGCAACCTTACGACAGTGGGAAAGTGACAAGATTTTTATAGTTTTATTGTATCTGATGTTTTTATCAGTTTTCAATAACATTCACAGTTAACAATTTTCAAGTAAACACTTTCTTTAATCAATGGAGGTAGATTATTCATCTTACATTATTCCTTATTAGAAATATGATTAATTAGTTAATTCTCCTCTCCTCAGTTAATTTGTACTTGAATTCCATGGCCTGAACCAGAGACTAAATTCACAAAATATCAGGTAAACATTTCATTATTTATATATATATATATATATACATAACCTGGTTAATATCAATAAATGTTTTTTGTACTGATTACATTGGTACCCTTTTTATTTGATTTTGTTTTATTGACCAACTTATCTACTCTCTCTCTCTCTCTCTCTCTCTCTATATATATATATATATATATATATATATATATATATATATATATATATATATATATAGGGGTAATTGTATGACAAAGTAGAAAAAATTATTTGTGTCACATTTTGTCCTTCAGGACTTAATCAGGCTAAATTTGTTATGTTTGTAGGACTCCACATGCACATGACAGAGGGATGCTGGGAATTTTAGTATTTATTTTTATCTAGCTGAATCCTAGCAGATCTACTAATATCACAACGTGGAATACCTACTTACAAAAGTGATGAAAAGAAAAAGATTCTAAATGAATTTGGCTAAAAGTCTCAACACCCATCTATCATGAGCATGTGTAGTCCTACCAAAATAACAAATTTAATCTGATGAGGTCCTGAAGGATGAAATGTGTCACAAGTAAACTTTTTTACTTTGTCATACAATTGTTCCAATACTGTTCTGGATATAGAATAATATATATTGTTACCTCATTCTCACACACACATATACAAACACACACACACATATGTGTGTGTTTGCATATGTATATATGTAAAATTTCAGATATAACTAAAATATATATCTGTAAGAACAGCATGAATAAAATACAAAAGGAAAACTTTTCTTAGCCGATGTATTTTGTCCATTATTTACTCACTTTCGTTCATCAGTCATTAAATTATGTCACTTAGCATCTTCCATAATTTACCTAGACTTTTCAGTTAATCTGATGAATATTTATGACTGTCTCTTGAATTTAAACATTTTGAAGAACTAAAATTTTTACTTTTGTTTATAAATGCCTGTTGCAAAATAAAATCCTTACATTTGCCTCGATAAAGATCATCAGAGGATGAAACGCATAAGCTAAGTATTCTTTCTTTATTTATATATATATATATATATATATATATATATATATATTTAACCCAGATAAAAGAGAGTTGTCGGGACCGGAGAAGTCTCTTATATCCGGGTTTTGTCTATTTTGTTTAGGTAAGTATGGGAACACTTTGGGACCAGAGAAAATCTCTCTTATATCTGGGTCTCTTATATTCGGGTTACACTGATTGCTATTAATGTTTTGTATACTGGATACACGTGTTTTAGTAAATATCCTTGTGTATCCATTAAATGAACATCTATAGTAATAGAAAATAATGTAAAAATACATGATTTACTTAAAATTTCCATAGATTCTTGTCTAGACTTTGATGAATAAAACATTGGGGAAGTTTTAGCCAGTCTTTAATAAATATCCTGAACTTTTATATTTTTGACAACATTAATTATTGCTCAAGATATCTGTTGACAAAAAACCTATTCACCTTGACTTATGTTAACTTACATTATTTTACATATATCAATAGTAGTAGTTGTAGTAGTGGTGGTGGTTGTAATAGTAGTATATCTTATACTAACGCTGCTTAACAAGTCAAATACATGTAAAGCCTCCTTAATCAATGAAAACAGCACAAAAATAAAAATACCAGAAATTTTCCTTCTTCATATCTTATTCTTTCATGAAGCAATAAAAATAAAATATTTTAGATTTATAAACATTCTTATTTGTTCTTTATCCTATCCTATCAGATTATAATCTATATTTGATCTGTATTTAATCTCAATTCATATCTATCTATCTATCTATCTATCACATTCCGCATGCATCTATCTCTTTATCTATCACATTCCGCACATATCTATCTATCTATCTATCTATCTATCTATCTATCTATCTATCACATTCCACACACATCTATCTATCTATCTATCTATCTATCTATCTGTCAAATTCCAAAACATATCTATCTATCTATCTATCTGTCACATTCCACACATCTATCATCTATCTATCTGTCACATTCCAGGTCTTTCTATCTATCTATCTATCTATCTATCTATCTATCTATCTATCTATCTATCTATCTATTTCCACACAATCTATCTATCTATCTATCTATCTATCTATCTATCTATCTATCTATCTATCTGTCACATTCCTTGTAATCTATCTATCTATATATCTATCACATTCCGCACACATATATCTATCTGTCACATTCCCACATTTTCTATCTATCTATCTATCTATCTATCTATCTATCTATCTATCTATCTATCTATCTATCACATTCCGCACACATCTATCTATCTATCTATCTATCTATCTATCTATCTATCACATTCCGCACACATCTATCTATCTATCTATCTATCTATCTATCACATTCCGCACACATCTATCTATCTATCTATCTATCTATCTATCTATCTTTCATCTATCTACATTCACATAAATATATCTATCTATCTATCTATCTATCTATCTATCTATCTATCTATCTGTCACATTCCGCACGCATCTATCTATCTATCTATATATCTGTCACATTCCGCACACATATATCTATCTGTCACATTCCGCACACATCTATCTATCTATCTATCTATCTATCTATCTATCTATCTATCTATCTATCACATTCCGCACACATCTATCTATCTATCTATCTATCTATCTATCTATCTATCACATTCCACACACATCTATCTATCTATCTTATACAAGTTTGTGAAAGACCAGTGAAAGGTCTTTATTTGTTTTATTTACTTATTTTCTTCACATGGTTTCCTGTACATATTCAAGTATAAATTATCCATTGGACAATATATATCTAAATAGATGAAAGCACACATCTTTTTTCTGTTACTTTTAGAAATTCTAGGAAAAATAGATATTTAGAAATCTATTTATGATAAATTATATTAAATTTAAATTTAAATATATGATATTGAATTATATTTAAACTGTTATACTAAACTTATAATTTAATAAATTAAAAAATGTCTTGTTCTAAGTGCAAATCAGACATTATAATTTTCTTTTTTTTAACTTATTACTCTCCTTCTGTCCATCATATCTTCCTTTTCTCTGAAAGATAAAAATCAAATGAAAATCAAGAAAAATGTTTTACTAAAAACTTGCTTGAAACTATAACACATTTGTAGAATAAAAGAAATTGGAGCTGGGGAAAAAATCTCTTGTTTCTTTTATCTACCTTTTTCATTATTTTCTATATTTTTTCTTCTTTTTGTCTATATTCATCATTATTGTCATCATCATACTTTTTCCACTATTTATTTTTTTTTTTTTTTATTATTATTATTATTATTATTATTACTACTACTACTACTACTAATATTACTATTATTTATTTATTTGTTTACTTTCTATATTATTTCTATTACTGTATTATTTATTATTAATTATCTATTTCTGATATTACTATTATTATTCATTATTTATTTTGATATTTTTGATGCTTGATACACTTACTATATCTTTCACCTGAGACTTAAGGTAAATGAAGATTTTCCTTCAAAAATTATTAAGCATTTTGAATTGGAGAGAAATGAGACAGTGTGGAAAAGCTTTTTAATGACAACACGTTTCACCCATGTTTGTTAAGTTCATGTCTTCAGGTCAGAATGAAAGACAAAAAATCTCATTTATCCACTTTTGTTTGGATTCTATATCCTACTCACATGTACACTGAATTATTATTATTATTGTAATTGTTATTGTATTATTATTATTTTTCCTTTGAATTTTGTTGTATACTCATTTCCTTCTGGGTCCCAATCAGTGACCTAAGATCAGAGATGGCATCAGGACATTTCCCACTGATCACTTTTGTAAAAAAAAAATAAAAATAAAACAAAATCCCATGCATTTAGATAGATAATAGATAAAGTCCTTCATAAGGTCTGAGCTGTACTGGCATCAATTGTCAGTGTTTGAAGCAAAGTTTTCAAACGGTATATTTCAAATCGAGAATGTTTGATGCAACACAATCTTTCTACCCCTCTTCTCTTCATTAGGCTCTGTCAACAACCAAGGTAAGCTTCATACAAATTTTTGATTGGTGAACATTTCATTTTAGATAAATCTTGTGATTAGTTTCGAAAGAAATTTTCAAAAAAGAAACTTTTTTTTTTCAAATATTCTAAACTTGTTTTACTTTAAATGATAAGAAAGATCTTTTAACATGGTTGTTGTTATAAGATTTAAATGACAAAGAAAAGAGTTACTTTTTAAACATAAAATAAAGGAATATTATTTCATAGTCAATATTTGTTAACTCTAAGTTTTTACATGAAACTTATGACAATAAACAAACACCTAATATATTCTTTATTATTTGAACATTTTAGGATGTCCAAATTTTTTAATTTAATATTTCTCATTTCATCAAGAAAAAAGTTTAATGTTGATAAAAACACATTATCACAGCTTTGTCTCATAACTGAGGCAACTATATCTTTTTTCCAAAACCAGGAGTGGTTTTTTAAGGCCTGATAAAAAATTTAAAATTTAAAAAAAAAAAAGAGGATTTAAAAGATTGATTTTTTTTGTGAACAGGCTCTTCAGACTTTGAGTTTTGGTGCAGCACAATCTTCCTGCACCTATTTTTTTTTCATTTAGCCATGTACCCTCTTAAGCTAAGCTTAGTAAATATCTACAAGGTAACTTACATAGACTTATATTTTGCTATTATTTAATGGAATAAAATCTCCCAGAATGTCTGTTATAAATTAAACTCTTCAGAATAAAAAGATTGGGGCAACACAATCTTTCTACATCTATTTTTTTTTCATTTAAACAATGTACTCTCTTAAACTAAGCTTAGTAAATATCTACAATGTAATTTACAGAGACATATATTGTTATTACTTAATGGAATAAAAATAAGTATCTGTTATAACTTAGACTTTTCCTTTGGTACAACACAATCTTTCTAAACTCATTTTTTTCTTATTTATTTGTACCAAACTAAGTTTAATAAATATTTACAAGGTAACTTCAGTTTATATTTGTTTTTATTTAATGCATTCAAAATCTTCCAGTATATTAGTTACAAATTAAATAATTTCTTTCTTTGAATAACTAAATCAAATTTAATTAAATTAACCACTGGATTTATTTAAAGTTAGAAAAGAAAATGGTTCTCTTCGGTCAAATCCCCAAAATATGATTATTATATTTTAACTTTGTTGTACAAGGAGGTGATGAACACTTCTCAACCCAACCCACTTTTCCCCAAATCAGTATTTCAATAATCCAACATCAGAATACTGACTTTGGGAAGTGGGGCCAAGACCCTTTCAGCACTCTCTTTTATATATATATATATATTTAAAGATATTTTTGTAGGTACAAAATTTAATGATCGAAATAAAAGTATAAAATTTAATATTACAAGACATATTAAAACAATATTAAATAAAAAAAAAAAAAAAAACTCAACAACAAACACTGGGGAAGCAACCGAGTTTCGCTTATGGCTCGTCAGGCTTCCACAGAATTCAATATTAAAACAGAGAAATGTACAATGTGAATAGGTGGAAAAAAAAAAAAATATATATATATATATATATATATATTTTTTTTTTTTTCCTTTTATTCACATTGTACATTTTCTTTAAACACTAATGTTTGAATCTCCTTTTTACCCGATTTTAAAAAAAATGCCTCCAGAACCTTCATCTGCCTCTAGTTCCTTTTTTTTTTAACATTTTTTTTTTATTATTTAATATTGTTTTAATAGGTCTTGTAATATTAAATTTTATACTTTTATTTCGATATATATATATATATATATATATATATATATATATATATATATATATATAGATAGATAGATAGATAGATAGATAGATAGATAGATAGATAGATAGAACTGATTTTAACATATATTGTATAAAAAATATTATTCACCTCTTTCAACATTTTTAAATCATTTGTATTAAATAAAACGATAATTGAATTTAACCAAAAATAAAGAGAAAAAAATAACCTAATATTTATTTTCTAGAAATCAAAACAATAAAATAGAGAAATTTTGTTGGTAAAGATTTTATATTTATTTATTTTCATTTTTCTGTTAAAGATGATCAAGTCATATCTAATGCTAAGTGATAGCATTAAGATGATCAAGTTATATCCATTGCATTCCAAGTTGTAGCTTTAAGATGATCAAGTTATATTTTATGCTACGTCATAACATTAAGATGATCAAGTTACATCCATTGCTAAGTCATAACATTAAAATGTCAAGTTATAGCTAATGTTAAGATATAATTTAATAATTGTAATTTACATTGAATAATAACTATTATATAATAAAAATCATTAAAATATTTATTATTCAAATATATTAATACTAATTGCAACTAAATAATTAAAATGGAATTACAGAAGTTCTCTATAAGTGCATAGAGGAATTCAATTGTTCAAATCTACAGCCGAACAACAAAATATTAAATAATTAAAAACAATAAAAAATTTAATAATTGCAATAAAAATGGACAGAGAAAAATAGTGATAAGTTTCATAGTTACAAGAATAAACATTTTTTGTTACTCTTTCTGTTGTTTTTAATATGTCTATTTTTATTGCAATCAATAATATATTCTTACAAGCTTTTATAAGGTTAGAAATTAAAAGTTCCAATGTTAATGACTCCTCACAACATGCATGTTAAGACAATCTATCACCAAACAATTATATATTAATACAAGCTATTACAAGATTTTAAATTATGGTAAAATTTGCAATGTTAATGATTCTTCCCAAAGTTATACAACAATCTATGACCAAATAATAATATATTCTTACAGATTTTTACAAGATTTGAAATTATGTTAAAATAAATATATTTAAGGCTTAAAATTTATTTTTGGTGCACATATCTATTTACATAATTGTCAGGTAAATATTGATGTGGATCTTCTTTTTTTTTCTTTGCACAATTGAATCTATTAATTTTTTACAGATTTTTTTTAATTGATTTCACTCCAAGCAAGGCAATACAGCTACTATGACACAGGGTTCCAGGATGTGGAAAAATTAGGAACAAAAACATTACTAATGAGCAAGAAGAGAAATGAGTAATCAGGAGGACAGTAGATAGCAATTGATATTGCATTTAAATTTTTGGAGATTAAAGTTGGCTGGAATGCATGGAGCAAGAAGAGAGTTCCATGAAAACAAAACAAAAATATACATTTTCTTTTTTTTTTCTAGAATTTTATGAATTTTAATATTTAGCAATTGTTTTGTATTTTAATGTCTTTAAATTTAAATTAAGGATTATACTGAAATTATGATGAACTTTGGTGTTATCCGAAAAAGCTAAAATAAAAGTTTTTATATTTTTCCATTGATTAAAAAAATAATTAAAAATGAAATAAACTCTAAAGAGAAACGTTATTATAAGATTCATTCTGTGTCCATTTTTTTAAAATTTCAAACTGAACAAAATAAGTTGAACAGACTTTAGCTGATTTATAACTTTCTTGAGATATATATTTTAATTTTCGGCTAAGCATTTTTAACTTCTGTTAACTTGATTAAAAAGTGAACTTAATTAATGTTGAAAGGAGGAAATATTTATCTTAATTATGTAAGTATTTTCAACTTATGTAAAATTAACTGTCAAATGCTATTACACTTGAAGGTGTGCATTTTCACGTGCCTTTTATTACTTGTGCAATGTAGATATAAAAATTAAATTCAGCAAAAGTTTATATCCACACATGCACACACACACAAACAAACACACACACACACACACACATATATATATATATATATATATATATATATATATATATATATATATCAGAAGTCACATTTTTTAGGATTTTTTAAGACAGGAAAGGTCTTTTTTTTAGTTTTTTGTTATAGTTCCAGGAATTGTTAATGATTCAATAATTGATACTTAAACAAAGATGAAACGTATCAATTTGATATTTCTAAATGAAATTATTCACTCCCTATCCATATAAGCATGTGTGTGTGTATATATATATATATATATATATATATATATATATATTATATGCACAGTACTTAGCAGAAAGCACTCAATATCAGTGGTTGAGCTAACATAATCAGTTGTATAAACCAGTTTGTCTGATGATTGCAAAAGCATGAAACCCAGGGTCACAAACTAATATTGATACAAGTGAATGTATATATATATATATATATATATATATATATATATATATATATATAGTTACAAATATGCAAATATGCCTATAGATAACCACAGAGAGACAACCACATGGACACAGATATTTAATTAGAAACATAAACTTATATATAAACTAAAGTAGGACACTTTATCATAAACATAATGAAATACAAGCTCGTCTCAAAATTCATTATAATTGAGTAATGAGATCAATCCCTGCTGATTGCTCTATGTTTGCAAATAAGAATATAAATTTTCTTTTTTAGTCAATTCACCCCAAGCAAGGTGACAACACCACTAAGGCAAAGGGGGTTACTGGAAGCGAAAGAGAACAAAAAAACTATAAAGTAGCCTG
>CAHIKZ030001444.1:317500-372500 GCA_903632075.3 Acanthosepion pharaonis | reverse complement strand
ATCCTTTTCAACCAACATTCATCAGAAGAATACATTGGTAAATATTAAATTGACAGAATAAAAATTCATACTGTGAGTTTTTTGAAAAAATATAAGGAGAAGGAAAAAATGAACCATGACTAAAATACAAATTTATTATTAAAAACAGAGAGGGGGACAAAATATACTGGTAAAAGAGCCAATGTGAAGGGTTCCTAGTGAGTATAAAATGGAAACATTCAATCACATACTCCCTGAAAGACTGAGAGAATGAGCTCCTTCTGTTTGCACAGAGATGGTTGATGTAATTTAATAAAAACTGCTTCTAATAAGTGCAAATGCGGAGTAGACTGAGCTCTGCACTGGACAGTTAACGAACCATCACTGTATATGGCTGCACACTCTGGATTGTCTAACAAATGTTGAACAATGGCTGATAAATATATTACATCATTAGCTATGGTTGGTAACCAGTTACAGAGAATTCAAAAACTATATGTAACCCTGGTGAAACACATTCTATTCAGCCATGAAAAAAATTATGTAGTTCACAATTTACAATGTGGATTTGGGAAATTTATGACCTCATACACCCTTGTACAAATTAATTGAAACAAAATGAATAATTCCATCATTATTTACTCTTTTTCACATTTTTCCAATGAAATATGACCTAGTGTACATGTTAGTACTTTGTATGCCCATTCCATGAAGTCGTTCCTTGAAGATTGACCACAGATTCTCAATTGGATTTAAATCAGGTGAGTTTCTGGGCCAGTCTATATTACTTTGATTCATTCAATGGTAAGGCTTGCCAGTGTGTTCATGCAGTGTTATAATTTTCATACACTTTCTTGGAGTAACGCCCATTGTAGACAATAGCCATAGGACAACTAATTGACAGTTGAGACAATAGTGTCTGAGCATGATAAAAATTTGATGCAATCACGGATGGCACAATATTTTTCAAGGCCAAACAAATTTCATCATACACCCCAAAAATAGATTCATATTACTGCACACCACTGCAAATGACCTAATCTGTGGAAAAAATAGAAATTGATTACACCCTGTCACTCCAGTGGATCTAAAACTGACTGTATGGTGAAAGAAAGAAAACTAAAGTGGTTGTTTCAATTCATTTGCGCAAGGGTGTACATTAAATATCACAGTATTTTACTTACTGTACTGACATGAACAGAAACTCTTCTGTGGGTTTACTCAATCAACAATGAAAATAGGTTAGTGTTTGCTATAACTATTGTACTTATCATAACAATGTGCCTTTATATTCTCCATTTTTCAGGCAGGGATTCTTGGCAAACTATCACATCACTCAAGTATGTCAGCTTCATTTCATTGATCCTAACTCTTCTGAAAGTTTTTCAGTTCACATGGATGTGTTAAATTATTATAAACAGCAACAGGTATTTGAAAGTGCAGTTTGAACAATTTGCATAGGCACATTAACACACCGGGTTCAACCATTTGTTTAGTAAATGTTTGAACATTTATTAAACAACCATCAATGTGCCCAGTCCTACCACGAAAACATTTTTTGGTACTGAGGAAGATTCACTCTGATTTTCACCTTAAGTTGTTAGACTCAAAATTTATATTAAGTCCCTTGAGCCATCTCTCTGTAAGCTGGAGCATTTTTTAGACTTATGTAACATCTGGTCTTTGGTGTTTTTCATTTTAGTTGTTGTGCACATTTCTCATCCAAGTGCGTCTGACAAGAGAGGATTGATAAATCTTTTAAGATGCTTTTTTAGTTAATTTTTTTTTATTACTCCATCTCCATCTGTCCTTTATCTCATTTGAATATATATATATGTATATGTATGTATGTATGTATGTATATATATATATATATATATATATATATATATATATATATATATATATGACAAAAAACCCCCACTCTACTATATCTCAACTTTTATATGGTAGTATTCATATAAAATACAAATTTTAAGCTAGTATTCATATGAAATACAAATTTTATTGTAACCTAATTATGCACAATAATAGAACATATGCAATGTAGGTGAACAATTTAACTAGAAAAATTGCGAATAAATAAAATATATCTAATTACAAAATAAAACATCATAATATAGATCATTTCATCTTATATAAATCAACAATGTTTTTTGCAGCAATTTTTAATATCAACTTGAGATTTTTCTTGTTAAAAAGTTGAATAATTTTAACACATTCAACATTATGAATAGCAAATTTTATATTGTGTTTTTTTAGACTTAGCATAAGCAAAACAAATTAACAGATTTGGATAAAAAAAAAAATGGATCCCAGAATGACGTCAATATCCAAGAAAATTTTTTCATCTTTTAATAGTCAGTTGCGTTTAGTTTAATTTTTAATGTAAATGTAGGTAGAAAATGCAAATGTTGATAAGATAGCGATGGTCACAAAGCGCTGCACCGGGCCCACAGTCAATCTAACAACCACCCCCACCTCAGTTGCAGAGTTTGGAGGTAGTACACACCAGTCCTGCAACTATATATATATATATATATATATATGCATTATTTAGCAGAAAATGGCCACTATCTGTGATAGAGCTAACATATGAACAAAAAACTATCCATGTAACTCCCATATATAAAATCATTATATATATATATATATATATATATATATATATTATAAATTAATTGATTTAAAAAACAATTAATTTATAATATTAATGTGTCTATAAATTTACATTGAGCATTATTTTGTAAAAATAAAAATATCCATAAGAACACTGGATTATACATCTTACTGTTCTTTCTTTTTATTTATATATACATATATATATATATATATATATAAAAAGCCTCAAAAAATCTAAATAATATATTATATAAATATAAAACTGATTTTTTTATAAACCCTGCTTTAATTAGAAGAGAAATCAATTTTGCGCCAGTGAAAGTTCTTTGATCACTAGATCATTGACAGTAAATTCATGCCCATGTTCTTACAGCAATTCACCTTTCTTAGCAGATCTTCTTTTATCACAATGTAGGATACTTAATTATAAAAGGATAAAAACAAAAGCATGAGGAAACTGTGGGCTAGACTACATGTCCAGACATGTTTGAAACAGAGAAAATAATTTTGATTATTAAATTTTAAATTTCAGCATTCCAACATGTTCAGCATTTCTTGCCAGTGCATAATTATAAGCAATTCCTGCATTTTTATATTTGCCGCTTCCCTTCCTACACATATATAATTCCATCGACAAAAAAATTACTTTAGTCCAACAAAATCCTTCTAGAAGACAAAACATTTTACAGAGAATTTTTCCAATTTGACATATCCCTCTCCAAAACAAAAATACTTAACTATATATTTTTAATCAATTTAAACGTTATTTTTACTGAATTTCTCACATTTGAGTAAATGTTCTGTTTATTTATTAAATAGAGCATCTACTCAAATATGAGTATCCATTAAAAATGACATTTAAAGTGATAAAAAATCTGTAGAATTGATAAATAAAAATCCATTGCTTTAGAAAATTACTTAGCTATATATATTATTTAACTCAGAAGCAGTGTAGTGGAAAAGATGTTTGTTAGAATCTGTTATTGAAGATTCTGTAAATTAATTGCAAGAGAAAAATTTACATTTAAGAATTTACTGTTCATGTAAGTAGTAAATGTTTGTAAAGTTGAATGCAATTTTGTGATGAAAGAAGTTATCTACCTTTCATTGTTTTGTGTAATACAATGTTCTCAAATGTTGAGAAATAAAGTTGATTTGCTAGCAGGAATTTGTTCTGCATAAGGAATTTGTTGAGTGAATGGGAATAGAGTTCACTGGTAAGTTTTGGTGAGTGAGTGTGAATATTGTTAAGTTTGTATAATGTTTGTATGAACGAAAACTTAAGATTGTGTAACATGAAGTTTAGTTGCAATTTGTTTGATGTCACGATGCTCACTGATGAGTGTAAATGAATTTCTGTTTTTATTTGTTTCGGGTGGCTCACAGAGACTTGGTATGAACTTGGATTTCAGTCACAAGCTGTAAAAATTAGTTAAGCATGGGCGGATAGTCATGCCTACTCATATATTTATTAACCAATGAGAGCTTGAAAGTTTTTTGAAAGTGTATGAAGTTGAAAGTGTTCTGTGATCCAGTTTTTACACAGATTTGACCAAACTATTTTGGGGTATTGGAATAATGTAGAATTTGGGCTCTACAGTAGTATTAATATCTAACTTCTGATTATATATAAAATTTATTGAATACATATAAGCAAACAATTTCAGATGAATTTACATCATACACTAACATCTTCTGAAGAGGAACAATTTCAAATAAGTTTTTGTCATAAATCAGTGTCTTTTAAGAAAATTATTATTTCTGTAAATAAATCCAATTTTGCAGCCAAGTCTTCTGAAGAGTGGATGTAATTTCTACAAACCTCAGAGTATAGACAAGATAAATGAACATTTATTTTTTTTTTTAAATCATTTCACCCCCAAGCAAGGTGATAATGCCACTTAGATGCAGGTGGGGTTACAGGGAGTGAATGAAAATGAAAAGACTTTAATGGGGAAAAGTGAGGAAAAGGACAATAAAAGAACAGAATTCAGGAAGACACACAATGGTGATTGGCATTGCATTTAAGTCTTTGTAGATTGTAGGTGGCAGGGAAGCAAGAAATCAGAATGGAGTTCCACAGGCAAGAAGTGCAAGAAAAGAAACTATTGGAATAAAACTGATGGTTGCTTCTAGCTATTTCAACAGTAGAATGGTGAGACCTAGCTGCCAATCTAGTAGAATGCTTAAATTCGTCCAGTCAAGGCACTAAGGAGAACATCTCATCAGAACAATTGCCATGAAAATAGTTGAAAATAATAAAACTCAAAGGGAAGCCATATCACATCAATGGGAAAATGAATAAAGTCGCAATGACTGGTCAGGGTTGATACTCCTTTGAAGTTTGTCAAAAATCTCCAAATATACGACAGGAGCATCAAACCAAATATGGCAGCAATATTCAAGGCATGGGGGAATGGTAGATTTATAAATATGCAAGATGGATTCTGACAAGAAGAATTGCCTGGCATGACACAGTCAAACAATTTTCATAGCAGTAGATCTAGCAATAGATTCAATATAATCACACTATTTTTAGCCAGTGGAAAATGTGAACCCAAGAAGGCATGAACTAAGAGTTGCTCTCTGAGTGCTGATGTCAGGCAGAAAAGTTTCATTATGATGATTAAATGAAAGCAGTTTTGTTTTTAGTGGGGTTGAAATTTATTAATATATATATATATATATATATATATATATATATATATTCTATATATATATATATATATAATTTATGATTGCATGTGTGTATATGCACATACATATTTACATACATATTTTTTATATATACACATATATGATGTATAGGATCATATACTAATACTTATACCCACACATCAACATCCAAGTATGCCCAGTCTGTTTCATTAAATTCACTTATGCACAAATACCCTTGAGAAAGGTATATCTTAATCTCCCTCCAGCTATGGATCAAATAGTAGGACTTGTATCTGGAAAAATCATTGTTATTCTCAAAAATTTGTTAATGCAATATTCAATCTCAAAAAAAAAGAATTATTCTTGTCATGTTTTTGCTCTAAATAACCCACAAATGTACATGTCTCTCTCTCTCTCTCACTCTTTCCACCCTCTCTCTTGCTCTCTGCAATATTAAAAACATAGAAATCTTTACATTTAAATTTTAAATTAAAATTGATCAATTTATTGAATATCAATTTTTGTCAATGTGTAAATTACATGATACTAAATTCCGAAAATCTAACCAATCATTTTTTGACAAGTTTTACATATAAACTTATCTATATTTAAAATGAACCAATTTTCTCTTCATTCAGAACATTTCAGAATTTAAACAAATAAATACCACCACAGTCAAAATCAAAAAATAACATCAAAAATACCACCACAGTCAAAATAAATACCAACACAATACAAATTAAATACCACCACAGTCAAAATCATGGAGTTAACAACCCTGCACCATAGTTAATTGTGAACTCTCTTACCCTTTTCATGACTATGTATTATGTGCTTTGCCAGAGCTACATACAGTTTTGAATTCAGTGTTGTCCATCTTCTAGACTGGTTACCAACTATGGGTAGAGGTCTCAGTCTATCCTGTTGTGTAACTCATAGCTGGTGGGAATCCATACATTTCCCAAAAGTACTTGTACAAAAGTTAATGTAATGAGTGTGGTAATAAAATAAGCATATCCCATCTCCCCTCTCACTTGCAACCATCAATCACAATAAAATAAATGTTTTTAGCACTGAAGCTGAATTGATCAAATAAATCTTCATAAGCTTCGACTTAGAGTTATTGCTACATTACAAGGAACTTGGCCAGAATTTGAACTTGACTTGCTAATTTTTCATTCCAAGTCACTATGTGGTGACTGAACTTAAGCAACATAGAGCCTGCTCAGTACTTAGATGGGGGACCACTTTGGAACACTGGATACTGTAAGTAAACTCCTACAATCTGAAATATGTTTCAGATTTAACCTTTTGCCTCTTCTGTACATCATATGATTTCCATGTCCATGTATCATTTATGGTGCATACAAGCCAAGATTTTAAAAGAATGGTAAAACTAAGGACGCTTAAGAAAAGAGTCTACTATTGAGCAGGATGTCTAAGGAAAGGCCTAATCTAATGTTTTGTACATTATATATGACTACAGGACATTTTCCTGTTTTCAGATTTATAATTATTGCAAGGCAACTCGGCTTATTTGGCAAATAGAATATGCTGATATATAGTGTTTCATATAACAAAAAACTGTACATCACAGGTGATAAACAGAGCTTAGTATAAATAACTTATGATTTGTATGTTTTTATTATGTGAAACACTATAGACCAGTAAATTCTATTTGCCAAATAAGCTGAGTTGCTTTGCAATAGTTATAAATCTGAAAACAAGCATGAACACTTGAATAGTACACATGAAAATGCCCTCAACAGGCAAAGGGTTGATAAACCGTAAAACAATAACACATCAATTAAATCAAAGAAGCTAGTAGCCATTACAAAAAATCCACAGATCCACAAATAAGTAAATTCACTTTAGTTTTGGTGAACTGTTAAATTCAATAGAGTTTTCTTTTTTAAAATGTTTTAGGAGTAAAAACAGGAACAACACTTTGATTTTTTTAGAGAAAATAAAACAAGTTTTTCCTTTCTTATTTAAAAAATATTTAGAATTATTTTTCTGTGTTTTTCTCTACTCAAAACAAATGTTACAAAAAGTTTCTTCATAAAATATCAAAAAAATGACCTGATAATTTTAGTATTCTTAATGGTGGCTGATAAAAAAAAGGTGGAATCTTTTACATAAATGTAAACATGTATACTTTAATAGATCAAATCGAATCCTAATTATCAAAATTATTAACTTTATAACTGTTGCTATATTGTAGATCACCATGGTAATAGAAAATATATCAGATGAAAGAAAAAAAAAGGCAAGAAAAACAAGCAATAAATTAATAGAAGCTTTGGATTACAAAGATGGAAAGCAATAAGAATACTCACCCCTTCACCCAGAAAAAAATATACCATTAGTAAAAATTACTCTTATGAATCATCTAATTGACTGAGAAGAGTTCTGAAGAGGAGAAAATGGTAAATCCTGGTTCCATTAGGAATAAACAGGCAAAAAATGTATGAAGAATAAGAAGAAAGAAAAACATCACAAGTAAAATCATTGGAGCTTTGATAACAGACTGTTTCTTCCCCTTCCTAACCCCTCAACCCATACCATCAACTTCTTTCTTTCTTTCTTTTAAATCTTCTTCTTTCTTCTGTTCTCTTTTCTATTTATTCCTTCCTTCCTTCCTTTATTCACTTTCTTTTACTCTCACTCTCTTTCTTTCTGTCTTTCCCTTTTTTGCTTCTCCATTTTTATCTCCTTTTCTAACTCTCATTTTCTATTCACTCTTACTCTCTCCTCTATTAATTTTGTTCTCTTTCTCTCTATTTCTGTTCTCCTTCTTCTCCCTTTCCATTACACCTGACCATTCCATTTCTCTCCCTTCTCTCTCTTTTCTCCACACAGATTCTCTTTTACACTGTCCCCATTGATAGTATTCACTCTCTCTCTCTGCTACTGTCATTCTTCCACTCTTCTCTTTTCTCTCTCCACTCCTCTCCCTCTCTCATCTCCTTTCTTTCTATTTCTTTTTCACTCTCTATATTCCTCTTTTTATCTCTAATCCTCTATCTCATTCTCACTTTCTCTCTCACCATTCCCTTTCTTTCTCACCCTGTTTCTCTTTAACATCCTCCTTTGAATTGCTTATTCACTCTCCTTGGTTCTTTTTCTCCTCTCTAGTTCTCCCACTGTTAGAATATTCTATCCCTATCTACTCCTTTCTCTTTCCATTCCATTTCTTTTTATGTTTCTCTTTATAGTCCTCCTTTGTCTTGCTCATTCTCTTCATTAGCTTCTTTTTCTCCCTCTGTTACAATACTATATCTCTCTCTACTTCTCTCTTTTTCTCTCTTTCCATTCCCCTTCTTTCTCACCATGTTTCTCTTCATAGTCCTCTTTTGTTTTGCTCATTCTCATCCCTTGTTTCTTTTTTTTTACTCTCTAGTTCTGCTTCTGTTACAATATTCTATCCCTCTCCCTCTCTCTTGCTTGACTCTCTTTCTCCCTCTAGATTTCCTGCTACCCACCCACCCAAAGAACAAAAAAAGATGTCTCCAGTGTCTTCACAATGAAATCTCTTTAACCACAGAAATGCTAAAGGTCAGCAGGGTTCTGAAGTGGAACAAAATAGCCAGAAGATTTCATTTGAAGGAATATGCACACACACACACACGCACAGACTTGTACACACACACACATACACATGCACATGCATACATTCATATATAATTGTATACAGAGAAAACAATACACTCATGCATACACATAAAGAAACATATATTCATGTCTTTTCAGGATTTCAACTACATGCACATTCATACAGGAGCATGTACCCGCCAACAGACATATACACACTTATACAAACAAACACATGCTAACATGCAGTGCTTCTCTGTGCAACACTGAAAAATGCGCATATACACACACACATACACTCAATGATACATGTACGCAGGCATGTATACACACACATCAACAAACAATATTTTTTCCATTTCATTTAATTTTTTTATATTTTAAAAGAATGAAGGAAAAAAACCTAAATTGATTAAATGAACAAACATGCAAGACAAAAATGTCAAACTGATTTCACTTCATCACATAAAATGTTTTAATCACTAAAAATTTTGTTAAAAAAAAACAATTTCTAATACATCAGAAGGTGTGAAAGAAAAAAGTAGAAAACTAAAAAAAAAATCTTACCGATTTTACTTTAGGGATCTTCCCAATATTTTCGTATAAAATTCAAGACGAAATCTATTAGATTACTAACAAATAATAATATTAAGTAACAGAATAATTATAAAACAATAATAATAATAATATATAATATTGATACTAATAATTATAAAACAATAATTATAATAATGTGTTTTGAAAAACACTGCTGATGGGAAAAACATGAACTGGTAAGTGATCTACTGCTCTGGACACCGAGCCATGGAGCAAGGTTGGTCGCTTAGCAACCACTTATATTGACCAGCTATGTTATGTCACAGAATGCCACCCTAAGGACCTTCTGACCTTGATGCATGACCGTGAAGGTTGACATGATAGACTCATGAATGTCCGAGCTAGTTCAACCAAATAAAAAAGTATAATAATAATAATTATAATAATAATAGTAATAACAATAATTATATAATAATAATAATAATATGATATATATACTAATGCTTCTAATATTAAAACAATAATAATATATCATAATAATAATAGTAATTATAAAACAATAATATATATATATATATATATATATATATTATAAATTAATTGATTTAAAATATGTTTTAAAACATATTTTAAATCAATTAATTTATAATATTAATGCTCTGTAAATTTACATTGAGTACTATTTTGTTAAAATAAAAATATCTATAAGAACACCGGATTATATATCTTACTGTTCTTTCTTTTATTTATATATATATATATATATATATATATATATATATATATATATATATATATATTATATATTATTTTTCAATATTATTATAATATATATGATATATATATAATATTAAAACAATGATAATTATTTCTCATGTAAGAGGTCTTATTCTCATATAGACATTAAGTAAATATAAATTTCTCTTAAAAAATCACATATTGTCATTGTCATAGACAAACAGATTTCAAAGATTTTTACTCCCTGATTTACTTTTCTTTCTTAAAGCAGTACGGCTTATGGCCATATCATGTTCAAACACCAGTTCCTATACAATCACCAAAGTTAAGTAATGTTGAACCTGGTCAATACCTAGATGGGTGACTGCTTGGGAATACAGGTGCTGTAACCTTGAATGTGCAAAGGGATACAAATATTGCCAATTAACCAATATCTTGGGGAGAAGAAGTGGATTCATACATTTCCCAAGGGTATTTGCACGTAAATGAATATAACAAAAGGGAATTGAAACTCAGCTCTCCAATTAATAATTCTGAGCCATTATCCATTATGGATCTAACTAATGCCTTTATCCACTCAAGGACACATGGCACAGTGGATAAAGGTGTTAGTTAGATCCAGGGACAGGATCCAAAGAGTGTGAGTTCAATAACCCGGTTAAGGCAGTGGGGTACTTTCAGAGGGAAATTAACAGGAGATAACTGATAACAGACATCCATTAAACATGGCACGTGGAACTAGAACAGTCTACCCCAGTGAGCAAAATAAAGGGTTCAGTTTGACATAAACCACCTGAAGAAGGCCGGAGCGTACAATGGCCGAAACGTTGTAATAAATATGACGACAAAGATGAGGACAAGAGTCCGAATAATGTAAATAATGTAAAATAGTAGAATAATCATACAAGTAATGAATTTAATATATTTCTTTTTTATTACACACCAAATGATAAATATAACATATATATATTTTTTACAAATGTTTACCTGATACAAGGCTCAAGAGCCACTCAAAGTAGAGGGCTATTGTGTGATCCTGTATGAGCATAAGAAAAAGTGCTGTTCATGAGGTTATGTAGGAAAGATAACACTTAATCCTACACTTGAAGAGGTTAAGATTATAGTTATTGCACAAATGAAATGCTTTTTCAATGAATAATGAATTTTTACAAGAATTGTTTTCATTTTTTTTCATTTTAATTAGAATTATTTATAAAATTTAAAATTTTTAAAATTCTGCATTAATTTGTAATAAAACATATTTTTACTAATCCTAAATGGAAAAGCTTACCCCCACCAATACTTTTAAAAGGAATTTTAAATTTTTTTGTATGTGTATAGACATGATAAGTTTTTAAATACAGACATTTTCAAAAATTAAGAGTGGTAACTATAGTAAATTTAAAACCAAAATACCTAAAATCCAAGAAAATATTACATTACTTAGAATATTTTCCTACATTTTTAAGATTACTCGGTAGTTAAAAAATTATATAAAAAAAGGCACTCACATTATATTTGTCAAGTAATTTTTACAGATATGTTCCCTATAGAAAAAATTCTCAAACATAAGTCTATCAAGATAGTTGTCAACAGCTCATAAAAACATTCACATGTTAAAAAATGCTTTTCTGCAATGTTTTAAACTAAAAGTAAGTAATATTTATTTAAAATCAGATTAATTAAACTTTAAATCTTCCTCAAATAAAGTTTCAGAAAAGTACATTTTATTTTTGAAAGATTTTTTAATAAAGAAAATTATGTTGCACTGACAAATTTGTAAATATAGCTGAAAATAGCTAAACATTGAAAAGTTCCAATTTCCATCAGTTTCATTATATTTACTTACATGCTAATACACATAAATGAATTTCTCAAAATTTCATAAAATTAAATCAGTGAGAGCAACAGATGTAAAAAAAATATTTTTATCAAGATTTTCTATAAAAGAAACTTTTCTAAAATAATTTCATTCATTTGTGAATAAGTCTTGAAAGACATTGATATCTGGTATGAAAATTTTTTTTTTTTTTTTCAAAACGATTTCTTTTAAACAAAGATCAAATGAATAAATACATCTTTAGGACTTTTATTTTAAGAAAATATGTTATTAACAAACAAAAGCAATTGGTTATCCGTGGAAATTTTTTTTTTTTTTACATTTATTTTGACAAAAAGATTTTTTGTCATTTAAAGTACATATATATATATATATATATTTTAATTAAAGAACAAACACACAGGGTATACACAAAAGTAGATATACAGTAAGTATTATACCAATATGACCAGTATTATAAATGTTCTTTCTCGGATTCATTTAATTTATTGAAATTATTTTGAATATTTTTATTTTCATAATTTTTATTATAATACATTTATTATAATTTTTATTTTTTAATAAATAATAAATAATTTAATAAATAATAGTAATAAATATTTTGCAGGTAAAGAGGTGTGTGTATGAATGATGGGGGCAAGAATTTTGGACATTTGAGGGATTGATATGTTTGTATAATCAATACAATCCATTTTGTCCATGCGTTTTGTTTTTCATTACTGTATACCTACTTTTGCAGCATCCTGTATACATATTTTAAACAAGCAACTTTTTGTCAGGTGAAACTTTTTTACATTTTTTATAAAAAATTTTACAAATAAAGAACAAATGCATTTATTTATAAAATAAAAAATCTATAAAAATTAATATAAGTCTGTTTCTTCTTCATTTAAGATAAATAATGTTTGTGCGTCTGCTCAACAAAAAAGTCTAGATAACTCTGTAAAATCTCAGGGAATGATTTTACACTGTATACACTGTAATCAATATTTTTTTAATTCTAACAAATTTTGTGGCCTAAAGAATGTTCAGTGAATGCTAACCTACATTAATTATTAATACATCTTGTTCTGTGATAGCTGAACACTTATTAAGTAATCTTCAGTGTGTCACATTCTATACTGAAGACGATATCTCTGTTTTGAGTAAGGCATCTTCAAAGTACCATTTAAAAAGTCATTTTTCAATATATATCAAGTCCCTGCAGCCTGCCCTTAGTAAGCAAAAAAGAAGTAGCTTTTGGGCCAGAATGTTTTTGCCTTATATATATATATATATATATATATATATATATATATATATATATATATATATTAACTTTCTTTGGTATTCTCTCTGGATTTTAATCATTGTGCATATTTTTTTTGATCCTTCAATTGAACTCTAAAGAAGGACTGATAATCACTGAGCTTTTTCATTTTTTATTGCTTTATGGCAATTATATTTTTTTCTTTTGATTTGCTCTTCATTTTTACTCCAATAATATTTTTTTCTTTTTGCTTTAAAAAGAATTATTTACATTTTAAATTGTTTACACCTGCAATATAAGAGCTGCTAAAAAAATCGACTGAACAGTATAATAATTTCAACTCATCATTTTCATCTTCCGCTTGGTGTTGAGTTCTCTTCCTTCAAGCTAATGTAATTAATAAATCTGCAAGAATGGCAAATTAAACATTTTTACTTTTGTTGCTTTTGTTATTATGTTTTCAATGTCATTTTTTTTCATTAATACAGCATTAATTTTTATTGCCATAATTTTTATTTATTTTTCACCATTTTATTTTGGTTCTATTTTCTTTTTTCCAAAATCATAAAAAAAAATATTTTTTCTCCTTTTAGTTTCTCCTATTTTATTTTGTATTTTCTGCTTTTGATACACAAGTAATGACACCAATAATTATGTTCAATTAATAATTTTTGAAGCTGATTCTGTCATACGTCTTGGGGTGTTTTTAACCTTTTCTCTTTATATATTATAAATAAACTCCACATCCTTAGCAAGATAATTTAACCCAGTATTATGTCAGATCATTTAGATGCTACATTCATCATAATATGAAGAATATTCATGTATATATGTAGTCAGGCAGGTCTACTATCAAAGTTGATAAAGAATATAACAACTCATTGAGTGGTAATTATGGGTGAATGGTTTTCGCAAATGTGCTATCAATTACACTCTTCTCCATTAACCATCATGGCATGACAGAAACAAGATATTTTTATCAAGATATCTGATACTAGGTCAAGGGCAAGGATGTTAAATCCTGCCAGCCATAAGATAAAGGCAAAGGTGTTGAATCCTGCCAACAGTAGGACTAGGGACAAGGTGCTGGATCAAGCCAAAAATAGGACAAGGTCAAGGGTGTTGAATTATGCAAATAATAGGCCAAGGGCAGGGATGTTAGACCATGATGAAAACAGGACAAGAACTGAGGTGTGGAATCCTGCCAATGATAGGATAAGGGCAGTCATGTTGAATCATGATGAAAATAGGACAAGAACAGAGTTATTGAATCATGCTAACAATAGGACAAAAACAAGAGTGTTGAATCATGATGACAATAAGATAATGACTAGGGTGCTGAATCATGCCAAGAATAGGACAAGGAGAGTAGTGTTGAATCATATTGACAATAGGACAAAGACTCAAAACTAGTGACATTAGTGCTAATTGAAGTACCTTATCTCAGTCAAAATTTCAGCTTTATCATTTCCATTTTCCACACTGATACACATTATGCTATACCATCATCACTGGATAAAAGTTTGTAAAAGTAATTTGTATATTTCACTGAACTGTTTTCTGTTTGTGGATGTTTTTTTCTTTCCATAACAAAGCAAAAACAGTACATCATTGCAAGAATATTGTTAGAGCCATACAGTTAAAATATAGTTATTGAATAGTAGTTATGGGAGAATGATAAACTGAACTGGTGAGAAGACACATCCTTGTCTTACACCCCTTTCTGTTTTTGTATATTAACCAAACTCTTTTTCTATCCATATGCAAGCAGTTTGCTGCCTGTATAGGTTCTGGATTATTCTAATATTTTTCACAAATATGTCAAGATTACCAAGCAGTTCCAATAGTTCTTTGCAATGTACTTTATCAACTGCTTTTGCATAATCTATAAGACATAGGTACACCACCTGCATTTGTATTTCTCTTTCTGGTATCATTCATAACATAAATATTACATTCCTTGTTCCATTGTCTTTAACAAACTTGCATTGTTCATGTCCTATTTCTGATTCTGCTGCATGTTCTATTCATTAGAATTCAGATAAATTTTGCTATATGGCTCATTAGGTTGATTGTCCATTGGAGTTCACATTCATTTGCACTTGGCTTCTTGGTGCTTCTATAAAAATGGATCTACTTGAGTCTTCTGGTATCTCACCATTGTTGTATATTTCCTTTATGTTGGTAATCTTGCCAGTGCTAAAATCATCTAAGTCTGCCAGTTTGCTATTACAATTCTGCCTGATCCTGCTGCTTTGTTTCTGTTCAATTTGGCCAATGCTGATTCCACTTCAGATTTTAATATTTCTGGTTCTTCAATTTCTATGTATTACCAGTTGTTCTCATTTGTCATGGAAGAGTTCTCCAATGTATTCGTTACATCGCTGAACAATTTTTCATTTCACTACTACAGTGGAGTAATGGGTATTCGTTCCATCTCTGAATAATTTTTCCTTTCTTGACTACAGTGGATTAATGGATAGCAGCTCGGTGTGAGGAATCGGAGAGCTGAGTTCAAATTCCAGTCAAATCCATTAAATTCACTTACGTGCTAATAACCTTGGGAAAGGTATGGATCCTCTTCTCCCCCCCCCAGCTATGGGCAAATAGCAGGAGCAGAACAGACCAGGTTCTATAGCCTTGGACGGCAATTGGTTTACCCGCAGAAAGAAAAGGCAACCTACTGCGGGAAAAAACTCTGCCTTGTTAGTCATGTATCTAAAAGATACGTGATTGCCTAAGCGTTTATCATGCATGGCAGATAACTGACTATCGGTATCCCATCCTTGGATTTTATGCATCCAGCTGTTCAGCATGTTTTTTTATCCTGTTAATTTTCTTATTTTCATATACATATCTGCTCTATCAGTGATATTCATTCTTTCTATTTCTGCCCATTTCTCTTTGACTTGCCTACATTTGTTCCGAATTTCTTTGTGCAAAGTCTTATATTCTTTGCCATATTTTAGCAATGTTTTTTTTTGTCTCTTTCTCATCATGTTGAGAATTTCATCCATTATCCATTCTTTTTTTCTTTGTCTATTTTTCTTTGGCATGATCTCAATTGCTGATGTTACTATAGCTTCTTTTAATGTGTCCCACATCAAGTTTCCATTCTCCATTGTATCTGCTTTTAACACTGTCCATATATACATATACTAGGCTTCTGGTATTTGTACCTTAGTATCATTTTGTAGGTGCATTGCTTTCTCACTCAATAATAAATATGCTTACAGCCACATCACACTGAAACCCCTGTTCCCATATGAAAGTTAAGCAATGTTGAGCCTGGTCAGTAGCTAGATGGATGACTATTTGGGAATTTACATTATTCAGACTATTGTCTTCATCTTTGTTGCCATGTTTATCACAATGTTTTGGCCATTGTATGCTCCAGCCTTCTTCAGGTGGTTGAAATGTCGAACTGAACCCTTCATTTCGCTCGCTGGGGTAGACTGTTCTAATTCCACGTGCCATGTCTAATAGATGTCATTTATCAGTTATCTCCTGTTAATTCACCTCTCTAAGTTCTCCACTGCCTTAACCAGGTATTGAACTCACTGGATCTAACCAATGCCTTTATCCACTGTACCATGTGTCCTTAATGACATCTGTGTGTGAATTTCTGGGACTTATAAACTTAATGTCTTCAGCAACCATTTTTTAAATATAGACAGATACAAGTGCTGTAAGTTTGGATGTGCAGGTGATATAATGGAAAATGACTCAGAATTGTAAATCTGAGAACCGAGTTCCAATTCCAATTGGGCTCATTATATTAACTTATGCACAAATACCCTTGGGAAAAGTATAAATCCACCTCTTCTCCCCACCCCAGCTATGAGTTAGTTAGTAAAACTTGTATCACTAAATCATTACTATCTCAAAAATAATTCTTACACTCTAAAAATATTTTCTTAAAATAACCTGCAAAAGGTTGATAAACCATAGAAAATGAATGAATCAATCAATCTACTGATTAAGCGGAAATTAAAAGAAGAAATTAGTAAGACTTGTAAACCATTATTATCGCCAAAATATATTCTTACAATCTAAAAATGTTTTCTGGCTTTAAATAACCTGTAAAGGGTTGATAAGCCGTAGAAAATAAATCAATCAATCAAACACTGATTAGCTACACAGGCATGTTTTTAGATTTATTTATATTTTCTGAAAAATAAATGTACAGAAATGAGGGGTCATTTTATATATTGACTGTAAAGTAGAATCAATCCCCCATATTATATCCACATTATAATTTCTTGTTTGTTTATCAAATTCTGATTAGGTATGAATCCACCCCTAGATATGGGTTAGTAAGACTTGTATCACTAAACCATTATTATCTCCAAAAAAATTCTTACAATCTAAAAATATTTTCTGGCTTTAAATAACCTGCAAAGGGTTGATAAGCCGTAGAAAACAAATCATAAGTGATAAAAAATCAATCAATCAATAATAAATTTCTAGTCAAAACTGCATGAGTTGTCCTACCATCTTTTATTTGTGTTGAACTTCTCATATTCCAGTGTCATCCCCTTTCCCCAAGTCAAAGAAGACAAACTAAAGCAAAAAAATTCTTTAACTATACAAACAAAAATTCAGAAACAACATTTTTATTCCCATTACTTCATGAAAAAGATAAATATTCTACTTTGACATGAACCTCTTTTTGTTCCACAATTTTTCCAACAGATAAACTGGACACTTGGTAAGTGGAATATGATGAGGTGTCACATGTACTTGTGACAGTCTCTGGAGGTTTTCAACTGGGAAGGAAAGATATTGGGACTACAACTGTGTAAGTAAAAATAAATAGATAAACAGATAGAATAACCACTTCAATTACTAAAACTGATCAATGGATAACAGGTGTTCCTTATTTCTTTAACTAACTACCATTTTCTTGAACAAAATAGGAAGTATTTATTCAAAGAGTGGACATCTGAAAATCTTTTCCTTAAAAAAACAAGCTAATTTACTTTAAAAAGATAAAATCTCAAGAAAAAAAAAGAACTGATAGATTTTCCATATTCAGTTCAATCAATCACAGTGAAAATTAAACAAACTGAAACTCTCTTCCGGCTTCTTGTTTCCCAGTCAACTTTGATCTTCAAAAATTTAAATGTAATATCAATCATTATCTTCCATCTTCTTAATTCTTGTTTTTTTATTGTTCTCTCTCTTTAATAGTGTTTTTTTCTTTCATATTCTCTAACTTAATAACCTCTTGCATCTTAGTGACTTTATTCCCATGCTTTGCGATGAAATGATTAAAAAAACTGATTTGCTTTAAAAATAGAATTAAATATAAAATATTTGGAAGTACTTTATACAATCAGTGCAATTTTCACAATCCTTAATGATATTCAAAAAGGTTTCATTTGCTAAGAATTTTTAAGGGATATGTTTTCTTTTTTCTTTAATTCTTTCAAATTTACTTATTTGTGCACAAAATCTACAGACATTTAGAAAAGTAAATTTTATACAAATAATACATTAAAATTCAATAGATTCACTTATGCACAAATACCCCCTTGAGAAAGGCATGAATCCATCTCTTCTCCCCCCAGATATGGGTTTAGCAGGACAGACTGGGTTCTTTAGCCTTGGTTGGCAACCAGTCTACTGCAGGAAAAAATCTCCCTCATCAGTCATGTATCAAAAAGAATTATGATTGCCCAAGCATGTATTACATATGGCACTTAACTGACTGAAATTACAATGATATAAAAATTTATATAATATAAAAGAAATGTAAAATTATTTAAAAATAATTAAATGACAAATAAAAAAAGAATTCAATAGACTGGTTTTTTTATTATACTCTCCTTTGAGGAGAGTGTTTTACAAAACATTTATTAATAGAAATAATTTACCAACACATATTCTTTAAATAAATAACAGCTAAAATGAATCCAAACAGTAAAAAAAATGACTTGAATAAAATTTTGTGTAAAAATTTGTATATGTAAGACTTTGTATATGAAAATTACTACCAAAATGAAGTCTCATGGTTTATGAAAAAGATACATGTATAAAATTTTTTTACAAATTTGTAAAAAGATGAGGCTCAAATATTATGGTCTGAAAAGCCACCAAAATAAAGTTTGTGAACAGACATGGTTTAAAGAGATACATATTTTTTTTTTATTTTCTAACCAATGGGGAAAGTAAGTTTTGAAAGTATTGAATTTCTGAGTCAATTCAGAGCCAATTTATGGCTATTTAAGAAGTCTGCCTTGTCAGACAGGGTTTTGGCTTTAACAGGCAAAAAGTTAATGGCAGTTTCTGGGAGCCAAGCAAAACTAAAAAGAACAGAATGATTTTGGCATTCACAAGGAAGAGGTCTGGTAGTTCTCAGAGCTAAACTTAGACGAAAAAGAAAATAAACAAAAAGCAGAAAGACTTCACCCTTCACAAGGAAGATGCCAGCTGATTCTGGGATCTGAACAAAAGACAAATTAAAGCTACTGCCTCTGACAACAACAACAATGCTGATGAAAAGAAAGAAGCTGAAAGAAAAGTAAAAGGAAATAACAGAAGAAAAAAAAGTGCCTAGAGATTTTGTGATATATACAATTATCTTTCTATAGTTATCTGTGAAAGTTTGTCATAATATTAGGGGTAGTTACCCTGATTTTAAACTTTTTATGAAAATATGAGATTTATCTCATCTCAGGTTGTAAAACTTAACTATTGTCTAAATAAATCAGAAACCCAGCAACATCTGTGAATCCTCAAACTCAACATCAGTGAATCCTCAAATTCAAATTATTGTTTTTTGAGCCCAACAGAATTGTAATTAGAACATGTTATCTTATCTAAGTGTTTGGTGCACAAAGGAAAATTTTGTGCAAGCTTCTTTAGTAAATTTTGTATTCTGTACTATTATTATTTTTTATGTCATTAAATAAATGTAAATTTCTTTCAAATTTAACACCAGAGTAAATCTTGTTCTTTTTTAATTGTGACATTCATAATTTGATGTTTTCTTTTCTTCTTTCCCCCAAAATTCTTTTAATACCATTATTAAAAAAAATCTCACTATATATATATATATATATATATATATATATATATTTAAATTCCCGTTCAATCCGATGTATGAGGGTCAAATTTTCAGTTCCTCTAAACTTTACAGCCCGACAACAGCACATGAGATTTGATTATAGTGGTGAAGGTTTCATGCAGGACCATCCACACTTTTTGTAGGGCTGAATACAGAAACCTGTTCACAGGATTCCCAAATGACCCTCCATAGGTTTTGAATTCATAGTTGTCCTTCTCCTAGACCAGTTGCCATCCAAGGCTATAGAACCCAGTCTGACCTGCTATTTACCCATAGCTGAAGGGAGAAGAAGAGTTTCATACCTTTCCCAAGGGTATTAGCAATAAGTGAATGTAATGGATTCAACTGGAATTGAACTCGAATTCTCAATTCCTCAATTCAAGCTGCTATCTATTACACCACATATATCATTTGGTATATATATATATATATATATATATATATATATATATATATATATATATATATATATATATATATATATATATATCTTTATTAATATAAACATTATTTTAGTAGGTTTTTTGTATTTGAGTTGCTATCCATGCATTTTTTATTTTCTTAAACAGTAAAATGTTTTTTAATCATTTTACTCCCAACTAAAGTAATAATGTCACTAGGATTTTTTAGAAGTACTTATTTGAAAGAAGAGTGAGAAGAAGTGAGGAGAAATGACAATAAAAGAACAGGTTTCAGGAAGACACAAGATGGTGACTGGTGTTGAGTTTTATTTTTTGAAGATTGTAGGTGGCAGGGAAGCAAGAAATCAGAATGGAGTTGCACAGGCAAGAAGTGCAAGAAAAGAAACTATTAGAATAGAACATACAGTTGCATCTACCTACACTGCAGACAAAAGTTTTAGGCCACCCTGCATTTCTTAAAAAACACCTTAAAATGAGATATTTTTGTATTTTTTAAGTAAAAGATAAAATTTCAGTAATTAAAGTGTATTTGCTTTTATTTTGACAAAAATAAGCACTTGACTATAAAAAAATATCATACAACAGCATCATATTTTGTTTTCATCAATAAAACCACCATCTGCCTTAATTCCAGCTTTACAAATTCTTGGCATTCTTTCCAACAGTTTTTCAAAAAAACAGATGGCAGACCTTCTCAAGCATTCTTCAAGCACCATAAAAGTTCATTCTCACTCTTTGGATATTCTCTCCAAAGTCTTCTATCAAATTCATCCCATATGAATTCAATGAGAGAGAGGTCAGAAGATTGAAGCAACCAAGTTATAATTTCCAAAATATTTTTTCCTTTTTATATTACAGACCCTTCTTTGAATTTTGTCAAGAATCTCTAGATATATAGCAGGAGCACCAGACCAGATATGGCAGCAATATTCAATGCATGGACAAATGGTAGATTTATAAATGTGCAGGATAGATTCTCATGAAAAAGATTTTATGGCACAACACAGTAAACCAATTTTCCTAGCAGGAAACCTAGCAATTAATTCAATATAATCACTCCACTTCATGTCAGTAGAAAATGTGAACCCAAGAAGGTATGAAACCAAGAGTTACTCTCCTAGTGGTTAGCATCAGCCAGGCCGATGACAATCAGAGAAGGTTCTCTATCATGATTAAATGAAAGCATCTTTGTTTTGGAAGTGTTAGAGCAATGTCCAATATTGACAAGTCCTACTAAATAAAAATGATGCCTCCAAAATGAATCAAACCTGCTTCACTTTTTCCGTCAAAGAAAACACTTTGATCTGTCAGTACACTTTGGCTAAAAAAGGGTTTTCACTGATGGAAAATCCTAAATGGAAATTGCATTTTGAAAATATTTAATGTTCTACATATACATTTATTTGATCCTAGTTTTTCTAGGAGTTAGGGTTTCCCTTATATTGCAATATCACCTCAGGACATAGATGATGATGACTCTTTATTACCTGTGTATTGTTATGTATTCTTATTATATTCTGAATTTATATGCATGCTTATTATTGTTAAAAATTCTTAATATTATGTATTCTTATTATATTTAAAATTCTCTGAATAAAATTTGTTTCCTTATTGTGCATGCTTATTATCCAGAATTGAATATTAATTTTATTATCTGTTATGGCAATGTATCCTTGTTATGTATTGTTATTATTTTCTTGTTATGAATTGATATTCATGCTTACTATATGTGAATTTGTAGCATATCTGCCAAATCTGTAAATTGTTATGCATATTTATTATCTATGAATTATTATGAACTGAATATGTGAATTGTTATGTATTCTTATTATATTCTGAATTGATATGTATGCTTATTATATGTGAATTGTTATGCATTCTTATTATCTGTAAATTGTTATGCATTCTTATCTGTGTATTGTTATGTATTCTTATATTCTGAAACTCTGTATTATATGCATTCTTAATTGTATTATCCATTCTTTTTTCTTTTTAAATTTATATAACAGACATTCTATATTATCTGGATTTTTATGCATTCTTATTATCTTGTATTGAGATGTATTCTTATATATTCTGAATTTATTTAACTTTAATATGTGAATTGTTTCCATTTTATGATTCTTTGAATCTTGATGGATTTTCTATAGTTTCTTATATAATTTTTAAAAAGTATATGATTTGAATTTCACATTTTTGTATTTATTTAAAATGCTCCATTCTTCAGGATTCATATGATCTGTAAAAAAGAAATTTTCTTAATGCATTCTTGATTGACAATGCATTTCTTGAAATTTAAATTTCTTCTTCAAGTTTTTAAACACTGTCATATTTTCTTATCCATTTTTCTGTATTTCTTTGTTTCAATAAAAACAGAAATATCTTCTTTTTCCATGACTGATAAATCAATTAAGAAAAAAATAAATTAAACTCTATAATAATAAATTATAATAATAAATTCTATTTAAAAGTTAAAGCAAATAAATTTAAAAGTTATATCATTCTCTCTTTACACTTAGAAACAATTTATGTCATTTAACTTCAAATTTACAGATTAACACTTGAAAAAAAAACAAATCAAAAAGACAGCAGCAACAAAATATGTAAAATAAAAAATAAGAAAATAATCCAAATTGCATTCAGGGGATACTTCTCAGTGGAACTTTCAAAACTGGAAGCCTGTCATATTCTTTAGAAAATAAGTTAAGAAATAGCATTTGAAAGTTTGAGAAAGTGAAGAAAAATAATATTTTAAATAATACTTAATAAAATTTTTAAAATGAAGAAATCGAAATTTAAAATTGCCATAAATTTTTTCAATGAAGAAATACAAAAAATAAATGGATAAAAGGCTATCATATTCCAAATATTGTCAAACTCTTGCAGAATTAATTCAATCTTGAAAAAAAATAAAGTAAAAGATACTACAGGTTTTCTTTAGGAAATCTATCTATCTATCTATCTATCTATCTATCTATCTATCTATCTATTTTTTTCCCCACAAGATTTCAAATATCTATTTATCTATCAGTGCCTGCCCTCTTTCTTTCACTGTTTCTCATTCACTCTCTCACTCTCTCATTATATATGTTACCCATCTCTTATCTAATCTGTCACCAAAAACTCTCTTTGTAAGTAAATATCCTCGATAGATAGACAGATAGATAAGGATTAGTAAATAAAATTCATATGATGACCAAAATTTAATACAAATTAAATGTTGATTTCAAGTTTCCCACCCTGGGGGCCACAAACCCTTGAAAAAAATTATGGCAGGATCTAAAAATCATTTTTTTAAATTACCAAAAATCAGGGGATTATCAATTTAAATTTTCACTACATATTCATTAATTGTTAATTTATAAAAAATAGGTTCCATAAAAAATCTGAAAAATTTTATTCTTTTTAATAACCACCAATATTTTCATGACTAAGTTTTACTTGAAAAAAATTTTAGTCCCAGATTTTTACATTTCCATAAAATATTAATCCTTGAAATATCTCCAGTGAAAAAAATTTTAAATTTTACAAAGATTCCAACACAAAACAAACAGGATTGTCTTAAAAAAAGTTTTGTTTTAAAAAAAGTATTTCAACTTTATGAATTTTTTTCTTTGAAATGTTTTTAAAAATTATTTTTTTTTTCCAAATCTATCATTTTCTCAATTTTATCTTTTCTAAAATGTAAAAAATAGGAAGTAGAAATTTAATTTTAATTATGAGCCATGGACTACTGGTTAGCATTACTATTAGTAAAAAAAAAAAAATCAAAGATCCTCTTTAGTGGATGATCTTGGAATAAAAAATGATTTCATTAAGAAATATTACCCTCTTCATTGATTTAAAAATTTGTTCAGAAAATTAATTAAATTTAAAAAAAATAAGTGCTACTGAAATTAGCACTTCTTTACCCCCCCCCCCAAACAAATTTGGGGCCCCATGCAGTTGAGAGGTTCAGGGGTAATAAGCCCCGGCCATGATAATTATAGTTGATGATTGACAATATAACTTAGGTAGAAAAAAATGTAAAAAGTACAAAAAGCAAAAGACACTGCTGAAACTAGCCCTTTTGGGGCTCCAACCATGTTGCGGGGGGGAGTTCCTGTGTAGTACACACCACACCAGCCATGCAGATACATCATGTATATTATTAGTTGATGACTGACAATGTAATGTCAGCTTAAAAATAATTAACAAAATGGCAGATGGCCATAAGACAGTGCTGAAAAAATGGCAGAGCCCTATAAAACGCCCCCTCCCATGCTGGGTGTTTTGGGGGTAAGACATGCTAGCCCATGATAGATAGACTGATATGAACAAAGTCAAGAAGATATCACACATACATATATAATAGAGAATATAAATTTAAAGAGATATATATTTACATGTCAGAATACATATTAAGTTGTTCAGAAAACGATTTCCAATATTAGAATAAACCTCTTGTGATCTAGTATATTATTATAATATTTGCATGGAAATATATTACTAATTCCTCCTGATTAAAGTGTCCTATTTATTAATTTTATATTAATCTCTTTCAGAATTGTGTTCTCAAATATGTGACACAGTCTGTGTAAACACTAGAAAATAGTATTAGGTTATTCAGGAAATAATGTCCAATTTTAAAACAAACTTTTTAATGGTGTTCTAATATATTATTATAATAGTTACACAAAAATTTATTATTCATTCCTAATGATTAATGTGTCCTCTTTGTTAATTTAATATCAATCTCTTTCAGAATTTAACTTAAAATATTATATGTCCCTTATCATGAAGATGAGAAAACAGAAGACACATTTATTTTTTTTTGCATGTTTCCAAGCTTGGTCATAATGTATCTAACAGAGCATGGCATGAAGGATCCACTCATTATGGCTCTGGTTTCTGAAGTTCCACAGTGGGGATACGAGTCTTGAAGAACAAATTGGTAGAGGACATCCATCTGCAATTGAGAATCAACATCTGAAAATAACCAAACAAAATCCACATCAAATTTGTTTTTATCATTTCTGTTATCATCTCCATGGGGGATATTTAATAACAAAAAAATAAAAAAAAAATAAACAAAAATAAAAAACGTCTAAATGAAATTGGTTAGACTATATAATCAAAGATGTAGTAAAAAGAAAAAAATAAGTTTAAAATTTAATATTTTTTGTTACCTTTTGTGCATATGTCTAGTTATGCCAATGTAAACATTAGTCCAATGAAATTACAAATGATGAAATAATAGGAAAATCAATGATAAAGTGGATAAAAATGGGGACACTTGCTAACAAAAGTGACAATATCATGAGCAAAAAGAAACTAAAATGAAATTGACTAGACTATATGCCCAAACACATATATAAAAAAGTTAAATTTAAAAGTTTAAAATTTCAGTGTGACCTCTTCTTCATTCACATCAATGTAAATATGACTTTAGTCCGATAAAGTCCAAAAGGACGAAACGCATCACATGAACAAATTTTTTCCACTTTGTCATTGATTTTCCTAAATTCAGTGAATCCAATGAATCCAACTTGAATTTGAACTTGTCTCTCTGATTATATGGGAAGAGAATCAAATTCTTCAGGAAAGATAAAATATTTCAGGTGCCGATGGATGAAGAACCAAAAAAATTTTTTATGAAAATTTGGAGTGATGAAAAGATTTACAAGAAACACTCACAGTTGATGTATTTATATATCAAGTTATATGTGCATTAAATGCATGAATATATATATATATATATATATATATATATATATAAAAAGAAATATGTTGTAGTGGTTCCAACGAGAGAAAAGTATGTATATTAAAAAGAAGAGGGTGCCTAAAACGTTTTTGGTTGTAATGTGGGATTTATTGAGAAAAAAATATTATACTTTGTTTTACATAATTTCACGACACGTGTTTCTGGTCTGGTCTCGCAACCGTCTTCAGGTGAAAGTGGAGATTTTTACATATTATTAAAAATAATTAATTTTTCTTCATGTTCAATGTGGAATATTCTCGATATGAGACATTCTGTTTGTGTGTTGGCAATCCGAATTTTCTTTCTAGAATTGAAGACAGTTTGAGAGACCAGACCAGAAACACGTGTAAACAATTGAAATTATGTAAAACAAAGTATAATATTTTTTCTCAATTTTTCCACATTACAACCAAAAATAAATTTGGACCCCTCTTCTTTTAATATATATATATATATATACACACATATATATGCATATGTACCCATGTACAAATACAAATATATACACATATTTATGCTTTGTGTACATAAATATTTATTAGATATATATGTGCATTCACCCAAACATTCATATATATATATCTACATGCACAAGTAGTTTTAATATTCATATAAATATTGCAAACACACACACACATATATATATATATATATATATATATATATATATATAATTATTTATTTAAAAATATGATTCCAACGCTACATAAAGCGTTCTCATGTTTTCAAAAAAGAGCCGAAAATGTCAATATAATTATTTGAATTAAATTGAATTAAAGTACTAAGCTCTGTTCCATCTTTTTATAGCGAATTTTTTTTCTTTCCTATATATTTTTACACATATATATATATATAAATATATATATATATATATATATATATATATATATATATATATATATATAATATATATAATAGAATCAAGAAAAACAGATTAAAAATTATTCCTAAAATGCAAAAACAAAAACAAAAATTAAATGAAATTGGTTAAACTATATACATAATATATGTTTAAATTTATTTCATGCACATGTGTAGTTGTATCAATGTGAATATCACTTTAGTTCAATGAAAAGACAAAACATCTCACACAAAATCCTTATCTACTTTGCCATGGTACATGTATATACATATGTATATGCACAAATATGCATATGCCAGATTAGTCCTGGGTATGATGATAGACTACATCTGGCAGCAAGGTCTCTGGTTAAGAGACTGAAGGTTTTGAAGAACATGGAAACACCTCTTAATTCCTGTTGTTCCCAGGTTCACCCTGACCCAGGATGATAGTACCTGTTATGGTCCCAGTTATGTGCAAATAGTGAACTCCCAAACAAAAACAAAACACTATGAAATTATAAAGTTACATTTTTATAGTAAAAATACCAGTAATACATTTTTATATAAAACATTGCCAATAATACATATTTATAATAAAATTATTAACACTCCATTTTTAAAATAAAATGGCTAGCAATACATTTTGTAGTAGAATTACCAACAATCCATTTTATAGCAAAATGACCAACAATACATTTTATCTGTAGCTTAAGGCATACAATTGCATTTATAATATATTTAGTTGAAGCCATAAAATTGTGTTCAAAATATTTAGATTTCAGCATTAAATAACCCATAGAAGCTGATATGCCACTAGACAAAATCAATCAACCAATATATGGCAGAATAGTTCGAACATTAGTGAGTGCACCAACCATGAGACCAGAGTTTGAATCACACTATGGCTAGTTAGTCAAAATGGTGACTTCTTAATAAAATAAATGTGGGGAGATGATTCCAGGGCCTGCCTGAAGAATATACCTCAGGTTGACCCAAGCCTTTTGACTGAAAGTCTATAGAAGATACTGTTCTGATGCTGTCTATGTTTGTGTTAGCATAAAGTCACAAATCATTGTGACTGAGGGTTTGAGTGTACCGGCCTTATCCAATGATTGATCACACCAGATTATACACTCACTTCCAGAGACTGTAAGTAAGGTGTATGTAACATTGTTGCAATATAAAGCATAGATTGGATCTGTAGCTATTGAAAAAAGATAAATGTACCTGAATAGGCACCTGCAACAGGGACTAGCCAGCATAACTAAGCAGATGGGCAGAAATGAGTAGCCAT
Source organism: Acanthosepion pharaonis (assembly GCA_903632075.3). NCBI lineage: Eukaryota > Metazoa > Mollusca > Cephalopoda > Sepiida > Sepiidae > Acanthosepion > Acanthosepion pharaonis. The sequence goes on along the minus strand of CAHIKZ030001444.1, from coordinate 343,909 downwards.
TTATTATATATATATATATATAGATAGATAGATAGATAGACACACATACATATATGCATACTCATATTTACAAATCCATGGTCACGACTTTATTTCCTGTGAACATATAGATATATTTTGGAACGTATATATATATATATATATATATATATATATATATATGTCATTCACAGACAGTAATGTTTCATTGTATAATAGCTCCTTAATGCGACTAGACAGGCGAAAGCCTCAAGCCAGGATCGAAACCCAACTGATTTGGTGTCAGTCAGAGTTTCTACCCTAATAATCAACACTCTGCAGAGAGAAACTGATAATTCTATTGATATATATATATATATATATATATATATATATATATATATATATATATATATATATATATATACAATTTATTTTTTTAATTTTACTATTAAATAGCTATAAATTTAAATACTTTATATGCATTTATATATAAAGTTTTATATGCATTAAATTTCATATACATATCTTTATATATATATATATATATATATATATATACACATTGTGTGTATAAATTCCAATATACAGATATATTTATGGTCTTTGTAGAAATATATTTATTTAATATATAAATGTGACTATATATATAATATGAATTTACACACATATATATACTCTTAAATTTTATATAAATTTAAATACTTTATATGTATTTATATATCATGTTATATGTGCATTAAATTCATGAATATATATATTTATATATATATATATATATATATATATATATATATATATATATATATGTGTAATTATGTACAAATACAAATATATTCACCTACTCATGCTCTGTGTACATAAATATTTATTAGATATATATGTGTGCATTCACACCCAAACACTCACACATATATATATCTACATGCACCAGTAGTTTCAATATTCATATAAATATTGCAAACACACATACACACACACACACACACACACACACATATATATATATATATATATATATATAAGACAATCATATTCACTGTTTTATTTCTAAATACCATAAAAAAGAAAACTTGTGTGTTATCAATATATTGTTCTACAAGAAAAGCCTTCGCCTGTTCAGTCATTGAAATTTTCAAAGTCCATTAAATTGACTTTTCCTAAAGCAAAACATAGAATCTGCAAAAAAAGGTACAACAAAATACTTATATAACAATTGCTATAAAGAAATCAGAACAGGAACACCCAGAGGGGACTGAGTATCTCAAGTTAAACTCTCTCTGAAGAAGCTTATTGATAAATACACTGTAAAATCTACATGGAAAATTACAAAACACTGTCATATTCAGAGACATTAATTCTAAGATGGCTGACAAATAGTGTATGTGTGGAGGGCAGTGAAAGACAGCTGAAGGACACGCAAACGATATTAATGTAAAAATCTTTATGAGAACTTATTCTGAAATGAATGAAGAAGTAAAAAAATATAAAAGCCTATAATTGAAATAAAGCATTGTCGGAATAAAATGACTGGAAAACCAGGATATGCCCCTGAAAAATCAGGATGTGCTGTTGAAGGATGACATAAAAGATGTATCAATCTGTTTGAATGAATATATATATATATATATATATATATATATATATATATATATATATATATATATACAAACCAAGGTTAGATTTTTAAGTGTGTGTTTGGTGATACAAAGGTGTTTAGCCATGTTGAAATAAAATCCATTTGTAAATAAAAGCATACAAAATTCTCTCCTTCATGTTGACATCTATAAAAGGCTCCTATTTAAAAGAAAAAAATGTAATTTTTTTTTTCTTTTTTTGAAGTAAAATCTGCTTTATCAAAATATTTACAAAGATATTTTTTAAATTTATTTAAATATTTCAAAATCTTTGTTTTCTCATTTTCTTTGTGATGTCTTCAATGGAATTAGCTTACAGCCATATCATATTGAAAATTGCATGCCATGTTCAAGCATCAGTGTTAAGCAATTCTTGGTCAGGTCAGAACTTGAACAGAGGATTTCAAAGCAGCAAATGATATTTGGAAATTTTTACCTTTTCACAGAAAGTTTACAACTAGTTCTTTGGGATTTCTGTTTGAATTTCTAGGATGAAAACTTACCATTATTCACATTTTTTACATTTAGAATAATATCCTCATTTTTGTTGTTGTTATCAAAACATTTCAGCTCTCATGTCCTCCAGTCTTGTTCATGTCTCTGTCAATCCAGAAAGTTTTGAACTCAAGCCTATATTTAATTTATGTGGATAAATTGTTCTTGTTCCACTATCCGTGTCCCATGATATCTCATCTTGTTTATTACTCAGTTCTTTTTAGTGTTCAGTTTTTACTTCCCTGAGAATGAGTCTGTATTACTCAACCAATGGATTGAACTCACAATGCTTATGACCTACATTCTGTTGGTAACTGGGGCAAGGAATGGCTTGTTATTTTTAATGTCTCCAAAACTGCTCACTATTAATCATCTGAGAGAACACTTCTAGCCTTCCATCAGCATGGCTAATGCTGAACTTCAGAGAGTGATTTGCTGTGCCTTCTCAGTCTAAAGTTTTTCACTGATATGAAGTGGAAAGATTATCTTGAATCAATTGCTAGGTCTGCTGCTAGGAAATTTGGCTCAATGTTTTATGCTAAACAATTTTTCTTACCCAAATTTATCTTACATATTTATAAGTCTACCATTCGTCCATACTTAGAATATTGTTCTTAGACAATATTCTTTGTTTTTCCTTGTGGAACATTTTTAAAAAAATTCAATTTTGGTTTTAAAAATAAAGAAAGCATTCTGTCACCTAAACAAATTGGAAATGTAAATTCCCACACAATAATGTGAACAACCAACATATATATATATATATATATATATATATATATATATATATAGATAGATACAACTGTCCATATTTAGAAAACAGGATTCTTCTAACTGTAGTCCAGTAACTGATAAAATCTGGTCTTGTGCTTTGTTAATAGACATAGCAAAAATTATTTGTATTGGAAACTGAAGTCTCCTAAATGTGAATGGAATATCCATCCCTGATGGAATAAGGGGAATTCTGGGAATAAAGACATCTTCGCTATTTCCATACCAAGTAAGAACCAATGTCTCAATTACATGTGGCATCAACTTCTTAACTACCAGTCTGGTGCCATTACAAAGTCTTGGTGGGTCCAGATTCTGTAATAGTCTTATAGGCACCCCCATCTTGAGTTCCAGTCTATGTGAAGGTAGTTCAGGAGGTTCCAGAGAATTCAGAAATTCTGTTGGATAATTGACCACCTGTTCCAAATCTGGAATGTTATTCACTGACCTGTAGATATGAGATGTTTCTGGGAGGCACTGCAACAGTTGATCATTGATTCTGTCAACTGCTTTGTTCTTTGTAGCCAGTATTGCCCTGTCACATAACAAATTGTAGTTTTTGTAATTAGGTTGGAAGTTTTGGAAAACCTTGGCCTCATCAGCAGTACTAAAAACATTGCAGACCAGGCTAAGGGTCATCTCTCCATTGGCATCTAAATGTATGTTGCCATTGCCAAGTCTCAAAATGTTGCAGGAGAACTGAGCTGACAATTGATCTCCATATAATTGTGCACTCATGTTGGTGCTTGGTCAACATTCAAATATGTCGTCACAATAGAGAAGATTTAAGACATGTTCTGACTGCATCAGCTCTGGTCCCTTTTGATATGACTGACAGTGTTTCCCTAAAGTCTCCGGATAGCAGGAGCGTTATACCTCCCAAAGGCAACTGACAATCCCTAATGTCTCTCATGGTTTGGTCCAATGCTTGCAGAGCTGCCCATGGTACTTTTGTCCCATATGATGAGCCTGCACCTTTTTAGCACTTTGGCCAATTTCAAAGTTTTGCTGATACCACAAACTGGATTATCAGATGTCAAGTACAATGGAAGTTTAAAAGCTGAATGTACAGTTTAGCCACCAGGCAACAAAGTGGCAGCATTACCAGATGAGGCCACTGCCAAAGCTATGTAACAAATCTCTTTCCTGTCCCTCTAGGTGCATCTAGGAAGAACATTCCACCTTTGGAGAAGCAGACACTGTCAACAACAATGTCATAAGCTCTTCTTTGGTCCAGAAAAAAACCTTCACTCATTTTTATAAACATATGCACCCAAGATATTGATGTCATAAGATGTTTCTCTCAACACCTCTGTGGGTAAGGCATCGGTCCCAGTCCAATGAGTTTTGGGCAACCCATATATTGGTAACACATTCTCTCCAATAGAAACGACATAGTTTTCTATAACGATTAACACCCTGTTGTAAGTTTCATCACTGAAATGTATTACCATACCTAGAAATTGGAGTTGGGCTTGGCGCTTAAAGTCTTCAAATTAGCTACCCCTATACTTATGCCACAGAGAGGCAGGATCATTTACTTTGCATGTTTGCAATAGGACTGCAAAAAATGACCTAAGATTCTCAGGGTAATGTGACACAATAGCCTCAGCCATTGTTGTATCCCACTGGGCAACATCTTTAAGCAAACCATGACTCAAGCATGCTTCTCAGTAGGTTGTAAAAACCAGTCTGTTTACATTTTTAAGATCCTGGAAGGATGTTGGCCTTTGACAAAAGGAGACAAAGATTCATGTTGACTGGGATGTACAGTGTACACTCTACCTAGGCACTAATCAAGCTTAATACCAGAGTGCATTGGTACATCTTGACCAATCAATCTATGCACCCATTCCTTTTTGCCTTTCCAGATGTAAAAACACGGTACTTGGGAAGATAAAAGTGTGCAGGTAAAAGGATCATTTTAGCACAGGTTGAAGAAAGCTGTGAATGTAGTATCACTAGGTGTGTGTGCTACTTGAATAGCATTTGCTTCGTTGAAGTAGACATGTTGATCGTTTTCCAAATGTACTGCAAGTTGCACAATAGCTGGGTGTCTTTCATGTAGTGGGAAGCCAAACAAGTGCCAAAATACTTCATTACTACTGATGTACTGGGTTACCTCATCTTGACTATTTTATTGCTGCATGCCAAACATGGCCGCATCTGATCTCTTGTTGATGTACTTGCAAACATACTTGATGGATTTCAGTGAGTTGCAGAACTCATCATTAATCTGGGTATTAAATGTCTGACAGCAAGAGACAATAGGGTACTACCCACTGGTTGTCAACCTCATGTTGTCCAACCTTTACTGAAAACCCACCATCATCTGGGCTTCTACACCTGTAAGAAGGGTATCCATCATTACCAGTTTGTGTTTCCATAAGAAATCTCTTGAGAAACTTCTTTGAACATATATTGTTCTTCAGACATGAGTTGAGGTTAAAGCACCTCCCACATGGACCATGTACCATGTTCCTTTTAACAATTTCATAGAGCTCCTTGTCTGTCGATGGATTTGGAAACTCTGCTTGTATTATCCTGTCAATTTTATTGATTGCCAGTGCCAAGTGTAAAAGAATGTGAGCATGTGGTAGCCCCTCATTTGCCACTCAATTGTGTATATGTCATTTTACCCTTACCAAATGTTTTCCCCTTTTTGAATCAATTCCATTTACCTTCTCCAACTTCCATGAAAAAAGTCTGGGTAGGAAGTCAGTTCTATCTTTGGCCCTTTTGGTACAGAAAAAATTTTGTCTTCAATTTCCTTCCACTTTTGGGTTTTCATGTAAAAAAATCAAAGAAATTGCACCTACCATAGTGGTAACTTTACATTTTAGGTCATGACATCCTGTGTCCTTTGTTCATGTATCAAGGCCCTCCTGTAAAGAAATGGGTAGAATGCAGAGCTGCCCAAGATTGCCAGGTCCTACATCATTGTTTATGGCATCTCTCAGATGAATATAATTCTCTGATTGCAGTTGCTTTTGATTGTTTCTAATGAAACACAGGCTCTCAGACTCCATTTTAGCAGCCATATCAACTGCATATTGATGAAAAAGATCTCAAGAGTGATGAAGTTGATTGAATTGTTTCCACATGTCATAAAATGGTGCACATAGAATTCCTTGACAGTACTATACTTCTTTTAACATATCCAACTGGATTAGAGGATTATGATGTTTAATACCAAAATAAAGACCATTCATGGTAGAGTAATAACAAATGGTCTTAGAAATAGAGAAAAGTTCAAATTCATTGATCTATGTTGTTTCATTAATACCCAGAGATTGGCAGTTTTCCAAAAGATGTGTTGTAAAATTAAGTTTAAAAAAAATGTCTCTCTTTTCATCTTGTTGATTACCATGGAGAATATTGGATTTTTGTATTCCATTTCATAAGGTTCATTAAACCAATCACAAAATAAAGTGTTGTCCAAGTACAATGAATGAAGATTCTTTTTATGAATCAATTAAAGTTTTATTTAGGTCTGTACTTTCCAAATTAGATTTAAGAATAATTTAGTTCTTAATTTCACTTTAAATGTATATTCTGTTGCAGTCTCAATTGTAAAAATTGTTTGTGGTTTCAACAAAAAATACAAAAAAAAATAAACCCTTTTCATCTAGTGACTAACATCTAAAATTAGATATCAAAAAAATAAAGTATCCAATTTGTTCATTTAAAAAATATCCAATCAAATTGTAAACCTATTTTTTTTTTAAAACTAAAAGTAAAAATTATTCTTTTTAGCCTTCCCTGTTCATGTTAGTTCTGCCTATAAAATTCTTTTAGAAAAGGAAAATTAATTCATTTTATTTTTACAAAAATCTTTTTGTCTTTTTCAGGTTTTGCTTTCAGTGGTCTTTACTTTATGTGTAATATATCAATATATATATATATATATATATATATATATATATATATATATTCATATATATCTCTTTTTCTCTTCTTGACCTCCAATTTACAATGACAGACATTTAAAAAAAAAAAAAAAACACTAAAAGTTTCTTTGGACATCCATTACACAACAGGACAATAGTTCATTGAAAGTTCTTTTACCAACATACTATCAGTTGCCTTTTTTTTTTTTTGCTTTACTTTATAATTTTTGTCTTTCCTTCCACGGGTCTGAGAAGAAAATGAACATCTTCCTGGTTGTTTTAAGGTTCAAATGAGATACAATTTCAAGAATATTTCCTCAGATTCAAAATTAATTTTGATTTCATTCCCCACCCTAGTAACATGTAAAAATTTAGTCTTTCTCTTTTTCCTCCAAAAAAAAAAAATTATATTTTTTTGTTTTCAGCTGTTCAAATGTGAATACTGTTTTAACTCCATCAAAAAATAATTCAATGAATAAAAGTGCATACAAATTATATATTTAGAAAGATTTTTCTTTTGCCAGCCTATGAATCTTTTTATGATTTTGCTACACAAGAATTTGTCTGTTGAACAGACTAAGTTGTCTATTTATTATCTCAAACAAAATCAGATATCCTCTGTTTTTTCTATCATTACACAAGAAAGGTTAAATGAATCTTCCTTTTTTCGTCTTAAAATACTAAATTAAAAACCTGCACCCTTTCAATGTATTGAGGCCATGTGTATTGTGGCCTTTGTATAAAAGGGAAAAAAATGGGTACTGATATCAAAACATCTTTGCTTTAACCCACCTCTCTCGTTCATGAATATTTTCTCAAGGTATGAATTCTTTTCTTTCCCAGCTATAGGTAATCAGGACAGATTTTCTTTCCATATAGCCTTTGATGGCAACTGGTCTCAAGAAAGAAATGATTGACTCTACTGTTGGAAAAAAGCATGCCTTGCTCAAAAGTGTATCAGAAGATACATGATCAGACCTTTAGCTTAATCATGCATGGCATCTTACCTTACTTGGACATGAATCTCCAAAATAGTTATTATCTTCCCATTAACAAATAACAGAGGATACTGCAAAGAGCATCATAAGATCTCATTAATGTCTCATGTTGTTCCATTGCTTTAGAACAATGTCTCTTTTGTTGTGTTGGTTAGCATCCAGAACCAATGCTATTTTGCTGCAGGAGGGTTCATTAAACCGGCTATCAGATGCTGTCCAGAAGGTGCAAAATGCATCGATTCATTAAAGCTGTGAGTAGGTCTCAGCTGGATCAGATCACATTTAAAGCTCTAGCAGCCTGCCATTTTTCAGTTATTTCTACAATGTATCATCTCTTGCATCTCAGTGTAAGCCTGAGCCATGGTTGCCAAGTGAAATAGAATTATGCCTGGCCACTTATTCTTGGAAGTTACCAACAAAATAGAACTGAATTTGTTGCTCTTCATTTGTTAGTTTCAGCTCTGGGGATCCAATCCTTGGTGTACCTGTCCCTGCACTTTAAAAGTTGGCATGAAACCACCTTCCCTAATAATGTTAGCCCTGAAAGAAGTCATTTGAAAAGCACAATTGTATTTTTGTAATGTTTTCAAAAAGGGTTTTGACTCTTGAGTGATGCCTAAAAAAAGAAGTTTCAAAGGCTGTGGTGGATCTTCCAATAATGAAATCCTGACTCTCCATTCAAACAACACATTCCAGTAGTTTCTCCTTCAAAACTTCTTCATTCATTTACCACAGACTTTAGACATGGAGCCTTTTCAGTCTGATAATTAAAAGGGTCAGCACACCAGCAGTGTTAAAGGCATCATGGTGCCACAGATTAAGGGCAGTTCTTCTCTATTCCCTAGTTCTGCCAACATGCTGCTTATCTTGTATTTGTTCAGGAATTTCAGCTGATTTATTAGCAGTCCTCAAGATTCTATCAGCTTGTAGTCTTTTCATCATTGTTCAGGAATTTCAACTGATCCTTCAATTGCCTCAGTCTTTGCTAACAACCTCCCCTAGCTCTATTAGCCTGCCATCTTTCATGTATTTGCTCATGTGTCTTAGCTGCTCTGCAAGCAGTAGACTTAACTCTTCCCTTCTGAAGCCTTTACTGTCTCTAATCTTCTGCAGTCATCCTGGTTCTTTTGGTTTGCAGTCTTTCTTCCCATTGTTTTGATGTTTCAACTACCTGATGTGCATTTTGAGGCTGCAAATATGTTTTTCTCTGTGTTCCAGTATCTTCCATAGCTCTCCTTGGAGAACCTCTTGCATTTACTTTCTCTTGAGTTGCTAAAAGTCTTCTTTGATGTTGTTCTATATTGGTGAATGACTTCAGGGTTAAAATGAACAGTTAGTTTATCCATACCAAGAAGATTAATGATGGATAGTAATTTCTTGGATTTTCTTTGTTAAAATAAAGTTCTTTAAATACCAAGTGCTTAATATAATAATATAATTTTGATTTTGACACTAGTAAAAATCATGAACACTGGATATCCAGAACAGAAATGAAATTTTTACATGACTTTAGATACTTTTCTCTTATTGATTTAGTTTTTCTCCTTAATTTATATCAAAAATATAATTTTGCATAAATTGGATTGTTATTTTTTTTTTTCTTTTTTGGCTTCACAGCTAATTTCTGTAAAAATGACATTTTCATTGGTCCAAAGAAAATTTCACATTCAATAACACAAATTTTTTTTCTTTTTACTTCAGAGCTCATTTTCAGTCAATCTCTTTAAACTTGTTTTAATTATTATTCTTTTTCATGTTTTTTTCTTTTTTCTTTTATATATGCTTTATCCTTTATAATTTGTTTTAATTTTACCATTATTTTTAATTAATTTTTTAACATGTCATTTACTGTTTTCCACCAATTTTCTTTATAAAAAGATGTGCACACAGTCATACATACATACAAACAGACACAATCTTTCTTTTATATATACAACATTTTCATTGGTCCAAAGAAAATTTCACATAGGCTTGCGAATTTGTTTTGTCTTTTTCTTCAGCTCACCCTCTTTGAACTTAAAGTTTTCTTTTAACTGAGGCAAGTGAATTTCTTTCCATTTTTTTCCTCAGCTTGCCTAAATTTGAAACGTGTGGGTAAAAGGAGTTATTATTAAAAAGATGTGTACTCGATCATTGTACAAACATACATACAGACATGCTATATTTATTATGGGTTAAAATGTTCAATATCTTCAGACCATCTATATATATTCAGTTCCTTAAACCATCTATATATATTCAGTTCTACTATACATATGAAAAAGATTATCACTGTGGGGGTTGACCTCAAGGTTCATTTTCATCTATATATATATATATATATATATATATATATATAGAGAGAGAGAGAGAGAGAGAGAGATGGATAAATTGTCATCTAAAATTACACAAAAATGAAAATAGCACTGACATCTCATTTTAACAGAAATATTTACCAAAATTGCACAAAAATATCTTGAAATACTAAAGAGAAAATTTATTCAATAAAATCTCCATTGGCTTCAACCATGACCTTCAGACAACTTTGGAATCTCCTATAACTCTTCTGGATGGTCTCATTTTTTAAGTTGCTTAGATCTAAAAGGGACAGGAAGTTGTGGAGAGCTATGATCAGCAATGTCCTGAAAGGACACTGCATATAAAGGATGATGATATTATTGGGTCATATTAAAAACAAAAACTACTCAACTTTGTCTCTTGTTTTTTTTAATATTATGTTTCTTCAGTATGCAAGCAATTCCTTTTTTAACTGTGAATTACTATGACTTCTTGGGAAAGATAGTGGAGTAGTTCCCTGATACCTTCACCACAGGTTTTGAATTCAGAGTCCTTCTCCTAGACTGGATGCTGTCAAAGATTATAGAGTCCAGTCTATCCATGATGAGTACAGCTAGAACTCTGAAGACATGTCAATCAAGGAGGATATTCCTCTAAGACAGTGGTTCCCAAATGATGTGGTGTGCCTCATAGTTGCAGTGGAAGAGGATAGCATGGGAGGTGGAATGATTGAAAGACAATCAAATATCTAAAAATTCATATGCCAAAAATAAATATCTATGCAAAATTTAAAATATTATTATGGATTACTTGTAACTGCATGCATGAGTCCCAGTATAAATAGTTATAAATAATTCAGTATCTGTCTATATTTCTGAGATGAGACATTATGTACATTATTTACATTATTTGGCCTATTGTCCTCATCTTTGTCGCCATATTTATTACAACGTTTCAGCCGTTGTATGCTCCAGCCTTCTTCACGTGGTTGGAATGTTGAACTGAACCCTTTATTTCACTCACTGGGGTAGACTGTTCTAGTTCCATGTGCCATGTTTAATGGATGTCAGTTATCAGTTATCTCCTGTTAATTGCTCTCTCCAAGTTCTCCACTGCTTTAACCAGGTATTGAACTCACACTATTTGGGTCCTGTCACTGGATCTAACTAACACCTTTATCCACTGTGCCATGTGTCCTTGAGAGTACAATTCGACATTCCAACCACCTGGAGAAGGCCGGAGCATACAACAGACGAAACATTATAAATAATTACTGACTAATTTTATCATTGTGATATTTTTGCATTATATCAAGTATTAAGAATTTAGTAACTAGGCTCTGCAAATTGGAGGAGAGAGTTATTAATGATAATATTCTGACTTCAAATCCACAGTTATCTCCCTTTAACCCTCTCTCTGTTTTTTTTTTGGTTTTTTTTAAATGTATTTTTTTTCACATAAAATTTGGCAAGGCATGAGCATATTTTCATTCCAAAAATGTAGCCCAGAGAAAAAGCTTGGGAACCATTGTTCTAAGGAGTGAGAAGGTTCTGGATCAGGATGTGGATCTGTTCCAATGAACTTTCATAGCTGTTACCTTTTTTAAATAAGTATTGCATTTATAATGATTACAATTTTATTGTAGCATGTACTTATAGCCTTTATAAGTATATATAATTTTTATAATAGTTAATATTTTTATTATGACATATTTAATGTAAATTGTTTTGTCCAAATTTCAAATAATTTAACTGGTAGTAATTCTGGGGCTTATGATTGCAATTCTCTGCAGAAAATAAACCACTCTTATTTTTATAACTTCTTTATCCATATGCTATCAATTAATTCAAATTGATTAATGATAATGTAAGCTCTAACATAGATGTTCAATTAATTTTGTTGTAAGATACAATTAAATATTTTAACTGCTGGAACTCCTAGGTAACCTTCACATATTTGGGAAGTATATCAGAATAATCCAGAACTTATACTGGCAGTAAACCACCTGTATGTGGATAGAAAATGAATTCAATAAATATACAAAAATAGAACTTGGTGTAAGACAAAGATGTATCTTCTCACTGGATTATTCAGCCTATACAGCGAGGCAAGGATCCATTATTGGAAGCCACAATCTTAATGTAAGATATGCAGATGACACAGTGTCAGTAGCAGACAGAGAAAAAAAAATACAAGAACTTCTACAGAAGGTAGTGAAAGAAAACAGGAAGAAAGGACTAAACATCAATTTTGATTTTGATTTGGATGTATAACAGGTTCAAAATAAATGAAGTCAAAAACTTTCCTACATATACTGGATTTAAATGCAGTTAGCAATAAAATACAACAATAAATATTATTACATTTTTTCCCACCACCATACTTTGCTTTGTCATTATATATGAAATCATTCAAGTGAATGAAAAGATTTTATGCATTCATTTAATAAATCCTAACTGAAATATTACAGTTTCCAGAAACATCTAGTTTAATACAGAGAAAAAAAGGATCACAGAAAATGTTTTGTAATTGCTTTACTGTTAATGGAACTTTGATCCCAAGAGTTATTGGCCTGGACACAGTTGGTAAATATCTTCTTTAATCAGATAGAAATATTCTCTTTCATCATAAACTCTGTGTCATACTGAACATGAACTGAATACAATTTAATGCAAGCTACATGACTCCAAAACAGAATGATTAAATTGTTATTACATACACTTTTTGATGGCACATAAGAACACCCACTCCATATGGGAACTAAAAAGATATATATGAAGAAAAGAAGGCCTGGAGAATTTCACAATCACAGGACATATTGAAATCAAACAGAAACAGTGAGTAACCTATCTAATAAGTTTGTAAGAATGGATGGTAGAGGAGTGAATAACAAACATGGTAGAGAGTCAAACATTGCTTACAGCTACAAGGTATTGGAAGTTGTGGAGAGCCATGACAGTACAAGTCCTGAAGTAACCTATCTAACAAGTTTGTAAGAATGGATGGTAGAGGAGTGAATAATAGACATGGTAGAGAGTCAAACATTGCTTACAGCTACAAGGGATTGGAAGTTGTGGAGAGCTACGACTGTCCACATCCTCAAAGAGCATGGTATATAAAAAAGATTATAGAATTAGTATATGTTTAAGTAATGGTCTATCCCATAAATATCTCCAATATTTTTATCCTAGAATTTTTTCATGATAAATTCAGTCACTGAAAATTTTGTCTAAATTTATAGGACATAGAGTTATTACTATATACATTATTTATATTTGAACTAATGTCTTCATCTTTGTTCTTATTATCACAATATTTCAGCCATTCTGCCCTCTAGCCTTCTTTAGAGTCTGCCAATCTGGGTCACCTTTAAGGAATTTTTATCCATGTTGAGAGACAGGATAAATCTTTTTAATCATTTTACCACAAGGTAGGCAACAAAGCCACTAAGACACAAAGGGTTACTGAGAGTGAAAGAAACTGTGAAAAATTGATGAGAGTGAGGAGAAAACCAGGATTCAAAGGGACAGAAAATAATGCTTGATGTTGCATCTAAATTTTTGAAGATTGTAGTTGACAAGAAAGCAAGAAGCTGGAAGAGTGTTCCATAAATGTGTGATAGAAAAAAACCATTAGCATAGAACTTACACTTAGCAATTTTAACTGTACAATGATGAGACCTAGCTGACAATCTAGTACTGCACTTAAATTCAAAGTCAAGGTACCAAAGAGGAAGTCTCATCAAAACATGAAAGTATCTATCTATATATAAAATTCAGTGACTTCCGTTAGTCTGTCCACCATACCCTCTAAAATAGTCATACAGTGACCAATCAAAACCAAATTTTGTGGAGAAGTGCAAATAGGTACAGTTGGTTTTACTAAGGTGCATAGCTTAGTACAATAAATTTTCATTAATTTTTTTTTGAAAGATCAAAATTTTTATTATTTAACATACAAAATACTCCCACTTTTTTAAAGATAATTTAATTATTAAAATAAAAAATACTTATTTAATAAAAATGAAATATTGTTTTTTGCATATCTTTTAAGTTTTTATATACAAGAATCAAGTTTCCTGTTTGTTCTGCATTTGTGAGAACTATTAACAAATCAAAAGGCCAAACACTTCAAAAGTTGGAATTTGGCTCCAAAAAGAAATAATTACATATGACCAGTTCTATGTTGCATGTTCAAGAGTAAGAAATCCTAAGAATTTATTCTTCACTGTTAAAAATGAAATTTTCTAAAAAATATTGTTTACCATGAAGTCCTACAAAATTAGATCAAATTGAAGAAAAGTAGAGTTTTTGTCAAAGTATTTCCTAAACAAATCAGCTTATTCAAATTTCATCAATTGGTTTGCAAAATTGAATGAAATGTAGTGTTTGTAAAACTCGGGAAAAAATGTCAACAATACTAAATATTGTAAGGATTTCAACACACATCAGCATGTTGCAAAAAATTCTAGTTTATAGAAAAGGCACAGGGAAGTTAATCTCTAGATATATTTTAAGTATTTTACCAAACCAGATGTATTTTGTAATATTCATTGCACAGATGAATGGTAGGTTTATAAAGGTCCAAATGGTAAGAAAAATTTTCTAGCATGATACAGTGAACCAACTTTCCTAGCAGTAGACCTAACAATTAATTCACTATAATAATTCCACTTCGTGTCAGTGAAATTTTCCCTGCTGTGTCTAAGTCTATCTGGGCCCAGGAACTGAACTCTCTAATTTTAATATATGCCAGCAATTCATAAACAAATGATAATGTTATTCTTAAATGCCTGCACTTCAGGAACTGCAGTTGTCATAACTGACCGCATTTACTACTAGTAAAAATTAAAATTCATAAAGTCTAGGTACGATAGCAAAGAGTTGATCCAAACAATTATCATGAAAGTATTTATAGAAAAGCAGAGGGAAGCAACTTTATAGCAATGGGAAAGTGACTGAAGCTGAGACGCCAGGTCAAAACCAATAATATTGCTGATTCTACTTTTGGATTTATCAAGATCTTTAAATGAATAGCAGGAATAAATACCGGACCATATGTTGCAGCATGGTCGAATGGTAGACTTCTTCTTCTTCTTCTTCTTCTTCTTCTTCTTCTATGTGCTATGTCCCTTCAGTATGTGGGTGATCATGGCCATACAAAATTTCATGTCCTTTTGTCTTTTCCCTATCTCCCCTAATCCATGTTCTGTCAACCATTTACACAAGCTTGTGAGGTAGGTTATATGCTGCTTTCCCTCTGGCCTTCAATATATTCTGTGAGTGTCAAATTTTTCAAGCCTTCTTTCCTCATTATATGCCCTAGAAATTTCAACTGTCTCTTTCTGATACTGAGTATAAGTGTCTTTTTTATTTCTATTTTCTCTAAACTTGCTCACATGTTCAGTCCATGGTATTCTCAGCATAGCTTTTTAATTAGAGGTTTCTTTTACTAGAATTTTTTTTGCAACATTCATCAGCATGTTGAAATGTTCTCATTATTTAGTATTGTTGAAGTTATTGCTAATATTTTTTGTTGAGATTTAAAAATTTTATGTTTCAATCAATTTCACAAACCAATCGATGAAATGTAAAAACTTAAAGAAAATATATGCAACAAACAATATTCGATTTTTATTAAATAAGTATTTGTTAATTTAATCATTAAATAGTTTTTAAAATTGTGGAAGTATTTTGTATGTTTAATAATAAAACTTAATTTTTTCCCAAAAAGTGAATGAAAATTTATTGCACTAAGATACACACACTAGTAAAACCGATTGTATTTTGTATTCCCTTAGCTGTTTGCACTTTGACTGATCAAAACCAAATTTAGTGATACAAGTCTTAAAATTAAAACATATTTCTGAAAGAAAAGAGAATGGATTCATACCTTCCCAAAAAGTAATTATATATAAATTAATATAACAAACTCAATGACTCTCCAATTAAAAATTTGATCTATTTTGCATTACTAAATAAAGTTGAATCAAGCTTAAAGCAACTAAATTCCCAAATGGTCATAAAATCCAGGTAAATGACCAATTAACAATTTAACTTAACTTCAGTGATCATATGGCAACTGGTGTTTTAATGTGACATGTCTGTAAGCCTGGGGAAATGGGTCAGAAATTGGGATTAAGTATTAAATATATACCAGACAGTGTTCCGATAGAAAATTGGGATAATTAGAATTTTTGGCAGCAAGCTCACATGTGTTAAAATCCTCACAGTATTAGTATCGTTAAAGTTATCGCTAACATTTTTATTGAGATTTACAAACTCTACCTTTCAGAAACCCATTGATGAAATATAAAAACTTAAAGAAAAGATATGAAAAACAACATTTCATTTTTAGTAAATAAGTATTTGTTATTTTAATCATTAAAATGTTTTTAAAATAGTGGGAGTATTTTGTATGTTAAATAATAAATATTTTACACTTCCCCCAAAATTTGGTTTCAATGTACGGTTATTTTAGAGGGTCTGATGTTTGGATGTATAGACTAACGGAAATCACAGAATTTTATATATAGATAGATTATTAATGAAACTCACCAACCAAGCATCAATTCCTTTTGCTGTAGTATTAATATGTCAAACATTTTCTATGATGGAAAGAAGAATTAATAACTTTTTTTCTGTTTGTGCAAATGCCAACACACTTATTTAATTAAATCTCACTCTCTTGAGTGTCAATATCTATTATCGCCACCGCATAAAAATATGCGTAAATAATAACAATTTAAGAGATTCAATTCTTTTCTTTATTTTTAGATATAATTATTAAAAAAAGATATAGCAGTCACTTTTCTAAAACTGTCTTTGCTAAGATTTAATAGAGCTATTAAACCATGATACTGATCATGAGTAATACAGTATACTTGCAATGATACATTTACTAAACATTCTCTGCCCTCCCTTTCACTCTATCTATTTTCCAGAAGTCATCCACTTGAAATTTATAAGTACAGACCTGCTTAGAAACTGTGGTGTTCTCTGCACAAAGGCCTCTTCCCAAACAAATTTCCTTTTGACATTTTTATTGTCTATATTTATCAACTGGGTCAATATTTATATTATTGTTTCATCACATTTAGCAAAAAGACCTTAATTTAATAACCCAGCAAATATGACAAGATATATTTATTTCTTTTTCTTTGCATAAGAAATGATAGAAAAACAAAAGAAATAAAGTGAAACACATAAAAAAAGTTCTATAATTAGGAAATTATATATATATATATATATATATATATATATATATATATATATAAATCATTTTTCTCCTGAAATTAGTTATATTTTTTTATGGGTGATACAAGAACCATTATTGCAAGCAAATGATGAGAAAAAAATTGATCAGATGCTTTAAATTGCCTTTCAAGTTGACTTCTACTAAATATCCCTGCGATATTTTTCCTGGGATGAAATCTAACTGAAGATTTCTCTAGCTCTTAACTGAGAACAAGCACGATTACTCAACATCTACTCACAGTTGATGAAAAGACTCAAAAGTTTTTTAAATGTGGTTCTATTTTCATCTATGCTCATCTACCATATCTATTAAATTTATCTAGCTACAACAAAGCTTTAGAGAAAATGAAAACAAAAAGAACACATATATAGAATCAGAAAGAGATATTTTAAATTTATGGGGTGCCCAATGAGGAATGAGGGCTTATGAAATCTGATACGCATAGGAGAAATTGGAATACAAAGGGGTTTTAAAAAAATTTTGCATAACCTATTTAGTGAGCTTGAGTAATTTGAATTTTAACATTTTACATCTTTTTCTATAAAACCATGCATTCTGTCTTCTTGCAGTTTATGATTTAGTATTTTTCTTAATGATTTTAATTCTACTTCTGTAAAAAAAATAATTTTCTTTCTGTCTCTTGATCAACAAAAATGTCATCTGCATATCTTATGTTGTTAATTGGATTATGTTAAAAAAATAAAAAATCCTGGTAGGACATCTAATTCTCTCAAATTACCTCACTATATAAAATGAATAAATCTGGTGAGAACAGATAATCCTTTTCTATTTTTTTATATCTTTGTAACTCATTATTTAAAAATCCATTAAAAAGTTTTCAGCCAGTATTGGTTTTTGATTATAAAAATATTCTCCCCCAAATATGTCAAAAAATTTCAGCAGTTCTAACAGATTTTTTAAATAATTTGATGAATGACATCTATGTCTCTTTCTATGATCTAAGGAAATGTATGTATGTGTAAAATGGTTTGCTTTATTTTTTTATAATGACAAAACTTTATTGGCATGAGTTAAAAATAGTTATTTTTTAATTATCCTTTCCCTTCTTTTTTAGATGTTTTTTTTTTTTTAAAAGCATTTCATATATAAAAAAAATAATGCTACTAAGATGATATTTTATTACTGGGAGTTATATAGAATTCAAAAAAATTTTTTTTGGGAATTCATCTACCTAGGTTTTTTTGTTGTTTCTGAGCATCTAGATTCCAAACATTTAACAAAGATGACTGAATAACTTTTAAATGAAATAAAAAAAAGTAATTTTCTGGAGGAAATGTATAAGCAAAATGTCAGTTGAAATCTCTATCTAAAAAAGTTTTATGTGTGTGTGTAACAAATGCACGGCTGCAATTTTCAATGGATTTGCACCAAAATTTACATGCACATGCTCCAAGTTAGTGGGAAGGCCAAGACCAACTTTGCATTTCCCAACTCCCATTGATAGTTGAAATAATCGATTTTTTCATGCTTCTTCGGCAGTTTTCATGTAGTTTGCAGCCATTTTCTACTGGCCTGAGTGAAAGCCAATAGCTGGCTGCCACGAATAGGCAGGAAGATTCTATTGGCCAGCATGAGAGCCAACAACTTACTGACATGAATGTTAACTAGCATGCTAGCATGCAAAAAAAATTGATAGGTGCATTCGTCACAAGTGGGAAAAATTTAAATCTGCATGGCACTTTACTCCAATTGGCTCATTCACTTGCTTAAACTCAACGTTGATTCTGATTCCAAAGAACTGGGTTGGGTGTGAAAAAAGTATTTGTTGTTAACATTCTTTTTTCATTTGGTTTTTCCAGTTACGAGTCCTTTTTTTAAGCTGATTGTTTTTTGTTTTCATTTTGTTTAGTTCTTTTTTTTTAACAGATTTAATGTTTAGTATATTTTATTAGTTAAAAAATTTGCAGTGTGAGATAGGCAAGAAGTAAGGCATGTAGCAACATCAGCACGGCAAAGGGCACTCCTTTAAAGTCAAGGAAGGGCAAAAATATTTTTAAGTCAAGTGACAGTGATTGCTGTATGAGTCGTGTACGATTTTTGAATCAAGCATAATTAAAATTTTGGTTGTATGCTGCTAGTAATCTATAAAACATAGGTACATCTATTATATATTTGTATTGCATGTTTTTATATTATTTCCATAAATATTACATTCCTTGTTCCAAATGAGTCTTTTGATGTTTGCACTGTTCTTGTTCTATCTTCAGGCTGATTCTGCTGCCTGCTCTATTCATCAGAATGGAACTAAATTATGGATCCTTTCAGGTCAATGTTAACACTGGTTGGTTAGTAAAATCTGTAATGCAGAGCTAATTTTTGCATTGCCCAAAAATTTTACCAATGAGAGACAAATCATCAAAGATGTCAGAATTGCCTCACTTCCTTATCCTTTCCTTTGGACAGATGGGTGAACTTCAAGATACTCAGTGTCTGGTTTGGTCCCAATCTTTAAATTAAAAATGAATTGGTTAGAGGTGATCTTATATATTTTTCAAAGTTTGTCTGTGGTCCCAGAGGAATTTTTTTTATTAAGGGGGATGGCGGCAAAAATTTTCAGTATTTATTGTTGAAGATTCTTCTTTATCAACCCCATAATTCAATCCTCCCATCTGATCTTTATTTTAAAAATTTTGTCTTTTGTATTTTTCTTCTTTGGCCACCAAGGCTGAATTAAATGTCATAAAATCTGTTAAAATCCATAACTTCTGAGGAAAATCTTGGTGCATTTTTTTTTTTTTTTTTTTTTTTTTAAGCATTATGCCCTGAGCAAGGCGTGAAGCCACTAGGATGCAGGGGGTTGCAGAAGATTTGGAGCGAGAGCAGATAGGAGTGATAGAAGAAAGGATGAGGAGAAGGATAGTGGGTAGATCAAGGTAACTGGAGGTGTCGATTGACATTACATTTGAATAGTTGGAGATTATAGCTTTCAGGAAACAGTAATTGGGAAGGGTGTTCCACAGGCAAGAGGTGCGAGGTATGAAGCTATTGGAGTAGAAGAGACGGCTACATTTAAAATTTCTATAGTGTAAGGGTGGGAGCGGGATGCCAGCCTCGTAGGGCGCTTGAATTCATGGAGTCTGGGAACCAGTGAAAGCAGCTCATCGGAGCAATTACCATGAAAGTATTTGTAGAAAAGACAGAGAGAGGCGACGGCATCATCTGTGAGAGAGTGACTGTAGACGAGACACCAGATCAGGGTCAATTAGATTACATATCCGTCTCTGGATCTTATCAAGAACTCCGAGGTAAGCAGAAGGGGCTCCAGCCCATATATGGCAGCAAGGGCAAATGGTTGATTTGTATATTTGAAGTTTCGATTCAGGGGAGAAAAATTTCCTGGCTATACAGAGAGCCAACTTTCCTTGCAGTGGAAGAAGCAATTGACTCAATGTATTTGTTCCATCTCAGGTCAGCAGTCAGCGTGAGACCGAGCAGACGCAGGGAGTTGCTCTCAGGAAGTTGACTATCAGACATTTTAATGGGGGGGCAGGGAAGGATTCATTGACATATGCATCATCCCCCTAAAGAAATTTTTTGTGTTTGCAATCAGATGAGAATGGCAAATTCTGGAAGGAAGATGCTCATAAGAAATTTCCATCCTTGAGAAGTGTGCACTTATGCAAGGAGGAGGCTATCCATTTACCCCAAAGCAAGGGCTCCTTCTACTGCGAATGTCAGCTTGCACTCAAGTACCTCTTGTGGGCAATGGATGGCCTCTCCGACATTATATCAGGTGTTAGTTAGTGAGGAGCTGTCCATGATGATATGATAGACAATCTCGGTCTGACAAAGCAGAAGGCTCGCTTCATATGGCCTTGGGTGCCCAGATTGAAATGTCTCACTGATACTGAGGCATCATTCACCTGGCTGGTGATTCAAGGGGCCCTCTGTATCAGTAAAAAAACTTTGTTTGGTGAGTTTGATAAAGTCTCCAAACTGTGTTCACTTCAGTAGTGAAGTGGAGACCCTAGGTCTTTGTTGTTTTATTGCATTTCGTTTTCTCTATTGTGAAAAGTTTATCTTTTCACATCATGCTTTCGTATGCTGCACTGAAAAAATCTTTTTCTCCTTTCTTGTAAGTTCTGTTTATAGCAATATTGTACTGCTATTAACTAAGGCTGAGCACTATGTGTTTCTTTTTTTAAACCTACTGGATGTTATGTGAGTTGTGATATGGATGACATAATAGAAGGTATTCCATGGGAATGAGAAGTTTACCTCTTCCCAAATGATCCTGTTCTTTAAGCAGCAGCTTAAAGTCAAGATCAGGATGGAAAGGAAACAATTTCAAGCATCAGAATTTGGCAAAAGGGGGGTGAGTCTTGTGCATTTGTGCCACATGAAATGTGCTGACTTAATGTGGCATTTTGATGATGATTAGTTATTAAGGATTTTGGGATTGCTCGATTGAACATTGGCAACCCTGCCAGAATAGGTTTGTGTTTTCTTTAGTTTTTTTCTTCATCCAAGTTAGCTTATCTCGGGTATGTATGCTCATTTAAAAAAAAAAAAAAATATTATATTTTCTTTGTTTAATTCCCCCAAGATGAAAATTTCTATTAAGTGACCAGAGATGTCAATTATCTGGTAGATGCTGGATGCCTTTCAAAAAAAAATGTAACTTTTCATATTTGTTGTTGTGTTTGGGTGAGGGTGTGTTTCTGTAAGTGTTAGGTCGTCTGAGTGATTTTTTTTTCATAATCCAAGTTCCACATTAATTTTGTCCAGTTAACTGATGTCTCTGCCACATTTAGTGATTTTGGGGGGGTATTATTAATACTGTTTTATTTTGTTCTTTTAAATAAATTTCATTTACCATTGTAAATATTCATTGGTGTTTATAAATTTTTAAAAGTTGTTTTTGTATTCCCCACCCCTCACAAACAAATTGTAAATATAGTGACTAGTAAGAACTTCATAGAGTCTCTGAGGTATTATGGTGCTCAAAGTAAGAATAGGAAAAATATGGCATTTTGATGTAAGGGTTATTGTAGCATGTCTGGGTCAGTGATTGTGACTAGCTAAGTTTTAGTATAAGACATTATTAGCCTTGTTTCCTATTTGTACTCATGTGTAATAAATATTAACATTTTTCTGTTGTTTGGTGAAATACTGTCACTGTTGAGCAAGATCCTGTTTTAACAATGTTGAATTTGTTAAACCCATTCAACTTTTTAACAATAAAAGTTGATGATAAAAATTGCCACAAAACATTGTTGATTTATTTACAATGGAATGATTTATTATGACATGTCTCTAATTTGTATTTAGATACATTGTATTTATTTTCAGTATTTATAGTTGAATTGTTCACCCATATTGCATATGATCCATTATTGTACATAATTAGATTACAATAAAATTTGTATTTTATATGAATACTACCTTATGGAAATTGTGATGTAGTAGAGTGGGGGCCCTGTATCATAGATTTGGAGGAGACACAAGACACTTGCATTGGCCCTGGATTGGTCAACAGATGATAGCTTTTCATACCAGCAGAAATTTGCATTGCAAACCTATGCATACTTCTTGTTTTCAATTGAGCTCTGAAGAGAGAACAACAACAAATCAGTTCAGCTTCCTTTTTTTCCTTTTGGTTATTTGCTTTTTGATATTGCCACTTTACAGTAATTCAGACATTTTTTTTTATTCTTTCTTGTTGTTTTAATATGTCCGCTTTAATCGTTCTTAGGTGAGTATTGTAACAATAGAAAAATTCACCTGACCAGGTTGTTAGCCTAGTGCAGGCTAGCCAGGTAGTAGGGCTGCCACCTTGGTGGCAAACCATGCAGTATCCTGGCCCACCAACATGGAAAGGGTTGTACTAGTGCAAGTTGGGTTGATGAAATTAGCCCTTCACTAGCCAGGAAACCTCTAACTAGCTACCCACACATAGTTTGACTGGTAGGTTGATGCCATTACCTTGGGTATGGCTGACATCAATGACCTAATGAGCACCCTACCAGAATCATCTCCCAGTTCAACTTGCCATCTGCAAACTGGAGACAACAGGATTTCCAGCAGATCAATCTGATAGAGAATGTTCCAATACTCTGCCAAGACCATGCGAGCTGGAGGGATAAGGTGGTTCTTGTAGGCTCAACATCTTCATGGCATGAGATTTAGTAGTAGCAGCTTTAATTGTCATTAATAATATTTTGATTTGTTTGCACCAGCCAAAGAACAGTGCAATATAATTTTGGTGGACCTTCTGGAAATTATACTGTTAGTTCAGTTTTTGCCACAGATGCCAAATCATGCTTCTGATCCAGAAGCATTGCTTATAGCAAAGGGATTTTTGATCTACCTGACTTTGGTTAATTATTGTTAGCTTATATACTCAAATGGTTGGTTGATTGGTTTGGCTTGTTTTACAGTATATCAACCCATTGGGTCATTTAATGCCAAATCAAATAGCTAAAATTCCCAGGATGAATGTATATAAGTCTAGATAGGTAAATGTTTCAGTTTGTTACTGTTGTTCATTCACTTTATGAAATTTGCTTTGTCTAAAAAAAAAAATCAGTCATTTTATCTGAATATACTTTCCTCTGGCACTTCAAATGAAAGAAGGAAAAAGAATTTCATGACATCTCCCCACCCCGACCCCACAAAAAAATGATAAAAGGCTTCTTCCTCAAAAAAAAATACAAAAAAAAACAAGAAGACTTTCAACCACTCTGAAAATAAAGAAGGAAAAATTTTCTTCCCTCTAAAAAGGGGGTAAAAAATACATTTTTTACTATCAATTTTCTTTCATTAACTGATCAAATCTTTTTTCATATTTTACAAGGAAGGAAAAAATATAATTTTATGAATGGATATGAAAATAAACAACAAAAAAGGCAGATGATGAGGCTTATTCTTAAGCCCATTGTTTAATTGGATGAAAAATACAAGAAAACCTAATCAAGTTTACACTTACGAATTCAGTAAAAGTTCTGAAATCATATCACTACGAACATAAGAAAATGTACAGTCTTACTGCGGGATTTGTTTAATTTTATTTAATTTGCAATAAATGTGATATCAGGGGTTATTTTGATTTTATATAGAATTCATAAACTGATTTTTAATATCTGGGTGCTGAGAATACCACAAAATGAACATTTGAGCAATGAGGAAGTTTTAAGAAAAATAGGAACTAAAAGAACACATACTTACACTCAGAAAGAGATAGTTGAAATTTCTGGGACACATAATGAGGAAAGATGGCTTGGAGAATCTAACACCCTCAAGACATGCTGAAGGCAAGAGAGATGACGGGGAAACAGTGAGTAACCTACTTGATAAGTAGGGCAAGGACAAAGAGGAATGGTAAAGTGTCAAACGTCATATGGAGCAGAAAATGACTGGAAGTTGTGTAAAGCCATGATAGCCCACATCTGAAATGAACCCATCATATAAAATTAGTATAATCTCTGGATAAAAAGTTATTATAATTTAACTTCCACAGATCTTTTAATAATAATAATAATAATAATAAAAATAATAATAATAAAGCCACTCCTCCTGTTTACATAGAGATGGTTGTAAGGACTTAATATATATTGTCTCTAATACTTTCAAGTGAGTCTGAATTCAGCTGATAAGTCTATATGATAGGACACAACACACTGATAGATATGTAACACATATTTGTGCTGTTTCCTATCATCAAGATATGTTCAACAGGCTCCATAGATTTGACTGTTGAATTCTTTATTATTTATTTACTGAATTTATCGTTTTATTTATTTTGATTTTATCTTTTTTAAATGTCATGTCCCTTCATGACATGTGATGATGGCTCTCCACATATTGCTTTTCTTTATTATATATGAATTGCCATGACTTCTTGGGAAGGATAGTGAAGTGATTTTCAGTCGCCTTTGTCATGTTTTGAATTCAGAATTGTCTGGGTAAATAAAACAGATTATATAGAAAGTGGCAGTTCTATGGTAAGAATATTGGAAAGGAGTCTAATTCTTGGAATTCAAGTTTTATTCTTTTTAATTATAATTCATTTAATTAAAAATATATCTAATTTGTAAGCCAGTGCAAATGGTGCTGTTTACATTGGATATCATAACAGTGTAGTTAGAGTATTGGAAAAATTCTAACATTCAATTTACAATCTTGTTCTTTTTAAATACCATGTCCTTTCATGCCATAGTTGATCATGGATCTGTCCATAGCATTGAATTCAGAATTGCCCTTCTGGATTGGCTCCTAGATAGTGTTCATCTTTATTCTCGATCAGATCGTCAGAATCTAAAATATGTGTAGATCGTTTCTATTGTTTTATACTATAGTATTCTCTCTTTATTTTATCATTTCAAAGTACAGTCCAAATTTTGACAACAATACAAACACCAAACTGACTATTCCTGATTTTTCAACCTTCTTTCTTTGAAAATATAAAAATAACCATAAAAGCACTGAACTGTGGTAATAAAATAAGCATATCCCATCTCCCCTCTCGCTTGTAACCATCCATTACAATAAAATAAACATTTTTCAGTGTTAAAGCTGAATTAGCTAAATAAAGTTTCATAAGCTTCTACTTAGAGTTGTTACTATATTACATGAATTATAGTATTTAATTTTGGTGAGTACATTTATACGTTTCCATGTGAAATAAAGCAACTATTTCAACACCAGGATAAACTCTTCAAAAGGCTCAACAGCCATTCTCTATCTGTTCTATTTAATAGGACATGTTTAAATGAAAGATTGGTGACTAAATATACTATATTTACCTGTAATAGAGTACATTTTTAATTTGTCATTGATCTAGATTTGTCATTAACATTGTGCAATGTCATATATTAAGCTGAAAATATGAATTTTATAGAATTTGTCCATATATTTTGTCCAAACTCCAACCAATGATATTGTGCAATGATATTGTGCAATATGAAATGTAGCTGAAGGTATAAAATTATCAGCTCTTCACTGTGTCCTCTGCTCTAAGGAATCATCTGTGTACTCATAAATTTCCATAAGGTATGAGATTCATTTCCATCTCTTCTAACCAAATCATAAATTTGGGGGCAGAGACTAGGATTCTCTCTTCTAATTAAGATTCTCCAGCACAAAAACTTAAGGGAAATTAATAAA
>CAHIKZ030001444.1:305000-310000 GCA_903632075.3 Acanthosepion pharaonis | reverse complement strand
TTCTTGCACTGGAATATTCAAGATGAACAGATGAAAAAAGGATGAATGTAAAATCTGCAACAAGAAAAATGCTGGTTTAAAGAGTTAACTTTCATTCAATTGATACAGCTAAAACTAAAGACCTTAACACTCAGTCCTGCAATTCTCTGAGACTGGAATATTTAAAATGAACAGATGAAAAGAAGAGAACAAATGTACAAGACAAAAGATTGGGTACAATATATTATAATATAAGAGATATTAAATTATTGCTTAAATTTAGTGATATTTTATTTTATAAATAAAATCATGTTATCTGTTGTCTAAATAAAGTAAATATGGAGTTGAAAATTCAGTGAATCGTGACATAACTATAAAAATAAAATATAATCACATATCTGCACAGGATGTGCACTGAGTTAGTTGAAGACACTAAGTTCATGTAAATAAAGTTCAGTGAGTTGGTGATCGATCATTGTTTTGCAAGGAAAACATCCAGTCGCTGTTGATTGAGCTGTTTCTTTGTTTTTATCAACAATTGAATTTGAAGAAGATGCATCAACCTAATAGTGAAAGATTTTGTCTTGTACTTCATGACACACCATGAAAAGTCACAAACAGTCGATAGCTTCATTAATAAGGACTGCAGGGGGTGTCGGCATCTGACTTTCCTTATCATCTATGTGCTAAAATTATTTTGACACAGTTTAAAATGGCTGAATATCATCAAGTTGACCAATTTCTTTCTCTTTTTCTATGCATAGGAAGGATTTTTCTTCTTCTTTTATGAACCATGTCTCTTCAGGACAGAGGTGATCATGTCTCTCCACAGTTTCCTATCCTTTGTTGCTCTAAGTAATTTTTGTCATTTTACTAACTCCCCCTCCCATTCCCTCTTCTGCCATCTATTTTATTAGGTAGGTTACTCAATGTTTCTGTTTATAGCAACATCAATAATGTTGATTATGATGATTATAATGATGATTGTAAGCACTTCCGGTTTCACTAGGGGATGCTGGATGCAAAACAGATCCAGTGTCATTTTTTGAATAAAATTGTTTATCATGTTATCTTTGACTTTTTCAGCAGCTAGTCTCATATAATTTATCTTTCCACACTAAGCCCAATGAAACAGTTTCCTTTTGCTCTTCTTGCTTTCAATTTCTTATGAGTATCAAATTCTCCAAGCCCTCTTTCCTCATTATGTCTTCCAGAAATTTCACCTATCTCTGATTCTAATTATAAGTAATAAACCAATTAACAAGTAAACTACATGACTTTTAACAAAATTTGTACATGGGACAGTTTGTAAAATTAATTATATTTATTGGATTTTAAAATTTTGTTTGGATAGTTCAAAATTTAGATAATCAGTACACAGATAACCAATGTTCTACTGTATAAATGAAGAAAATTTGTTATCTTTTATTTCTTAAAGTAATTTTTACCCCATTATCATCCCAACCTCCTGCTTTCCCTCCTAAGGACAGTGTGTTGATGAGGAGCTATGTTTTCATATTTAGGATAAGAATGAGCTTGAACAGAAAATCAAAATCCTTTATCAAGAGTTCTATGAAATATGAGTCAAGATAAAACTTTCCAAAACAGAAAATATGATCAGAAATTGAAATGAGAGTAGTGATGGCATGTACCCTGAATCCATTCAATCCATCATAAAAATTCAGGATGTAACATTAGTAAATATTAAATACTTCAAATACCCTGATGTATGGATTTGGTAAAACAAATTTAGTATTGGAGATAAGGAAATTGAACATAGAATAGGCTGTGCCAGGGATAGTTTCACCCAACACCACAAGTTGCTACAAAACAAAAAATTAACCTAAAAACTCAAATTATGTTCTTAAAAGTCTTGTCAGATCAGGACATTCACATGGATGTCATGTGTAGAACCAGACACATTCAGAAATATCTAAACTGTCAATTTTATACAATTGCTTTCTCAGATCAATATGGCTAAAAATAACTTTAAGGGAATGAAGTTTGTCTTAATGAGAACCATAATTCTTAAAACCTTGTGAACTGTTGCTACAGAACCAAACAAAGAACTTTGTCAAATAGCACAAAACCACATTGCTTGATGACTTCCAACAACGGCAACCATTAAAATGGTTAGCACATGTCACTTGAAGAGAAAATAATGTCATAATCAAGTATTCTACACTACTTCAAATAAAAAGTTAGAAGGGAAACTACCACCAATTCTGGAAAGAGTGTAAAGAATTAGCGGACATAACAAACCTATTTTTTAAGATTTTTTAATAGAAAGATTTTATAAATTTCAACCAGAAGTAACACTGGCTACACAGTCAATAAATATGAAATGTTTCCTTATAAGGAAACAGCTAATATTATCATTACCATTGTCCCCATTCTGTCATTAATTTTACTCATTAAATAGGTTACTCATTGTTTCCCCTTGCTTCTGTTACCTTCAGTATGTCCTGTGAATGTTAAATTCTCTAGACCTTCTTTCCTCATTAATCATCATATATATTTCAACTTTCTTACTGTAAGAGTCAGTTTACTTGTAGTTCTTATTTTCCTGAAGACATCCTCATTGCTTACATGTTTTTTCTATTTTACTAACCCAGAGTATTGAAATAAAAAAACAAACTTGGACCTTCATGTCTGCAAAAAGTGGAGTGTCAAAAGGACAGTTTTTCCATAGACACTGCTATTATTTTAACTACCTTCACTCCTCAGCAATGTTTGTTTTAAAAAGCAATGACTAAAATTGTAATACAACCTAAATATATAAAGGTAAATTTAACCATTTTTTTGGTTTTTGAGAATTTACAACAAAAACATTAGAGACTATTTATTTATTAGATTATTTATTTACAAGAATTTTATATTTGCAACATTCTAAACACTAATACAATTAGAACTAACACAATGCAATATTTATCATTTACCAATTTATAACTAAATATGAAAACAATTTTTTTATTCATAAATTTATAAACAGTTACTAAATTATAAAAAATATGTAAACCAACTAATAGAAAATCCTTATTATTTACAATTTTATAAAGTTTGAATCAATTGGCAATTAGCCAATGTTTTGCCAACCATTCCAATAAACAAACTAATAAATAAATAGTGTTTAATATTTCTGTTGTCATTTCTCAAGAACAAAGATGTATAAATTCACTTTGATATGTTTAAGTTTTATTACAATTCTAATCATCGCTTTTTAAAACATTGCTGAGGGAGTGAAGGGAGTTAAAATAATAGTGGTGTCAAAGGAAAAACCATCCTTTTGAGACTGATGTTTGCAGGGAAGGGGCATGAAGTTTGCCTAAAAAACGAAAATAAAATGATGCAAGAAAGAACAGACCATGAATTGTAAGAATATGAGATATATGGTGGTGAGTAAGTTGCACATTTGGCAATATCAATCTCTATCTATAAAAGGCAGGATGTGTGTGTGTGTGTAACAAATACATGGCCACAGTTTTTGACGGATTTGCACCAAAATTTACATGCACATGCTCCAAGTTAGTGGGAAGGCCAAGACCGACTTTGCATTTCCCAACTCCCATCAATAGTTGAAATAATCGATTTTTTCATGCTTCTATGGCAGTTTTCATGTAGTTTGCCGCCATTTTGTACTGGCCAGAGTGAGAGCCTATAGCTGGCTGCCACGAATAGGCAGGAAGATTCTATTGGCCAGCGTGAGAGCCAACAGCTGACTGACATGAATGTTAGCTAGCATGCTAGCATGCAAAAAAAATCGATAGCTGCATTCGTCACAAGTGGTAAAAATTTAAATCTGCATGGCACTTTACTCCAATTGCCTCATTTGCTTGCTTAAACTCAATGTTGATTCTGATTCCACAAAACTGGGTTGGGTGTGAAAAAGTATTTGTTGTTAACATTCTTTTTTCATTCAGTTTTTCCAGTTACAAGTCCTTGAAAGTGAGAGAGAAATTTACCTGATTTTTGTTACTGATTTGATTTCTACAGCTTATCAACCTTTTGCAGGTTATTTAAAGCCAGAATATTTTTTTGTTTTTGTTTTTTTTTAAATTGTAAGACTTCTTTTGGTGATAATTATGATTTAGTGATACAAGTCTTACTAATTAACCCATAGCTGGGAGGAGAAAAGGTTGGATTCATATCTTTTCCAAGGGCAATGCTTGTAAGTAAATATACTGAATCCAACTGGAATTGGAACTTGGCTCTCCAATTAATAATTCCAAATTGTTATCCATTACATCAACTGTACATCCAAGCTTACAACACCTGGTATTCGCAAGCAGTCATCTGTCTTGGTACAGACCAGGCTTGATGGTGCTTAACTTTGGTCAGGAACCAGAGTTTCAAGATGATACGTCAGTAAGCCAATTGTCTTTGAATGTTGGAATTAAAAACAATAAGATATAAGATATTAGGTTGGTGCAAAAATAATGATGTAATAATGTCGTTTTTTGACATAACGTCAAAAAACGACATTATTCATTGTATTTTTGCAAAACTATATATAATTTAAATTATTTACAAGTGGACTATTATCCTCCTCAGTATGCAAATACTGATAACATTGACACCCAGAAATTCAGACAGAAAATAATAAAGCCAAGGATAATAAGATGGTTGGTTGGTTAGTTGATTTTACAAGTTAACTCTTGTTGGATTAGTTTATGTCAAATTTTGTTTGGAGGACCCACTGAGGACTGAATTCACTACTCTATAGTAATTGTCAAATTATACTTGCCTCAGTAGCCATTACCCGCACAAGACAACTTAATAAGATAAAAAAAAAGACTAATCATGAAAAGTATTAGTGAATGTTATTATTGATATGACACTATCTGGCTATATTTCTGAGAATCATAATTATTTACACTATTTACATTTTTCTGACTGTTGTCCACATCTTCATTTCCATATCCACATTTCAGCTGTTGTATGCTCTGGCCTTCTTCAGGCAAGTGGAATTTCAAACTAAACCCTTTAATTTCATCCACCAGGGTAGAGTGTTCTAGTTCCAC
>CAHIKZ030001444.1:282500-302500 GCA_903632075.3 Acanthosepion pharaonis | reverse complement strand
TATACATATATATATATATATATATATATATATATATATATATATATGTGATGTAGTTTAAAATAAGTGAAAATAGTTCTGAGATTATATAATGCAATTTGGAGAACTTTTTTGTTTTGATATGTTTCACTGATAATTTGGATCCATCAGAAATATTAAGTTTATAAATTATTTTATGCCTGTAAACATTCCATTGGTGAAACATGTCAGAATGGAAGTTTCGTAGTTTTACAAATTGTTTTATATATTTACCATTCTCATCCAAAATTTACTTCTCATATATATATATATATATATACATATATATATATATATATATATATATATATATAATATATATATATATATATATATATATATATATATATATATATATATATATATATATATATATATATATTTCAAAAATTCTAAACATAATTTATTCCATTGGAAATTCATAAAAACGATCAATTTCATCAGACCTTATAAATTCAAAAAATATAAAAAACATTATTTGAATTTATATAATCTAATGAATTGGATCGTATTTAATAAAATTCAATGGAATTATATTTCCATGGAATAAGAAATATTTTAAACTTTTTTTAATATATCCTTACTCTGTCCTGAACATTGAGTTCTACCTGGATTCTATCCTCTTGGAATTTTTATTCAAAAAATATACATGTATGGGTATTTATATATTTTGCATATGTATGTATATTTACCACTAATATTATCTAAATATATACACACATATATATATATATATGGACATATGATTGTGCATACACACACACATATATATATATATATGTGTGTGTGTGTGTCATGACAAAGCTATTATTTGTATATATTTTTGTTTGTTTTTTTTAACTCAGAAAACTTTTTTCTTGCATTTATTATGAATTTATAAAATTCTAATTTTGTGAAAAAAAGTGGAGTTTAAGGTACTCCTGGTCAGTGTGTACTATTGCCAGCCCACCCCAATTTCCCACAACCGGGGAGGCAAACCTGATTGGAGGTCCTAGGCTGTGCTTTGTCGCTCTTCATATCTGATAAGCATTTGCTTTTTTCTACCTATATTTATATACATTACAAATTAAACTAAGCACAACTGACTCAAGGATAAAAAAAAATTCCGGGATCTTTGTTTTTTGTCCAAATCCATGAATTTGTTTTGCTCATGCTAAGTCTCGGAAAAACACTATTAGAATCAACTATTTCTTATCTATAATGTTGATGTGTTAAAAATAAAATTATTCAACTTTTTAACAAGAAAAATCTCAAGTTGATGTTAAAAATTACCACAAAAAAACATTGTTGATTTATTTAAGATGGAATGATCTGTCTCTGATTTGCATTTAAATTTAAACATTGTATTTATTTTCTAGTTAGTTTGATCATTCATCTATATTGCTTATGATCCATTATTGTAAATAATTAGGTTACAATAAAAATTTGTATTTTATGTACCTTATAAAAATTGAGATGTAGTCAAGTGGGAGCCCCATATTGCACTAGCCCTGGGGGTACTTATTTTAATTATTTATTGATTTCATATTTACTTTTTGAGTTAATATCATTTTAAAATTTTCTTTTACTTTCTTTCTTTTTTTCGTGGGGTATTCGGGCAGAAATGACTGAAATTACATAATCATTTCATGAAGCAGAAAGAAAACCACAAAATAAATAGAGAAAGGAAGAGAAAATTGTCACATTCAACGGACTTATAAAAAAAAATTACCTTCATTTATTTAAATGATTTGTTTCACATTAAAAATGTTCCAGTAAGAATTTTAAAATGTTAAGTAACATAAATTGGCTTTTTTGTGTTTGTTCATAACATTTTTCATATTTTTTCCAATGTGTGTTCAGAAAATATAATTCCTTCATTTTTTTTTTTTTTTTTTTTCTTAAAAAAAAAAATCTAAGAAGAGCTTGCTGGCTCAAATGTTGCACCCCACCCCTAAGAAAACGGATGATCATCAATTTTAGAGACAAATCAAAAACAATTCCTTCTGTCCTGTCAAATGTTTTCGTACCTTTTCGTCACCGGAAAAATAAAAATCTCTACTATCTCCTATTACACGAATCACTTGGTTTTCTTCACAAACATTTATACAGAATGAATCGGCTACCGTAAACCCTTTAGAAATAAACACACTACTCTGGTAAAACACGTTCAACTCCACCGCCTCTTTTATTTCATTTTATTGTCAGCTTTCTCTTGCCTAAACCAAGACGGTTGCGCGTTTCGCGTACACCCCTAGATCTGGGGCCTGGAGAAAAGGGTGTGATACTGAACATCAGTGAACTGGAGTTGATTCGAGCTAAGGAAAGACAGTCATGGGCGAAAATTTATTTCTGGGGGATACGTTGATCAAATGAAGACTAGCGTGAAAGTTTATGCGTGTGAGAGGATTTGTTGGGGAGATGGCAGAGACTTTTGAGGGACCGGTGCGACAGGCACGCGCTAAGCCGGGGAAAAACGACGACCAGGGTTACAATATAATCACATACCCCACCCCCCTTCCCCGACATATAATTGCTCTGAGAGGAAACACAGCAGTATTGTTAACTTGGATGGCCGCAAGTTATAATTAAGTGAACGTAGGTGTACGTTCGCTATCGCTGGCCTTTTGTCATGAAGAATCTAAGCCGTCTATAGTCAGAATATCAGTTAATATCTGACTTGACAGTAAGTCAACAATATAAAACATCATCACTCGTTAAAGAGAGAATTAGTGACGACGAAAGGGAAGTGACGACAGAGGCAGGAGAAAGCAATTTAAGCGACAATCAGCGAGGGAAGAAACTCAGATTTGAAACGAAATGTTTATTTATTTAATTAATCTAATAAAAATACTGTTTTTAATAATTTATGTTTTTTCTTTTGTATTCTTGCGCTTCCTTTTTTGTTACTCCCTATCCTTTGATGTTGATATCTACCAGACTTTTAATTTTTATCTATCTACCTCTCACAGGCTGTACTGCTGATATCTCTATCTCAGCTCAGGTTATTCATATCTATCTATCTATCTATCTATCTATCTATCTATCTATCTATCTATCTATCTCAGGCTGTTCACCTAATCTATCTATCTCAGAGTCTGCAATCTATCTATCTATCTATCTATCTATCTATCTATAAGGCTTTTCATATCAATCTATCTAACAATTTATCTAAGGTTGTTCATATCTATCAAATCTATCACAGGCTATTCATGTCTATCTATCAGAGGATATTCATAACTATCTGTTCATCTCTCGCAATTTACCTACCTACTTCTCTCTCTCTCTCTATATATATATATATATATATATATATATATATATATATATATATATATATATATATATATATATATGGTATATATATATAACAGAGAGGGAAAGGGGATAAACTATTTCCCTACATTGTTTTTGTTTTATTTATTATCTAAAAATAAGAATTAAAAATGAATAATCTTGAAACATTCAAAGAAAGAAAAAATCACCCAAAATTTCTCTTTTAATTCTGTATAGATTGATGGCAACGGAAATAAAAGACAAATACATTTTATTTTGAAATACTTATTGAGCTTTAAATCAAAAATTACTGGAGGTGGTGGAGATAAAATAAGCTTTATATGTTTCTTTTCATTTCTTTTTCAACATATTTTTTTTATTTTTAATTTGATTCTGCCCTTTTAATAACTCCTATTTTATTATATTTATTGCTAATAATGTGGAAATGCTCTTCAAGAATTGAAAAGGCTCACTTTGCTAGAAAATTATCATTTTCACTGTAAATATGTTTTAATAACAAAAGATGGAAATACAGCCATAGACTGTCACAAAAAATCTCAGATTAAAATTTTATGAATTAATCAATATCCATAAAATATATATATGTGTGTGTGTGTGTGTTTATATGATAAAGTTATATATATATATATATATATATATATATATATATATATATATATATATATATATATATATATATATATATATTTTTTTATAAGTTTATCTAAACATCAGCTATCATTTGTTGAGTTCTAACACCAGATGGTGATGAATTTCAATGAACATTTTACATTCTTATTTGTCTATCTATTTATCTATCATTCTGAAAGTACACTTATTTAATATTTAAAAAAACTGTACTGATTTACAAGTCATAAATTTCTATTGCCCTGAAATTAAAAAAAAATACTTAAGACATATTAAATATATAATCAACTTTGTTACTGCATTAAAGCTTATTAATTTTTTAAAAGATTTTGTGCGTTTTATTTTACTACGACTACTATTGGGGAGATATCATGAAGTTTAATCTATGAAGAAAGAACATGAATAATTTATTTGTGGCCTTTATTAACATATAAATTACTTGGAGGTAATTGAAAGTAAAGTGCTCTTCAAAAATGAACCTTTTGTATAAAAACAAATGAAATATAAAATCTTATTGAAATACATATTCACAATGGTGAATGAATAGAACATATAAATATTTCCTCAAAAAGTTGAGAATTTTCAGATTTTGCAATTCAAATTTATTTTCAAATCTCACTCAAAAAAATCTGTCTATTTATCTATCTATATCAACCTAAATCTCTTCATATCTATCTATCTATCTATCTATCTATCTATCTATCTATCTATCTCTTCATATCTTCCTAAATCTCTTCATATATATCTATCTATATTTTTATCTATCTCAACCTGTTCATTATCTAGCTAGCTAGCTATCTGTTTTTTCATATCTATCGAAGTCTCTTAGCAATCTATCTTTTCATATCTAAGTTTCTTTGTATCTATCTTTTCATATCTACCTAAGTCTTTTCATATCTATCTATCTATCTATCTATCTATCTATATCAACCTAAATAAATCTCTTCATATATATCTATCTATATATTTATCTATCTCAGCCTGTTCATTATCTAGCTAGCTAGCTATGTCTTTTCAAATCTACCTGTCTCTTTATATCTATCTAGGTTATTTATATAGCTAGCTAGCTATCTTTACATATCTGCCTAAGTCTCTTCATATCTATCTATCTATCTATCTATCTATCTATCTATCTATCTATCTATCTATCTATCTATCCATCCACAAGGGTGCATAAGTAAGTGTGCAGTCTGTCATGCATTTATAGATTGAAATTTGATCTGAAATTTTCATTGTATAATGTTTGATCACTGTTATTAAAATTCACCACTAAATTAAGCGCATGGACAATATGTTGAAAAATAAATATTTGTTATGTAAGTAAGTGCCTTTTTGCATTACTTGGCCACAGACCTCTACAAACACACACACACACACACACATATATATATATATATATATATATATATATATATATATATATATATTAATTTTTATTCAAAGTTCATTTACTTAAAAAATTTTTTACATTCCTATCTAGAATGGAAAAAACTCATATAATTGTATATAAATATGCAATATCACAATTTCAATAAAATAATGTTATTAAGAAAGAACAATTTTAAATAAAGTGGCATAAAAAATTATGTCCTTTTTGATAAATGACATTTCAGAATTGTATTATTTTTGTTAATAAATACAGTTTGATGAGCAGATATAATTTCTACAAAACTCTGAGTTGGGAAGATAAGTTTGGACATTTTTGTTTGTTTGGTATTATATATATATATATTTGTGTTTAGCACTATATATATATATATATATATATATATATATATAAATGAAAAATTAAGAAAACATCATAAAACCAATATCGGTTATAATTTATTTCATGGATATTGTTATATTCATCTCTCCAGAAAAAAAATTTCTCATGAAATAATGTATTTATTTTTAATTCAACATTTTTAATTTTTTCATCACTTCAAACATTATTAGAGGGATCACTTCTTATTTGAAATAGATATCTCATTTTATTTATTTATTAAACAGTGTAATACATCTACCCAAAAATGCACTGCACTCAAGAAATCTAAGTAACAAAAATTTGTCTTTCAGCATATATATATATATATATATATATATATATATATATATTATATATATTTTAAAATAAAGTGATTTTTACTGTTACAGTGCATTTCTTTCCTCAATTGATTGTAATACACAGAAAAATATTCATGAATATGAAAGGATTATACTAAAATCAGCAGACATAATGTTTGTAATTTATTTAATCAGACATATATATATATATATATATATATATATATATATATATATATATATATATATACTGAACTTAATATATATTCATAAATAAATAATATATATATATATATATATATATATATATATATATATATATATATATATATATAATTCTATTAATACAAATATAAAATTCATTTCTAGCTGATTTATGTTATTTGAAGCAACCTGATTCTATGATTTCATAGACAAACCTTTTTGTAATCCTTCACTCCACTCATCAGGAGGTTTCAGCAATATTAAAAAACAAATATATATATATATATATATATATATATATATAAGATAGATAGATATATATATAAATATATATATATATATATATATATAAGCATTACTCCTCAAATAAATTGAATTGAGTTCTCTGAGCTGCTGGCGAATTTTGTATAGAGAAAAAAGTTAAAATTCACTTCCATTCTGCCATGCAACGATGATATCTGACTGATGTCAAATCAGTCGGGTTTCAATCCCGGCTTGAAGCAATTGGATGTCTATCACACTCAGGATCTGTGATACAGCGAAACAGTCTCTCTGTGGGTGACTATATATATATATATATATGTATATATATTTTCAAGAAGAGCTTTATCTTGAGGTAGTAGTTACCAAACTAATCTCTTAGTGAACTTAATTCTCATTGGGTACCCAATATTCTTGGCCTTTCATTATGCAATGGTTACCTCAATATATTAATTCATATGTATGTCTATATATATATATATATATATATGGTAATTTTACTATTGTCATTTTATTCATAAATATTGTCTTCTCTACTGGTTAAATTGGAGAAATTTTCATATATATATATATATATATATATATATATATATATATATATATATATATATATATTCTTGTGTATGTGTGTTTGAGTAGGAGGGAGAGTGAAATATTATAAAATGATAAAAATTTTATATACAAGTATATGCAGGTCAATATTAATTTTTCACTTGTATTCTTTTTATCTCAAATTCTTTTTCTTTTCATCACAAATATGCAAATCATCATTTTATGACAATTAGTACTTTTAGTAAATTGTATGTATCAAAAATAAAAAAAAATAGGCTCTCAGCCAGACTAAAACTCATATCAAATTTGTTTTAAGAAACGTATCTTACCATAATTATGGTTCTTCATGAGTGAATGTTTTACTAAATATCCAATCTAATGATATCATTTGAAAATATTTTTATTAATTATTTAAAGCAATCTTTTGACAATTCCCACAAAATACCAAAATTTAATACTAAATTTACTAAATTTTAAATTGTATAAATGAATAATTAATGTACCATCAAGTATCTGTTAAATAATTTAGTTTAATATTTTATTTAAGATCAAGATTTTTTAATTCAGAGGTCTTTTAGAATTTTATTTCTCTCTTGTAAAAAATATTACCCTTGTTTTTCCTTTACAGATGAACTGAAATTTTCCAAGTTTGAATATACGAAATATTGAAATTGAATATGTAGTTTCCAGTTTTACTTTTAGTTTGGTTTCCAATTGGATGAATTGTAACAACAAAATAAAATATATACATTTTTATTTGTTCAGATTTTTAAAAATTAATTATAAAATTTTAAGAATTTTTTTTTTAAATTAAAAGTCAATTTTTTGTGGGAATAAGATGGATGAACTTTCTGTTAGTCTACAGCAAAAGCTAACATTCATAATTTTAAAGCAATGGAGCCTGAAAAGAAAGATAAAAAAGAAGAAAGGACTAAGTTACATGGTTTGTGTGTGAGGTTAAACCTTAACAGCAATTTGACCTTAGAAAATCAAGGGATTTCAACATTTCTCTGAACGGTCAGTCTAGTATTTTATTGTGTTCCAGATCAATCATGCTGTCAGATTTTTACAGCTTTTCTCCAAGAAGCTAATACTGTCAAAAATTTTAAATAGAAAAAAATTAGCAATATAAGCATAGAATTTTTTGTTATTCTCCACCAGACCAAAATTTTCATTGCCAGTAAGAATTTATGTTAAATTTATTTAATCAATCACAAATCCATACAAAGTTAAGTTTTAGGTTTTTGGATAATTTTAGGCTTTCTTACAGACATTAATTAGCTTTTGGTGGAACAAACTAAAAAAACCTAAAATGAAATTTTAGAAAACTAAATTTAAAACAATAAATAAATTCTAGCCAGATATGAATTCACTTGTGTAAATATATAAAATATATAACTAAATATGTTAATTAGTTTAAATTAAATTTTACAATGATATTGAAGATGGTAATGTTTATAATTTAACTTTAAAAAATAAATAAAATCAATAAACATTTCTTGCTTTAGTATTTATTAAATACTTCAGGAACAATATTTTTTCAAGTTACCAATATATACATTTAGCAATATAATGTGCAACATATTTGTTTGTTTACCCCTAAAAAAGAAATGTATTTTTTTAAAATTTAAACCCACCAACCATCGATTTTAAGAATTTCTTCACAAAGATATGATAGTTGGCAATAAATTTCAATGAAATATCTCCATGACATCCTTCCTTTATTTTTTAAACAAACATTTCTCATGTCTAACCAACAGACAAACATTATACATTATCAGGGTATTAAAGAGATAAGCCATGCTCTCTGACACATGTAAGGGGTCCATGTGACTGTTCTTTCATATTATCATTAACAGACCCACATGTCTTCCATTACACATTGGAATATATGAAAACCCTCATTAAAAAAATTGGAATCACCACAAGATGATTTTCTGAGGTTTTCCTTTTTACTAACAAGGAAATGAATAATGAGCTAAATTTGTGAGAAAATGAGGGAGTTTCAGAAGTAGGACTACTCATACCAGATACTTTTGATCTAATAAATTCATAAAAATGATAAGTTATATTTTTTTCTGGACCCAGATACAGGAATTGGCTCTTTTAGTATTTGCCAAATAACACCTGTTGACACTGGGCTAGTAGTGATACTTATATTGTAGCCTTTTATTCTAATTTAAAAAAAATAATAATTTTTTTTTTAAATGCTGTTATGAAGAAAAAGGAAAAAGCTTCAAGAGCAGAGCAAAAAAAGTTTCTCAAAACCGAAAATCAAAATATAAAGAAAACCCTAAATCAAGAAAGTATACAGATTTAAGCCAATAAAACAGGACATGTGTAAGGGTATTTGGCTGTAATCTTGACCAGCAACTAAAACTTCAAAATATATGAACATAAACTTTTTGTCAATAGTCTTTGTGACATTTTTAAAGCTATGCCATTAAAATTATGTTTGAATTTAGTTATCAAATTTAAATTCAATCAGGAGGATATTTTTTAAATATTAAACAAATTTATTTTATCATAGCTGTCATGACTAACTTTTAAAAGTCCTTAAAACAAAAGCAAAAAAGATAATTATTTTCCATTTCAGTCCATAATGATTCAAAGGAATTATATTAATTTTATTTGGGATTTTTTTCCCAAATAAATGGAATGATTAAAGCCATTTTGTAGCTTCTAAAAGCAGGTGAGGTCATTACTGTTCAGTTTCTGACCCTGGGTTCATAATGTCTCCCCTTCCACAAAAAAAAAGCACAACTAATTACCAAAATATGGAGAGGAGTTTGAAATATCTTTCAGGCCTTGTCCAAGTTTGTATTAGTGAATAGTTTATGAAGCATATGATTTCTTTAGGATGGTTACCTAGAACACAAAGGACTTTTACATTTGTCTGGTGAGGTACCTAGAGGGATTCTGAACATTTACAAAAAAAAAAAAAAAAAAAAAAATAAATGAAACTGCATTAACAAAAAAAAAAAAGGAAGAAATGAAAATTGACATCCATTACTTCCTGCATAAGCCTATTTTGATCAAGTCTGCAACAGAAATAAATGTGAAAACTATTTCCTGATAAACCAAGCCTTTTCTAGGAGTCTGTTGGTGGGGAGCTGCGAAATGCTTTTAAAAGGTGTTGAAAAAAATTCACACTAATCACAACAGGACTAGGATGAAAGATACTTGATTTCTGAACTAATAATGCTAAATTGCATATCCCAGGGGTCCCCATCAGGTTTGTGTTTATCAATTGGCTCTGGCATATTCTACCTGCCTCTAAGCACCTATTTGTAAGAGATAAGGGGAACACAAGCAAAATGCATCATGGGACGAGAATATGCTTTCCATATACTCTAAAGCTTCTTAGAGAACAGCTGGAGATCTCTTCTGTTTGTCAGGAAGTTACCCTAACATCAAGACACAAAATTTTCTGACAGGCAGTGCCAATTCTTTCACATACAAACAAAGGCTTTTAAAGGGTCTTCTAAGGTAAGTGATCACAAAGTGAAGAAACAGAAAAGTACCTCAAACCGGAGATGTGTGACAGGATGTCGTGGAAAGCTCCGGAATTAATTCTAGGGATCTCACAAAAACTGCCCTCAGACCTGTAATTTTGAAAGAGAGTGAGGAAAAGGAAGAAGGAGAAAGTGGGGGAGGATAAAAAGTCAGATTGAAAAAAAAGTACTTCCTTAAAACAAAATAGGAAAAAAGAGGAAGAAACATGATAAAAGGAGTTCTTCTTTCAAGAGTGATTCCCAACACAGCCATCTGATTGTTCACATATGATTTTCACAGGAAATTAGAATCACTTAACTAATTCTGTCAGTGTTACCACACTGAATGAAATCAATCTACTTGTGGACATACATCCATGTTTTCATTGGCTCTGACTTGGAGTAAAAAGAAAATGGAGAAAAGAAAAAATTGAAAGGAAAGGCAGGAAAAAAATTGAGAGAGAAAAAAATTAATTATAAAAATTGACATAGCCCAATGATTAACATCTTAAGTTAATGAAAGAATAAAAGAAAAAGGTCCTGTGGCACTGAAGTATGTAATCTTCTCTTGCCTTGTAATTATGTAAACGCAGCTTTCATAAAGCAATATGACACCTAATGTTCATCTCAGTAATGGTAAATAAAGTGATTTTGACACAATAACAAAACAAAAATTTGGATGAAAATAAGAAAAAAAAAGAGAAAAAGAAAGAAACAGAACCATAGAAAAAGAAATACAGGCTATGAATATATGATGAATTTATTTTACTGAAATCAGAATATTCTTTCCCACCACTTTTTTTTTTTTAATGAAAAATTTCACTGAATGTTTTTGGGATAAGATAAATAGAAATATTTTAAATGTTACTTTTTATTTAAATAACATAAAACAAAATAACATAAGAAGAAGATAACAGATCAGATGTTTTAAAGATGCTATGAAAAGAAATCAATAAATAAAATTGTTGGAATAAAAAGAAATTTAAGTTGGTAGATCAGAATAAGAAATCAAGTTAAAAGTATAAAATCACATGTTCTGATTATAAGAAAACTATAAAATTTATTTTCAGTATAGTAAATAAGGTGAAGATAAGAGAAAATATATAATTAATATTAATAATAATGTAAAGTAATACTAAACAGTAATTTCAAGTACCACAACAAAAACTAATGACACTATACAAGACAGTATAATGTACTATGTCATTTGCCATTACTTCTTTCATCAATTTGTAGAAAGGCACACTATCTAGAATAAATTTACAATAATAATCCCCCAACAAAATTATATTACTTTAGGATGTAATGAATTATATTTATAATCCAATATTATTCCTTATTACTAGTTACACAGGTTTAGTCCCTGCTGAAAGACATATTATTAAGGTTATCAAATGCTGAAGTTGGTAGACATTGAATTACCCTGTTTAACAAACAGGGTTGTTTACTCAAACACATGTATCCACTAACATTTACAGTAATAGTATTTTATAATATTATTTAATGATTTAAAAAAAAAAAAAAAGGATATGAAAAATATAGTTTACAAGCCTAAAGATAAAAATCCAAGCTAGAATATCTACTGAGATTAAAATCCTCAAATGACTAAATTAAGTAAAGAAATTTTGAATGCATGAAAAATAAAGAATTTGAAATTGCTAATAAATTCTCCAGCAAACAAAAACTGACATGAAGTAGACAGACCATTTAATTAGTGACAACTACTCTAAAATCTTTATTTGTCCTTTACCTAAAAAGTAAATTATAATCTCTCGAAATAAATTACAGTTTATAGTAACTTATAGCAATAATTATGATTAAGAATATTAAATTAACACAAGATTTCTGGAATGCTGGAACATTTATATACTCATTTAAAAAAATAGAATCTTTTCTTAGAAAGACAATTGATTTCCTATAAACTAAATTGTTATTTGCCCTACAATTTGCTTTTAACATCACTTACAATTTAAATTTTAAATTAAAAACAAAATTCGAATAGAATTTTAAAAATTAAACTAAAATTTCAAACAAATTTTGCTTAAATGTGTAAACTATATGTTAAGTTTGTATTTACTAAAAAAAATTATATTTTGTCACTTAAGAACAACTCCAATATACGTAAATTTATGTCTTTTTTTATGAGGTGTATACAAAAATTTCCAGTATTTTATTTAAAAAAATTAATGGTT
The DNA here is from genome assembly GCA_903632075.3 of Acanthosepion pharaonis. NCBI lineage: Eukaryota > Metazoa > Mollusca > Cephalopoda > Sepiida > Sepiidae > Acanthosepion > Acanthosepion pharaonis. The sequence continues at coordinate 289,830 of CAHIKZ030001444.1, read as the reverse complement.
TTCTGCATTTTTTTCACTCACTGCTTTTTACCTATTAACATAGATTTTATTCCATATTTATCTGAAAAATATGCAAATTTTTGTATGTGGTTTATTTATATGGTGTTAGCCAAAAGTTCCATAAACTTTTAAAATGTCTTCATCAAGAAAAAAAAATGATGAAAAAATGATGAAATTTCCTGATGGATTGATTTATAAATGTGTGAAATATTGGGTGAGACATAGGAAATGATGTTCAGTTGAATAGATCAATCAAATTCTGTGTAGCATCTCATATTTTCGGTCTGAATTTCTGGGATGAGGGGTTATCATTATTTAAATTATTTACACGCTAACATCTGTAACAACCATGGATATATTTAGGATACCCAGTACATATATATATATATATATAAGCAAGTGTAAATGGATATAAATCCGACAGAATGAAGAAATTTTGAAAAAACAAACAAAAATCCTTAAATGTAGTTAAATGAAAGAAATGTCGACGTCTGACGTTTCGGTTTATTAATAATAATTAATAATAAGACTTGTGTTTTTATGTCCATCGTATTTGTCATATTGAACTGAATTGTATTTTTGATGAATATTGTCTTGAAAAAGGTTTAATAAACCGAAACGTCAGACGTCGACATTTCTTTCATTTAACTACATTTAAGGATTTTTGTTTGTTTTTCAAAAATTTCTTCATATATATATATATATATATATATATATATATATTTTATAAAAATTAAATATATTATATATTTCCCAGATATATATATATATAAAATTTATTGTTATTAAATCAAACTGCAGAATAAAGTCTACATTGAAATCAACCAACTGCAGCAGATTTTAGGAAGTGTTCAATAGCAAGTCCATAGAGCAATATTCCTAAATATTAGTTTAAAAAGATATAACAATTTTGCAAAGCTATCATGATTTTTGTCACATCTGTGATGTGGAATCATAACATAAAATAAGATTGTCATATCTTTTTTAGATAATATATATATATATATATACATATATATATATATATAGTTAGGAATGGATTAAATCTGACATATTGTTATTTTTTTTCATTTATGTAGTTAATAAAAAAAAAGTTCAGTTTAATTAAAAAAACAGAGCTTCTACTTGAATATGAGTATCCATAAAAAAAACGTTTAAACAAAATAAATTAAAAATATACATATATATATATATATATATATATATATATATATATATATATATATATATATTGCTTTCTTTCCATTCTGATTGGTGAGTTGAGGACAATATACCATGGATAATTGTTATAAGTTTGAATTCTGAGTTGCCCTTCTCTTAGACTTGTTGCCAATCATAATTTACCCATAGCTGGGGAAAAAAATGAATTCATACTTTTTCCATGGGTATTTGCAATGCATGTCAATGTAATATATATATATATATATATATATATATATATATATATATATATATATATATATATATATATATATATACATATATATATATATATCACAAATTTTTAGGAATATTGTTTTGAAAGCGTCGCCCATGTTTTTATTTCACAACGTGACCACGTTAAACGGAAAGCTGATCATTTTAAAAATTTTCAGTTATCTGTTTGGATAAGACTTGTTTTTTTATGTCCATCGTCTTTTTTAAATTGAACTGAATTGTAATGAATATTGTCTTGAAAAAGGTTTATTAAAACCGAAACGTCAGACGTCGAAAAAATTTATTCATTTTAAACAACAACATAATTGCATTTAAGGATTTTTGTTTGTTTTTTTTCCAATTTTTTTCATATATATATATATATATATATATACATACATATATATATATGCATATATATATTATATATATATATATATATATATATGCATATATATATATATTCATATATATATATATATATATATATATATATTCATGTATGTATGTGTGTATATATATATATATATATATATATATATATATATAGATAGATAGATAGATAGATAGATTTTATTTAGATAGATGTATATATGTATGTATATTTTAAATCATGCCAAGCACAGTAGTACACCCACTAACATGCAAGGAGAGTTACAGGGTGTGTAGGAATTCAGAACAGAGACATTGATAATGAATAGAAAAGAGAAAAGACTATTCGTAAGGACAGTAGATAATGACTTGCATTGCATTTAAATTTTTGCAGATTAAAGTTGGCTGGAGAGCATGGAGCCAGAAGGGAGTTCCACATACAAGTTGTCTGAGAAATGAAATTATTAGCATAGAAGTTATGGCTACATCTAGCCTGTTCAACTGTAAATTGATCAAACCTTGCCACCAGTCAAGTATTGCGCTCAAATTCATACAGTCTAGGTATCATATTGAAGCGCTCATCCAAACAATTACCATGAAAGTATTTATAAAAAAGGTACAGAGAGGTAACCTTATGGCAGTGGGCAAGTGACTGAAGCTGAATCACCAGATCAGGACCAATAATATTGCTGATTCTTCTTTGGATTTTATCAAGGTTCCCTAGGTAAATTGCAGGGGCACCAGAACATATATGGCAGCAATATTCTAAGTATGGGTGAATGGTAGACTTATAGTTATGCAAGATAGATTTAGAATAGAAGAATTGTCTCACCCTACTCAGTGAACACACTTTCTTAACAATTGACCTAGCAATGGATTTGATATAGTCTTTCCATTTCATGTCAGTTGATAACATTAGCCCAAGAAGGTTCAATGAGATACTTTCCTGGAGGTTAGCATCAGCCATGCTGATGGAAGGCAGAGAGAGGTCTCTCAGATGATTAATAGAAAGAAGTTTAGTTTTGGAGAAGTTAAAATTGACAAACCATTTTTTGCCCCAGTTAACAAAGGTCTTGAGATCGTTTTGTATATCATCTGCCATTTTGACCTTGTTGGACTGATCAACCTTACTATCAAGACAAGGGGAAATGGTAATTTCATCAGTGTAGATGCCAAGTTGAGAGCTGATGTCATTGGGAAGGTCATTAATGAATATTAAAAATAGTGTAGAACCAACGATGGAGCTCTGAGGGACACCTGAGTTAGTACGAAAGGAGTAGATGAGTAGACGTTCAGGACAATTTTCATTTCATGATTTGATAGGGACAACTGGATAAGCTCAAAAATGTGCCCAGAGATACTGTAATTTTTCAGCTTGTGGAGAAGACCTGAATGGCAGACCCTGTCATGAGATTTCCAAAGCTACAGACCAGACTTCACTTTTTTATCTAGAAAAAATAAATAATAAATGGTCTCCCGATTCATTCGGCGTTTGAGGGTCAACAGATCAGATCCCAGGAAACCCACAACCCGAATGCAAATGAGATTTGATTATAGTGGTGAAGGCCAACGTGCAGGACCATCCACACTTTTTTCAAGGGACGAATACAGAGACCTGGTGCAACCAATGCCACAAGGTTCTCAAACAACCCCATGAGGTTTTGAATTGGAGTTGTCCTTCTCCCAGACCAGTTGCCATCCAAGGCTTTAGAACCCAGTTTGTCCTGCTATTTTACCCATAGCTGGAGGGAGAAAAAGAGGATTCATACCTTTCTCAAGGGTATTAGCACGGAAGGGAATGTAATGGATTCGACTGAATTCCGCCTAAAACAAGCGACACAACTAATCCGAGCCGCTATCCATTACTCCACCGTTCCTCAATAGATTTTTATATATATATATATATATATATATATATATATATATATATATATATATATATATATATCATGTGTGTGTTTATATATATATATATATATATATATATATATATATAAACACACACATGTGTGTGTATGTGTGTATGCTTGTTGGTGAAAAGAATTAATGTCAAATCTCATGAAAAAATTAACAAAAAATATTCATATATGACAAACACTTTATAAACATTGTTTAGTCATTAATTTTCATCAGGCAAAAGAGATGTTTTGAAATGATTTTAAATTCTCAATAAATTTATTTTCTTCTGTTTGATTTGAAACATTTTTCCATAAAAATATTAATGATAATTTTAAGTGAATTTGCTATTATTATTATTGATTATTATATGATTATTATAATGTCAAAAAGATCGATTCCTCCAAAACAAATGAAAACCATTTAATTAATTAACATCTTACACAATTCGTAGCAACTCATTTACAAACCTTGAATTATTACCAGAAAGAATTTCCAGGCAAAGAATCTTCTAGAAAGTACTAAAAGACTGTTAGACACACTTTTATCAAACAAATAAGTAAAGTGAAGGAATTTATTTACTTATCTGGTGTTCAAAATCATTTTTGCCACTTATATTATAGCAAATCCCCCTCATTCCCTCTACATTCCATTGGCAGGAAGGTAGTTCCACTCCAGAAACTTCTTCCCATGAACCACTGCTCTATGGAACAGACTCCCAAGAGGATATTTCCTTGATCATTACAATCTTAACCTGTTCAAGTCTAGAGTTAACCATTATCTTCCCCCTTCATGCATAGAAACTACCCTTTAGTGTAACTCTCTACCTCATGTGGCCCCCAGGGACTTGTACAGGGTAAACCCTACGATAAAAAAAAAAAAAAAAAAATAATAATAATAATAATAATAATAATAATCATCATCATCATCATCATCATTCTGTAGAAATACAAAATATTGTTCTCACAAGTACCACTCACACCTTTACGAAAGGTTTTTTCAATGTAAAACGTGTGCAATCTTAGGTGGTTTTTATGACAAAAATGTTCAGTGGAAAATGTCATGATCCATTTCTGACCTTTGGTCTCTAGTTGCGAGACACCACACCACCCCTCCCCCACCCTGGAAGGAAATAAGTCTACAACAGAAAAGAAAAGTAAATAATAATAAGTGGACTGTATGACACAAAATGAATACAAATAAGTACTTTTAAAGCTGAATATATTTTACCAATAGTTTACAGGTAAAAATCATTTAAGAAATTAAGAATCCTGTAATAAATTAGAATTAATAAAAATTATGAATGCTAATTTATCAAAATACTTTGATAAATTGAATAACAAACAAGAAAATTGTAATATGTAGATGTATGCTTATTAATAAAAGAAAGGCAAATGGAAAAATAAGTAGATTTGTATATTTGCCATCCACATGTGTACATCTCTCTCTTTCTCTCTCATTTGTAGATATATATATATATATATATATATATATATATATATATATATATTATTATTATATATATATATATATATATATATATTCTTATTATTATATATATATATATATATATATTTCTTATTATTATATATATATATATATATATATATTTCTTATTATTATTATATATATATATATATATATTCTTATTATTCTTATTATTTAGGCAGCAGATGTTCTTTAACACAAATGTTATTAAAGACAATAGGCATTTTGAATCAATTAATTTTATTTGAGGAATTTTTTACTTTTGTAAATTAATTTTTACTTTGGACAATTTCTGACAGAATTTCCTCCTTATCTGAGAAGGATTATTCATAATTTGGAAAAGTCAGACAATAAAATTAATTGATACAAAATATCTAGTGTGTTGAATAACATTTCATTCTTTAAATATATATATATATATATATATATATATATATATATATATATATATATGTATGTATATACATATCTATGGATGTATGGATGTATGTATATATATATATATATATATATATATATATATATATATATATATATATTATATAATCCTTCTTTGCATGAAATATAATTTTAAACTTTTGAAATAATTTATTATTTAAATATAAACAACATAATAACACTTAACTTTCAAATTCACATTAATTTTTATTAAAAATGCATTTATTTATTTACAGCCAATATATACAAAAGTGGACATTGAAATCAACACCCAGGGGCAACATTCTGTTTCATGTAAAACACAATCGTCAGGCCATATATGTATATAATATTTGCATGTTACTAGCTACAATTCATTTAAAATAACATCTAAAAATATTAAAAATTGTTTAAATTCCTATCTCTCCCACCGATGTATACTTATATACATATGTGTGTATGTATATATATATATATATATAAGAGACATCATTACATATCATTTATAAAATATTATTGAATTATTATAACAGTTATAATTTATTAAATTTCTTTAAAATATCATTAAAGTGTATTACATTCTAAGGAGATAATTTATTTTTAGAAAAATATTTCAGGGCATTTCTTTTTTTAATACAAATTTTACTAAAATCCATTCAAAATGATGGTTAATTTAGTTTATTTATTTATGTTTTTAATACAAGACATTAACTTTCTTAAAATTTATGTCTTCTCTTATTTAATTTTCTACTTTGTTAATTTTATGTTTTAAAAATATTGATGGAATCAGAATAAAATCGTTCAAAATAATTGATGGTGGTTGATTTAAATTAATTTAGAGAAAAAAATCAATTTTTATTATATAGGTAATGATTTTATTATATCTATATATAATATATATATATTTTAGTATGTTAGGGTCAACTGAAAAGTTCATAGGCTGACCAAGATACTCGATTTTTTAATATAGTACCCCTTGCGGTCCACACAATTCTTAAATCAGTGTTGTAGTGTTTGGATTTCATTGGTGAAGAAACTTTCATCTTGTTGGTCAAAAAAGTCGTCAACCTCAGATATGACACCATCATCAATGTGATACTGGTTCCCAGACAAGTATTTTTTCATCCATGCCAACTGTTGAAACCAAAGACCAAATATCATTGTTTTACTCCAAGACATTTTAAATCACTTATTAGTAATTTTTTTAAATTTAAGTTATAAAATTTTCCAAAGTATTTTGCAGTTTTAAAATTATGGGCATTTTACAATTGTTTTTTACCAAATTTTCAAATATAATAGATATTCATATTTATTGTCACTTAAGAGAGTGTATTAATAAGTTTACTGCTAGACAATCAAATTAACTGAATTTTGATCTAAAATTGTTATTGTATAGTGTTTTATATACATGTGCACAAGGGTAAGCTGAAAAGTTCATAGACTAACCAAGATACTCTCATTGCATGTGAGCAAATGAGGTTCGTTTTTCAACTTTTTTTTCTATAAAAATAATAATGTGAATACAGACAGTATAATGTAAGTGTAGTATATGATTCAGGCCAGGAAACAGCAGATGGTTTGAATCAAATTTAATATCAATAAGAAACCTAAGAGAAGTTGATCTGTGGCAACTCCAATATATAATGGGCCAACACTACAAAATAATTAATTATTTTTCTAAAAAATAGCAATGTGGATACAAAAAGTGTTTAATGTAAGTGTAGTATGTGATGTTACATCA
>CAHIKZ030001444.1:265000-277500 GCA_903632075.3 Acanthosepion pharaonis | reverse complement strand
TCCTAATAAAAGAAGATGAAAAAGAAACTATATTTACTCTTTATTTTACTCTTTTATTTTATTGAAAACTAATTAGTGAATGTCCTATCTCAACTCTTAAATAGTAATATATTTACTGCAGTTTGCATAGGTCAGTGCTCAAGTCCAAACAAAAAGCCTGTATTTCAAATGCTGATCATGTCGGCTGGCAGCTATTCTTCTCTTGAAGTTTTGGTTCAGCACAGTTTTCCTACTCTCATTTCTCTTTATTTAGCCTTGTGCAATACTAAGGTTAGTCAACATTAATAGTTGCCTGCCTTATAACTGTCTTAATTAGGTTTTTTTTGTTTTGTTTTGGTTTTTTTTTTTACAAATTGGTCAAACCCAAACTCAAACAAAAACATTGTTTTCAATTGTTATGAGTCTACTGATTGAATAGAATTTTATTATAAACAATTGTCTTGTAAATGGAATTTTTAAAGCATTCTGAATGTAAAAATAAAAAAAAAGTGTGCAAGAGAATAAGAAACACTACCTGCCAAAAAAAAAAGTGAAGTTTTGTTGAAATCGGTTGAAAAATGTAGAAAATCCGATCCCATATATAAACACACACACACACACAACCTGGGTTTTATAATAAGTATAACTCGATATAAGTTGTCCCCCTTTCATTCTCGAGACAGTGATGCCTCTTAATCGTGTTTTCAAATTGATTTCATGCGAAAATAATTGTGTTTTTCCAATTTTTGGCACTATCAGAACCATCGCAAGGTAATTTTACGTAGTCCTGTGAAGTTTTGTTGAAATCGGTTGAAAAGTGTAGGAAATCCAACACACACACACACACAACCTGGGTTTTATAATAAGTATGATGTAGATATTTTTCACCTGTGCCAGTGGTTGATATTCAAACTCAGATGAAAGTCAGGATTTTGAGCACTCATTTTAAACTTGTTCCATACTTGTGCCTAAACTTAGTAATTTTTTTTAATCATTTCACCCCAAGCAAGGCAATAATGCCACTAGAATGCAGAGGGTTACTGACAGTGAAAATAAAACAAAATGAAAAGACTGAGAATAGGGAGGATTGAGGAAAGGTCAAAAAAGAAACAGGGTTTTTTAGACAGAGGCATTTCAATTTTTGAAGAATTTAATTATCAGGGAAACAAGACATTGGAAGGGAGTTCCACAGGTGGGAAGTGTGAGAAAAGAAACTTAGAGTAGAAGTGGCAGTTGCATGTAGCTAGTTCAACAGTAAAACAGTGAGACCTAATTGCCAATCTAGTAGTTGAAGCACCAGGGAAAAGATCTCATCAGAGCAGTTGCCATGTAAATATTCATAGAAAAAGCAGATGGGAGTTATGTCACATCAGTGAAAAAGTGACTGAAGTCATGCTTGGTCAGGTTCAATTACATGATAGACACTACTTTGGATTTTGTCAAGAATCTCAAGATGTTAAGTAGTGATGGGCCTACCTTGTAAGTGAAATAGCTATAAATTTCAGATTAGTGCCAAAAGTTGGTTTTCAAGCTCAGGTAAAAGCCAGTATTTCCAATGCTGATTTTCTAGGCAGCAAAAGGTGTCTGAGTGGAAATTCCTCCTTACAGTTAGAAAAAGGAGAAATAGGGGTGATTTCACTGTGTGGATGTAGTATATTTTTGTTAATATAAATTAGTAAGGTATTATTTAAAAACTCCATTTATTTCAATTATATATATATATATATATATATATATATATATATATATATATATATATATATATATATATATATCAGGAACCTCTAGAAATGCAACTGTATTATATTTAGTGCATTTTATTATAAGAATTTTTTTAATTAGTCAGAAATAAAACAAACTATAAAATACACCTGTAAAATTTTTGACAAGATAACCTAAAAGGTCAGAATTTAAATTTGAGTTAGAATACATTTACAGGTTTAAAGTATATATTAATTTTTGCAACACTTATATTTGCAACATATTCAAACATTTATATTTATCATATAAACAGATATTTATATATACAACATAAAATTATGTTTACATTGATGCAACTACTGATGCACATAAGGTGAGAGGGAGGATACTGAAATTTTAAACTTTCAAATTAAAATTTTTTTAATGTGTTTGGGTATATAGTCTAGCCAATTTCATTTTAAACATATTATAAAATTTCATTTCAAACACATATTAAAAAAAAATTTTATTTAAACGTTTCAGCATCCTCGACACTCCATGCCCGTGTGCAGTTACATCAACGTAAGAGTCACTTTAGTACAATGATGTCCTAAGGGAGGAAACATGTCCCACAAAATTTTTTTCCACTTTGTCATTATGTTTTCTAACATTGTTCTGGTAGATAAAAATTTATATATCATTTTTTACTATCTATCTATATCTATAATTCTCAAAATGTGTGTGTGTGTATGTGTGTGATCAGATGTTGTTTATGCATTTCTGCAGTTTTCATCCAATTTCAATGAAATTTTTTTTGTTTGATAGATAATTCTTCAGTGCCAGTTTTGAGTCCAAATTGTCTGGGAAAAATTACAACCTTGAAGGTAAAAAATCGAAAAAATTGATCTTTTACACTTTGCGCAAAAATTAAAGGCAAGATTTAATGTCTGTAAAAAAAAAAGCATACAATCAATTTAGAGAGTTGAAAACTAACACAAAAGATTATTAGAATTATAAAAAAAATTATATTATAAATAAAAATTATCATATATTATTATCACAGTCCATGAAAGAGGTTCCTTACTTACAAGATTGAGAATGCAAAAACGGACTTTTTCAGGGGAACCCCCCATTCAAATTGTTAGCCCCCACCATTTGGGGATGTGCCTCAGTTGCACCCAAATGTTGTTACTAATATTGATTTTCAGGTGAGCTGACTTTAAACTTAAAGTGCTCCAACTGAACTTCAAAAATTTCCAGTAATGAAAGACCCAGTCAAAGACAGGTTATACTTCTAGTAAACACTTATATTGACAACATAATCCAATATATTTACAACAAAAAAAAATATTTATGTTTACAACATAAGTAAACAGAAACGACAAAAGTAAACATGGTGATGACATAAGCAAATATTTATATTTAAAAGATAAGTAAATACATATTTACAGTAGAAGAAAGCACATATTTACAAAATAAACAGTTTATATTCATTTTGTAATTCTAATTTATTACTGTTTTTATTTTTCTTCATTTTTGCATTATTATCATATATACATTATATTTTAGACTTAACCATATGAAACAAGGAGGCACGGTGGAGTAATGGATATCGGATTGAGGAATCGGAGAGCCAAGTTTGAATTCTGGTCAAATCCATTACATTCACTTACGTGCTAATACCCTTGAGAAAAGTATGAATCCTTCTTCTCCCCCTAGCTATGGGTAAATAGCAGGAGAGACCAGGTTCTATAGCCTTGGATGGCAACTGGTCTACCGCAGAAAGAAATGGCAACCTACTGTGGGAAAAAATCTGCCTCGTCAGTCATGTATCGAAAGATACATGATTGCCTAAGCATGTACCATGCATGGCACATAACTGACTGACATATGAAACAGTTTATATACATTTTTTTAATTCTAATTTATTACCTGTTTTATTTTTCTTAATTTTTGCATTAATATCATATTTACATTATATTTTATATTGAATCACATCTATTTATATTCATTTTATAATTCTAATTTATTTTTTATTTGATATCATATTTACATTATTTTTTATACTGAAACATATCAAACAGTTTATATTCATTTTATATTTCTAATTTATTTTTTATTTTTTGCATTTTTTGCATTAATATTAGATTACCCTAATTAAGCTAATTATTTAAAAATATTTGTAACTTTCAGTCTAATATTCAGTCTAATTGTACTGTCAAGTACAAACTATTTCAAATAATCTAATATTAATTTTTATGACATTAGTTATATAATAATATGACAACCATATTAATAATACTTCTAACTGTAACTATAATTTCTTATAATGATAATGGTAATTTTAGCCAAAAAGGATTTTTCATTTTATTATTTAGTAATAAAAATGTATATTATAATTATTATGCAGATAATTGTGATTATTCTAAGCATTTAATAATTGTAATTATATTTACATTAACCTATGTGGCAATAATAAAAAAATTAAAAAACTTGAAAGATAAAATCATTTGTCATAATTTAAATTTTTTTTCTTAAATAATAATTCATTAGAATGAGCACAATATATACAAAAATTATGATACTTAATTTTTCAATATGCAATAACTGAGATTAAAATAATTGATTTAGATCTTATATATATATCTTCATATATATAATTCAAAAACAACATAAAGTAAGAAACAATTTTTCTCTGAATTTTTGAGATGATAAATTTCAATGGAGGTAGATTGTTCACATTCAAGTATGGATAGTGACAGAACCATCTACCCCATGGATTGAATAAATGATTTGGCTCTAAATTTTGAAAACGTTGAAGTGTACAACAGCCAAAATGAGGTGATAACAACCAAGATAAGGATATTAGTTCAAATAAATCAGTAAATATTGAAAAAACAGTCTGAGGCATTCATTTATTTTCAATTATTTTCATATTTATTTTCAAAGGGAAAATTGTTTGCATCTCTAAAAAATTGCAAAAATGACAAAGCCTAAAGGTAAAACTGTAACAACAATTTTATTTTATATCAATTTTTTTTACTAGTTCATCTTTTTGTCTTAACTTTATTGATTCTTCGTCAGACTGTTTTCTTTTCTACAACCATTAAACAGACAGTATAGACAGAAATATTAAGGATGTGTGGGTGAGATAATGGATTGCGGCTCAGAATGAGAAATCAAAAAGCCAAGTTCAAATTCTGGCCAGATTTAGCCAAAAAGAATTTTTCATTTTATTATTTAGTAATAACAATGCAAATTATAATTATTACGCAGATACTTGTAATTATCCTAACCATTTAATAATTATAATTATATTTGACACATGAAAATCATCCATCTCCCAGGAAGCCTGGACCACCCGTGAAAATGCAGGGACTGAAAGTCTTCAGTCATGTGAGTTGCACATTCTGCTGCAAGTGAAGAAAACATTTTCTTTTCTTATAGACAGGAAAATAAAGAAAATAGCTTCTGGTGAGATTTGAACTCACATCCCTTATCCTTGAAAACTTGTCTGACATGGATAGAACCTTAATAATTAGACTATGAAAACAAACAGGGCAACCTTGTCTAAATTTAGTTATACAAAAGAAACTGTTAGCATAGAATTTACACTTACATCTAACCAGCTCAACTGTATATTTATAAGATCTCAATTCCAGTCTAGTACTGAACTTAAATTCAAAAAGTTTAGGTACCATAGTGAAGAGCTCATCTGAACAAATTGCCATGAGACTATAGAAAAGGCAAAGGGTGGCAACCTTATGGCAGTGGGAAATATTTGACAAGAAACAAAATATACTCGTATGCAAAAATAGCTGAAAAGAAACTACATTAACTACATCTATTAGGAATTCTGTGTCTGTACGTGTGTGTGTGTGAAAAAATTCAATCACCCAGGGAAAGATATCCCCAAGTCCCATGATGCTGTTGCTACTAACACAAGTTGAAAGGAAAGCAGAAAAAGGATGAAGAAACAGGATGTGTCCTGTTTTTATAACTGTTTAACTGTGCCACATTTTACAGTGTTGGGAAAGTGTCTGAAGCTGAGCTGCCAGAGCAGGACAAATAATATTGCTGATTCTTCTTTGAATTTTATCAAGGAGCTCAAGGTAAATAGCAGAGGCACTAGACCATATGTGGCAGTAATATTCTAAACATAGACAAACGATAGACTATAGTACTAGCTCTGTACCATAATAGTTGTTACAATTAGCATAGGAAATGTGTATGCATTTGTAGCAACTATTATGGGACAGAAGTAAGAATATTTACACTTAGAATTTTATAATGACATTTTAGTTATACTAATCATAATACTAGTAATAATCAATATTATATCAAAACTAAAAAATAATAGAGCATTATGTTTAGTCAATTAATATTTTTCATTGAAAAAAGCGTTTTCTTTTTTCCACATATAATTATATCTAATGAAGCCTGAAGAATAGATTGACTCAGTTGTATTAAGAGCAACAAATATAAAAACAACTGGTTGTCCAAACAATATTCAAAACAGATAATTAATATATACTTTCAAGAAGTGTATGTAGCATAACAGCAAATCAGGAAGAGAAAATCTGTGAGCAGAGTTCAAATACTGACAGAGTTCAGTATGTTCACTTTTATACAAAATACTCTTTAGAAAGGTATGAATCTATCTCTTCCACCTCCAGCTATGGATTAAATATTTAACTAGGTACTCTCGCCTTTAGATAGCAACAAGTTTAGGAGAAGGAAAACTGAATTCAAAAGCAACCTGAAGAGGGATGGGCTTCATCAAGCTGTCTTACCCTAGATGCACTACTGCTGCTGCTATGGCTCTTTAGCCATATCAGCAGCAGTAGTGGTGTCCTAAAAGGTTATAAGACACATTGTGAGTCACTTTCTCACTGACGTGGTATGGCTTCTGTCTGTCTTTTCTATATATATTTTCATGGCAACTGCTCTGACAAGCTTTTTAGCCTGATGCCCTGACTACATGAACTACAATTGTTTTATGGTACATGTGAGAAAAGGGAGAATTTACTCTGTAGTATTACAAGCTGTATCACAGAAAGAAGTTGGACATGTGTTGCCCATACCAAGGTTCATGGTGAAGAGATTGAATTTAATGTCTTTTGATGGGATGTCTGTATTTCTGACAAAAACAGTTGCATGTTGGGAGTATTTTTATTATTTTTAATTTTTATTTAATTTATTTTATAAAACGTTTTTATGTTATTGTTCTATTTTATTTTATTTTAAAATTTTCATTATTATTATTATTTTATTTTTATTTATAATAATAATATTCCTACAGATATTTCAAATTTTAAATACAATGTATTTCTGTGCTCAGCAAAATAACATGGGAATAAGAAATGTTACATTTCTTTAAATGTAGAGATGAACAGGCAAAGTGAAAAAGCTATAAACAACATGCTTCATCAACATCTGTTGGTTTTTGGCTTCTTCAGGCCAGATTGAAAATATACAGCAAAACACCTCATTAATAGCTTTTCTATTATATTTCATCTCCACTTTTTATTTTGAATACTAATTATTATACATCCTACAAACACACATTTCTTTAACTATTTTATAAAATCTTCACATATTTTTTAACATGCTCAGATCTTTATATAATTTTTTACATCTTCATAATATTCCATAAAATAACACAAAATAATACAGCCAAATGTTCATGATACAAAGTAAAGAAAATTTTAAATCTGATTATATTTCTATCTTCTTAATTCCTGTTCCTTTATTGTTCTTTCCTCTTAATAATGTTTCTTTTTTTCTTCTGACACACATCTGCTTCCAGAATTTATATATCTTCTTCCAAAATATATATACCTTCTTCTTCCAAAATGTATATACCTTCTTCTTCCAAAATTTATATACCTTCGTCTTCCAAAATTTATATACCTTCTTCTTCCAAAATTTATATACCTTCTTCTCACTAAAATTTAAATATAATCTTCTCCCATACGCTTTTCTAACTACTGACAAAATACTGATGATTTTTATCATAACTTTAAACATTATAACTATTTTAATTTTCATATTTTATTCCCAATTATTTTAATTTTTTCTATTTTTATTACGTATGATCCAAAAAAAAAAGACTAAAAGATACAACTAAAAGTTTCAGTCAAGTCATATCACTGTACGAAAGATTCCTGCTATTTTCAGAAAAAGAGTCAAAATTTAGAGAATTAAAGAAAATAGAATCTTCCATATCTTCTCAAAACAACCTATAGAAATTTGTCAAGAAAGAGTTCTTATTTTTTCTGCTTTCAATATTTTTTCTCGTTTTTATAGTGAGGGGGGATCAAGTGGGAGGATGCTGAATTTCTTTTGTGGGTGGGGTGAAAAAAAACTGGCTGCTAATGCTTCATTGGTGGCAACTGTCCAGAGTCAAATTCTATGAATGATTCATCGCTAACATGTTTGTCAATTTGAGCAGGACACCCCAGAAGGCAGACATCAGAAGCTTTCCTGATCAGAAATTTTCACTGTATCTTTTAAAAGGTAAGCACATGATTTTTACTCTGTTTTTTTTTTTATTCCTTTTTCTTTTCTACTTTCTTTTCCTTTTTTTTTGCAAAATCTTATCACATCTTCATAAAATTACTTTACAAAACTTGAAATAACACTTAAATGTTGAACCATTTAAAAACTTCAAAATCATAGTCAGTGTTTTCTTTGATTTTTGAATATTTGGTAACTTGTAAATTAAGTTGTTGAATAAATTGAAATTTTAGGGAGTTTTATTTTTTTTTAACTTTAACTATGTTTGCTGGTGAATGTATGCTCATATATGCAAGTAAATTTAGGCAGCATATCTTCGTTCAAATATGTTTCGTTGAATAATATAGACATATTATGATTATCATACAATATGTCTATATTATTCAGTGAAACATGTTTGAATATATATATATATATATATATATATATATTATTTACAGACAGAGTGTATCTGTGAAGGAACAAAATGAATAAAAAGACAAAAGGAAAAACTATTCTTAGCCTACACATTTGATCCTCTGAGGGACTTTAACAATGCATTTATCATTAGATTTGTCTCGATAAAGTCTCTCAGAGGACGAAATGCATTGGCTAAAAATAGTTTTTTCTCTTGTCTTTTTATTCCTAAATATATATATATATAAAGGTTATATTTTAACCATTTTCATTAAATTTAAAAATTTTTTATGGAGATGTTGGCTTGAGAAAAGACCACTTTCTTTTTATATATATATATATATATATATATATATATATATATATATGATTTGTAGGTATGATGAACTGGGTTGTGATTACGATTCCAATGTAATGAATTATAACCATGAAATATTAGTGTTTGAGCCTTTTATATATATTCTTGCTCTGTCTATGACAGAGCTCTACCTGGATTATATCTTCTTGATATATATATATATATATATATATATATATATATATATATATATATATATTGACCATATATATCAATATATATATATATATATATATATATATTGACCACTAATATTATCAATATATATATATATATATATATATATTGACCACTAATATTATCAATATATATATATATATATATATATATATTGACCACTAATATTATTAATATATATATATTTTATATATATATATATATATATATATATATATAAATATAAATGCTCCATAAAGAGAAAATTTTTAAATTTTATGAAAATAAGTTAAAATATAACATTTAATAATAAATTAATTAAATAAAAGAAATAAATAGACAAAATAAAATAAAAAAAATTATAATTACATAAAATGTCAGTGACAAGCGACAACATTAATTTATCTATTGTTTAATAGACAGAAGAATTATTTATATATGTATATAAAATAATATAATAATATTATCAATTCAATAATGCCAAAATCCACAAGAGTTTCATGTACTAACAAGTTTCATGCAGAAATACAGAACCAAGTTATCATTATTAGTTTACTATGGAATTGATAATATTATTATATTTTATTTAGGCTCTGTTGACTTTGGTATTGACCCTTTAGTTTATTTTATATTTTAAGCTTTTAGTTTATTTTACATTTTAGCTTTTATTCTTACTATTTGTGTATGTATCAAGAAAACATACTTTTCTCCTCTTAGATCATAGTTCCATTAGGACCTACATAAACATGAACCAATAACAACTTACCTTTGTCCACAACATACTTGTGGGACATATGAACAAAATAGACTGAATAACATGAAGATAAGATACGGTTAAAAATAACAAAAACTTTAATTATAATGAGGGCAACTCTCAATAATATCAATCAGGAACACGGCCAGAATGTGCTGTCCATGTTTGGAAATTAAAAAACATCCCATCCCTACAGATATATGTTAAAAAATAAGAAAGAAATTACAGTTAAACAAATAAACATATTTGATAATGGCTAATAGATTAGACAAAAACAGTCAGACCTACAGATCATTTGGACAGTTGTTGTACACAATCTATATCCAGAAAAGAAATATACATGTACAAATGCTAAAAGAATTTAATAAAAGGCTTTTGTCAGTTCAATGAAACTTGCATATATATATATAAATATATTTAAAAGATATTTTTATCCCACAACATTCTTTTAGATACAAATGATTAAAACAAATGCTCTGTTTATGATAAATAGTATTAAATAACATTTACCAGCCTGAATGTCCAAGAAATTTTCATAGAAAATATTGGTCCTTCGACAGGATTTGAACCTGTATCCTATACGGAACCGTCATATAGCCTGACGTGCCTTACCACTCAGCCACAAATTTCTTGGACATTCAGGCCAATAAATGTTATTTAATACTGTTTATTATGAACAAAGCATTTACTTAAATAGTTGTATCTATAAAAAGAATGTTAAACATAAAAATGTCTTTAAATAATTGTCGGACTTTGTCCATTTCATAATATATATATATATATATATATATATATATATATATATTCAAACATGTTTGGTTAAATGATATCAGCAAGTTCTGTCTATTAATTTGATAGAATTGTCAATATTATTTATCCAAACATGTTTGAAAGAATTATTGTCACTGAAATACACCTTATATATATGCCAGGGTACACTGAAATGGTCTCAGCTTGGCCAAGAAGGATTTAAAAATTTTGGTATTTGGTCATTTGTTAAGATTTGCATATGTTAGTCAAAAACTAAAATTATTAACATTTTTATATATATATGTGTGTGTGTGTGTGTGTGTGTGTGTGCATCTCATTAAATAATTTAGACAAGTTTTTTCTACTTACTTTTAATATAACCCTCTCATATTCACGGACAAATTTTTTAGTATACTTATTAAAGGAAGAAAGAAAGTTATTATATTGAATATAAGAGAATCATATTCAAAATAAGTATACAAAATTTATATATATATATATATATATATATATATATATATATATTCATTACAATTTCATCTTTTTTGTAATAATAATTTCAGTAAAATATGTTGGCACCATTATGGTTAATGTTACCTTAGAACATGGGTTTATATTAAAATTAATTTGTTCTTTAAATGAAGTTCAATAACTAAATTAATCTCATTTCAAACAATATTTTCTAATTAAATAGTATAAAACAAACAGTTATTAACAACAGTTTCTGCAATTACACTGCCATAAATTTAAATCAAACTTAACTTAAACAGCAATAATTTTAATATAAACCTCAAGTTCTCAAATTAAGATTAACAATGCCATCAACATATTTTACAGAATTCAAAAGGACTACAACTACAAAATGGATGAAATTGCAATAAAAATATAATACATTAAAACAGTACAAAAACATTCAAGATATATTTCTTATTACTATAAATGTTACTTTTAGTGTGTACACATGTTTGAGTTGATATCTCTGTATTTTTTTTATTTTATTAAACAGTGAACGGACTTAATAAAAGCTTAGATTGAGATGTCCAACTAAAGATAAATTGTTTGTACCACCTATAGAAATTGAAACTGTATCTCCTTTTTTACAATCAGGGAAAGCAATCACTATTAAGATATATATATATATATATATATATATATATATATATATATATTTTAGCAAGAGGGGTGGAGGAAAGCATAGCAGCACATAACTTACCTGTCAAGTTTGTGCAAATGGTTAGCAGAACAGCAATTAGGAGAGATAACAAAAAGAAAAAATTTACTAAGAGCTACAAAAAACAGGAAATTATGGAGAGCCATAATTGCCAATATCCAGAAGAAGAAGAAGTATAATAATGAGTAGAAAGTCAAGTACAAAAAGATTGAAACAAGATCAGTGCAAGTTATGGCTTGAAATTTCACTTATAATTTTCATTGTATAATGTTTCATCCATAGGTTAATGAAGATCTATTGAATTAACTTTATAGCATAGGAAGAAAATTATGCTAAAAAATAAATATTTGTTGCATAAAATAAATACTTTTTTCATTATTAAGAACAGATTGACTAAATACCTGTGTGTTCACGCACACACACACACAAAAATATATGTATTTTCTATATATATATATATATATATATATATATATATATAATGTAATTTATTATATATGTATATTATATATATTATATATATATATATATATATATATATATATAATATGTATATATATATATATATTTACTATATATATATATATATATATGTGTGTGTGTGTGTGTGTGTATGTATGTATGTATAGTATTATATTATGCTTTCTTAGAATTTATTAAAAATAACCAAAAATATAAAAATATATACCACAAACACACACACACACACATATATATATATATAAAAATATATATAT
>CAHIKZ030001444.1:252500-260000 GCA_903632075.3 Acanthosepion pharaonis | reverse complement strand
TACGAAGGAAAAAGGACAATAAGAAGAAATGATTGATGTTTTAATTAAATATTTATGGATTGTAGCTGACAAGAGAGCAATATGTTGGAAGAGAGTTCCATAGCTGTGAAATGTGAGAGAAGAACCCTTTTGAATAGAACTTACGGTTACATTTATCAATTTCAACAGTAAAATGACAAGATCTTAATAATTAATTAATTACTGCCAATCAAGTACTGTGCTTAAATTTGTGAAGTCAAAGAAACAAAAAGGAAAGCTCATCAGGACAATTGCTATGAAAATTTTTGTAAAAAAGGCACAGTAAAATTATGGTGATAGGCAAATGATTAAAACTGAGATGCCAGGTTGGGATCAATCATATTGCAGATTCTTCTTTGGATTTTGTTCACTGATGTTTTATTTTTTCATTTCTTATACATGCTGTTTGTTTAACAGTTATAGAATAAATGTAAAAATGACCTGAGAATTATGATAAAAAGCAACAAAAATTAGATACAAGATTACTTCAAATTTAATAATAATAATAATAAAATATAATTTATTTAAATAATTCAGATTTAAGGTTAAAATTATTCCCCTATTTATCTCTCACAAATTAAGAGATAAAAAAGGAATAGTTTGGGATTTCATTGTTTTGAATATACAATTAGAAACTTTTTCAGTTATGTGTCATGTGTGACACACACTTAGGTGATCATGTATCTTTCGATACATGACTGATGAGGCAGATTTTTTCCCACAGTAAATTGCCATTTCTTTCTATGGTAGATCAGTTACCATCCAAGGCTATAGAACCTGGTCTGTTCCACTATTTACCTATAGCTGGAGGGAGAAGAAGAGGATTCATACCTTTCCCAATGGTATTAACACATAAGTGAATGTAATGGATTCAACTGGAATTCGAACTCAGTACTTCGATTCCTCAATCCAAGCTGCTATCCATTACTCCACCATACAAACACTAATAAAATGTAAATGAAAGTAACTAAAAATGAGTTCCAGAGTCCAAACAAATTTTGGAATGATAACAATTCTTCAAATTTACAGATAATACACAAATGTGTCTCTCATAACAATAAAAAAAAAATCAGCTAATTTTTTTATTGGTCATACTACCACCACTCTTTCACATATACTAACTTGACACTTGTTGAACCAAAGTGTTCTATGGTGATTTTCTAAGTGTTGATTAGATGTGGCACAAGGCCAAAAGTATGGAGCACCCAGAGCAGAGTGCTCTATGTTCCTATATAAATCAATTAAATACTATGTCATTATTAATAATATAAGACATATATTAGTAAATAATACACTAACATTGCATATTATTTGTTAAAAGATATTTTAAATATTTGAAACTCTCATTATTAAAACAAACCTAATTTAAAATATCTTTAGTCGATGAAATAAAGTTTTAAATATATTTAATAATTAACAAATATATCAGTTCAATCTATACAAGTGTTGATCATGCATATCATTGACACAGTTGGAAATTTGAAATCCCAACATTTTAAATCATTTAGATAGATATTGAATAGACTAAGATAGATAGATAGATAGATAGATAGATAGATAGATATTGAATAGAGACTATGATTGATAGATAGATAGATAGATAGATATTGAATAGAGACTATGATAGATAGATAGATAGATAGATAGATAGATAGATAGATAGATATTGAATAGAGACTATGATAGATAGATAGATAGATAGATAGATATTGAATAGAGACTATGATAGATAGATAGATAGATAGATATTGAATAGAGACTATGATAGATAGATAGATAGATAGATAGATAGATATTGAATAGAGACTATGATAGATATATAGATAGATAGATAGATAGATAGATATTGAATAGAGACTATGATAGATAGATAGATAGATAGATAGATAGATAGATAGATAGATATTGAATAGAGACCATGATAGATAGATAGATAGATAGATAGATAGATAGATAGATAGATAGATAGATAGATAGATAGATAGATATTGAATAGAGACTAAGATAGTTCCACAAAATAAAAAGTCAGGTGGCTAAATCAAATATTAAAAATGTGGAGCAAGGGCTAAGCAGATATTAAAAATGCAGAGTTGGTGCTAAATTAATTATTTATTAGTGGGGAATAAAAACAAAATCAAATATTAAAAGTTGAGAGCAAGGGCTAAGTCAGATATTAAAAGTGGGGACTGGGGACTTACACAGATATGAAAAGTGGAGAATGAAGCCTAAATCAGATATTAAAAGTGGGGTGCAAGGGCTAAGTCAGATATTAAAAGTGAGGAGTGGATGCTAAATCAGATATTAAAAATTGGGATCAAGGGTTGTCAGATATTAAAATTGAGGAGTGGGCATTAAATCAGATATCAAAAGTGGGGAGTCAAGACTAACTCAGATATCAAAATGAGGGAGTAAGTGCTAAGTCAGATCTCAAAAGTGGTGAATATGTGCTAAATCAGATATTAAAAGTGGTGTCAGGGTTAAACCAAATGTTAGGTTGTAAGGATTCCTGATTCTATAATTTTTAGCGGATCTTCTCATAAATTGAATAATTTTTAGATGTATTTTCCTAAGGTAGACATTTTTTTTTTTATTTTAAATACATTTTTTCTTTTCACTTGTGCTTATTTTCAAGAAAAAGACTTGTCAACTTATTCTGCATATGAGACTTCTATATAAAAATTCTAAAAGATGAAATTTCAGGAAAAAAAAAACAGAAAATGAAATTTTCTGATTTATATTGAAAATTAATGGCAGTAATTATTTTAGACAATTTATACATTAAAAGCTCAATAGTATTGTCATAGATTGAGGCCAAGTGGACAAATGTAATCTTCTGTTTAGTTTTTAGTTCCAGCAAAGGGGGGGTCTGTAGCACCCTCAACCCCTCTATAGTAACATAGATGCTATATCAAGTACTGAAAGAGAAAGACTGAAAACAGACAAAAAATATAAAACAGTCCTGAATAAAGAAGTGTTTGTGTTAGATTGTCAAGCTAAATAGCAATAGATGAGAAAAATCTGGAATCCAAGGTCATAATTCCAAAGTTTAAAAATCAGTCTTGCAAGTTCAATGTATGAAAATGCGGGGGATGGCAATAATCAAAATTTAAAAGTCCACATCACAACACACAACTACCTTCTTCACCCCAAAAGTGCCCAGCAATCGTGCAATCTAAAGTAGTTGTAGTAAAAAATAGTTGTGATTGGTCAAGACTGGTAGAGAAATGCAAATAATTAACATATTTCAAGGCCAACTAAAGTCAACTCGATCTTGATTCTAATTTTCTTCTTTGACAGACAGCACAGTGAACATGAATACCTTCTCAAGGTAAAACTTCATTTTCTCCTTTGTCATTACAATTGTAAAGCAAAAATCCAAACAGGAAGTAGAAAGAATGGAAATCCAGATTATTGACGAATTAACTCTGGCAAAATTTGATATTGTATTCTGTACATTGCTTCAGTTTGCAGGCTGTATATACAGTAGAATCTAAATTTTATATATTTTTTTCACTTTATCTGTTCATTTTGAAGAACTGACTGTTTTAACTATTTTTTTACAGCTCATCATCTCTTTGTGGATTATTTAAAACTAAAATATACTTTGGATTGTAAAAATAATTATTTTAATGTGTAGCTGAGGATATGAGATAAATTCATACCTTTTCCAAGGGTATTTGCATATAAGTGAATATTATAATGAACCCAACTGGAATTTGAACTCAGTTCTCTGATTTCTCATTCTGAGCCACTATCCATTACATGACCCACAAACCCACTCATTCTAGAGAAAGAGAAAACAATCACAATCAAAGTTTTTATATAATATACTCTATCAACTGGTTGGATTTCAAAAAAAGTTTTTTTTATATTTTATGATATTTTATAGGTGGTCATAAGACCGAGTAGGAAGTGGTTGAAGAGTGACTATATTTGGCTTCCCCAAATTTTAAGCATCTTGTATTTTTCTTTTCTTTTATTTTATTTTTTTAATCAAGCAAGGCAAGGTGTGAGAACAGTAAAAGAACAGAAATTAAAAACACAGAAGGTAACGACTGACATTGTATTTAAAATGTTTTAAATTAATCTTAACTGGAAAGCCAGAAGCCAGAAGAGAGTTCAATAAGCCAGAAGTGTAAGAAAAGAAACTGTTTTATGGTTACATCTAAACAATTCAACTGTAAAATAATGAGACCTTGCTGCCAATCTATTAGGACCTTGAATAAGTTCTCATTGTTTTTCAATAGATAACGTTCTCAGAACAACATTTGTGTAGTTTCAGATGGTAATGCATCTATAAGGAAGTACTATAAGCAAGCTTGAAATTCAGTGTATGTCATTTCGTCGAAGTGTAAATAACTTTGTTTTTCATAACATTAAACATGTCAGATTTTGTGCCAAAGAAAGTATATTTGCAGGGAATTTTACTGCACTACTTCATTCAAGAGAAATCTGCAGCTAAAGAACACAGAATTCTTGTTGAGACTTACGGTGATCATGCTTTATTGAAAACAACATGTAGAGATTGGCTTAGATGCTTCAAAAATAATGATTTTGATGTTAAAGATAAAGAATGCTCTGGCACTCTGAAAAAATTTGAAGACAAAGAATTGGAGGAATTACTTCATGAAGACTCATGTAAGGCACAAGCTGAACTTGCAGAATAATTAGGAGTTGATCACTCAACAGTTTTGAAATATTTGAAATGATTTAGAATGATTCAAAAGCGAGGACATTGGGTACCGTATGAGTTGAAGTCGAGAGACGTCATGTGTGAACAGCTATTTCAACAACAGAAAAGGAAAGGTTTTTTGCATCATATCATGACCGGCAATGAAAAGTGGATACACTACAATAACACTAAGTGTAGAAGATCATGGGGTAAGCCCAACCATGCATCAACATCAGCGACAAAGTCAAATATCCATGGTTCAAAGCTTCTGCTCTGCATTTGGTGGGATCAGCTGCGTGTAGTTTATTTTGAGTTGCTCAATCTGACTGAAACCATCATGGGAGATCTTTATCAACTACAACGGATGTGTTTGAGCTGAGCATTGAAGAAAAAACAGCCGCTGTATGAGCAGACACACAACAAAGTGATTTTGCAACATGACAACGCTAGGCCACGTTGCATAACAGCTGAAAATCTACTTGGAAATGCTTAAATGGGAAGTTCTACCCCACCCACCATATTCACCAGACATTGCCCCATCCCATTATCACTTGTTCCATTCGATGGCACATCAGCACTTTTATTCCTATGAAGATGCCAAAAAATGGGTTGACTCTTGTTTAGCCTCAAAAGATGTGTCGTTTTTCCAACATGGAATTCAAATGCTGCCAGAAAGATGGGAAAAAGTAGCGGCTAGCAATGGACGATACTTTTAGTGACATGTTTCTTGCTAATTTTTGTAAATAAAACATTACTTTTCATCAAAAACCAGCAAGAACTTATTCAAGGTCCTAATAGTACTGTGCTTAAATTCATAGAGTCTAAGTACCATAGAGGAGTATACATTAAAATTACATAAATTGCCATAGAAAAGACACAGGGAAGCTATATTACGGTATGAGAAAGTGACTGAAGTTGAGATGCCAGGTCAGGACCAATGACATTGCAGATTCTTTGGATTTTTTTTCAAGGATCTCTAAATATATACCAGGAGCACTAGACCATATGTAGCAGTAATATTTTAAGCATGGGTGAATGGTAAACTTGTAACTTTGTAAAAACTTGTTATTCTTTCTCTAAATCATTTTATATTTGCTGCTTGTTTAAAAGGAAAAAAAATTGGTAAGCCATTTGCACAAGACAGTTCCAACAACTGAACAGATGGAAATCAGTCTAATTAAAGTAGTTTAGCTCTGAATTCCTCAAAAGAATTTCTTTCATCCAATTTGAAACCATTTGCAAGCAATAATCAACAGGAACCATTTCCATTACTTCAGCGAGGAAGGCAGACACGTTAAAGCCAAATATCAGATTTATCAACATCAATCAATCTACCTTAGTCACTTTTATAATGAGACAACTTCAGTCAGTCCATGGCAATTTAGCTAACTGTCCCAACAAAATCTCTTTAATTAAATCTTTCTGTACCTACTAATTTATCTATCTGCCTACATCTTTAACTATTAAGTTTTATCTATGTATCTACCTTTTACCCTTCTCTCTTTTGCACTCTCTTTTTCTTGCTCTTTTTCCCTCTTTTCTTTTTCTTTTTCTCTTCGAGTACACATACATACACACGTCTGTGTGTGTGTGCGTATAGAGAGTGATAGAGGGAGAAGTGAAAGTGGTAGAGAAAGGAAGGTTTCTAGCCATATAAAATCCATCACAGACAAGATATTTACCTGGTCTAGACTTATTTACTTACCAACCTACTTCAATACATCAATGATTATCTAACAGTTTTTATTCATCTATGTAAACCTACTTACTTACCTTGCTGCATGATCATATATATACAGTGCTGTGCAAAAGTAAGTGAACCCTGAAGATAGTATTTTAAAATTTTGTCTCTTTCTTTCCAGATAACAAATCTTAATTAAGAAAAACTTTTATTAAATGAATTACGACTTTCAAAAATTTTTATCAACCTGGAATAAAAATATTAATTAAAAATTAAGATATGCAAAAGTAAGTGAACCCTTACATTTAATATCTGATGACTCATTTTAAGAAGTTTCTGGCAATAGTGAGCATCAATTTTTGACTATTCTTTTGTGCAAAACTCCCATAATTGCTTGATATTAGCTTAAAATATATTTTTTATTTTAAAAATTATTTTTTGTATTTTCAAATGAATAAATAAGAAACAATCTTGAATCTATTTAGTATTGTGACATCCCTTATGATGAGCTATATCTGATGCATCCCACTGGTCAGAAAAGGTTGCCCATGCCTGGTCTACACTGTTGTACCTGTGAAAATTGAGTCCTATTCTCCTGCAAGGGAGCCCTAATAGTCAAGTTGCTACCCTTTGCTTGAAATTGATTGTACATTACATCTTTCCCCTTATTTGGAATTAAATATGTCCTTGCAAATGTTTGAAATATGGAACCCTTGGCAATCTTTAACTTTCATGCTTGCAAAAAAGTGATGTGTCATTAGGATGGGTTTTCCCTTGACACTACTATTATTTTAATTGCCTTCAATTCTCAGCAATGTTTATTGTTTTAAAAAGCAATGATTAAAATTTAATAAAACCTACAGATATGATGAAAGTGATTTTATACATTTTTTTTTGTACTTTAGAATCTATGACAAAAAGTTTTAAACACTATTGTTATGGGGTCCTCCCCTTTTCATATAAGTGGACTCTACCAGTGTTACTTGGAGTGCTGCCGTTAAATACCCAGAGTGAGACAGTCAGTGAGAGAGGATATACGGCAAGAGAGAGAGAATATACGAACTGAGATAGTGTGAGGTAACCTCATGTAGAAGTCAGTTACAAGCATGTAGACTCTAAGGAAGTCCTA
>CAHIKZ030001444.1:112500-247500 GCA_903632075.3 Acanthosepion pharaonis | reverse complement strand
ATGGATCAAGAGGGTGGCTGCTGGAAAGTCCTATGTCTGGCAACAGGACTCAGCACTATGCCACACAAGCAGGAGAACCCAGTCATGGCTGTCAGACAATTTCTGCAACTACATCACTCTTTACATCTGGCCACTTAACTCCCCAGACTGCAACCCTTTTGATTATATGTGGGGTGCAGCTGAATGAGAGACAACAAAACTCCTAGTAACACTAAAGTTGAACTGAAGGCAGCATTCACCATCCAGAGTTGCAAGTGATTTCAAAGTTGCCTGGAGGCTGTAATTGAAGCCAATGGTGATTTTATTGAATAAATTTACTCTTTAGTTTTTCAAGATATTTTTGTGTAATTTTGGTAAATATATCTGTTAAAATGAGATGTCGGTGTTATTTTCATTTTTACATAATTTAGATGGCAATTTATCCATTGCATCCAATAGATAGATAGATAGATAGATAGATAGATAGATAGATAGATAGATAGATAGATTATATCAGGTAACCCAGTCCACTTCATCTAAAATTCTAATTGCTCTGAAGTATCTAGATATGACTCCCAAGTTGCTGTGGCTGCCTCATACTCCAAACTTAAAAAAGGCAACCCTCTTGACACCCAGCCATGATGCGCCCCAGCCACTTATGGTCATAGACAGATTCAAAGTCCATCAGCCTCTGGAGGATATGCCCAACTGGTTTTGGTTTCAGCAATCCATGGTACTTTTTTATTTTGTAATCATTTCACCCCAGCCAAGGAAATAAAGTCAAAGGTGAGGAGACAAAAAGAGTACAGGATTTAAGGAGACAGAAAATGTTGCATTTAAATGAAATATAAATATTGAATGGGATATTTTACTGTAGCCCATCTTAATTCACTAAGACAAAACATATACATGTTCACACTCCCCACCAAGAACTGAAACCATGAAAGCTATATATGGTGCATCCTCTTCCTCCTCCTCCTCCACCACCACCTCCTATTATAACTGTGCTTGTTCCTTCCTTCATTAGTTCACACAACTATCATTTCCTGCCAATATCTCATAAATAAATGGACTATTCAGTTTTGATCAAGTGCAAAGAGTGGAAAAGACACTACTTGGTTTCAGTGAGAAAATAAAAGAAAGAAAGAAAGATAGAAGTGTTTAATGGCTGTTTCAGTGAAATGGAAAAAGTTGTCAATTTCAAATTTTTAAATTTATACTCACTTCTTAAAATAACAACCAACATTCCTATTTATGATTGTTATTGCAATATTTTGTTAAAGTTGTTAAGCTCAAATATTTAACGATGCAATAGGGGAATTTCTACAGATATTTTATTGTCATAGAACTTGCCATGAGCTTACTCAACCAGTAACTTAAGATTTAAGATTCATCAGAAAATTCAAATAGGAAAACCATGAAATTTTCACAGGTTAAAACTAGTTATTATTTTATTTCCTTTTATTTCTGTTGTATACTCATTCCCTTCTGGGTCCCAACCAGAGATCTAAGGTCAGAAATGGCATCATGATATTTTCTATAGAACATTTTCGTAAAAAAATAAATAAAAAAAATTAATATTAAGAGATAAATAATAAACAATCTAAAATCACACAGTAAAGTGTGAGCTTATACTTGTGAGAACAATTTTTTGTATTTCTTTAAGGCATGAGTTACCAGAAATCCCTTCAATGACTATTAGAACCTTATTTCCTTTTTATTAGCATCATTATTAGTAGTATTATCTTTTTTATTTACTTGCATTTCTATTGTATACACATTTCCTTTAGGGTGCCAACCAGAGACCTAAGGTCAGAAATGGCTTCATGACATTTTCCACTGATCATTTTTGTAAAAAAAAAAACAAAAAAAATCCTAATAGCAATCACATTTTACATAAATAAAACTCTTCGTAATGTGTGAGCTGTACTTGTGAGTACAATTTTTTTGTATTTCTTTAAGGCATGGGCTACCAGGAATCCCTTCAGTGAGTCTATCAGAACCTTTTCCAATCAATCCGAGGACTCCAACACTAACTAGAATTATTGATGTCCTCTTGTGCCACATTTTTGAGATTTCAATTTCAAGGTCCTTGTATTTTGAAACTTTTTGAAGATCTTCAATGATACACTACAATCTTCTTCTGCTTCTTATTATTATTATTTTTATTATTATTATAATCATTATCATCATCATCTTCTTCTTTCTAAAACAAATTCTAAGATTTTCTAAATTTATGTTGTAGATTTTTACATATGAAAATAACATTGGAAAATTTAGTGCATCAGAGATCTTTATTTTTCTTTTACTGATCTCTTAATATTTTCACATGCAAAAGCTACAAATAATCAGGCACTACTTGAGGATATGGTTCCAATAATCTAACCTGTACAACTAACACAAAAGAAACAGGAATAAAATGTTAACCTGTGTACAACAAAACAGATTATGACACTTACAATCAGCACATAATCTACAATATAAGAAAAAATCATTGACAATATAATCTTGAATGTTATCAAACAACTGTATAAACTAAAAACACCTGTTTTAATTCCTTCCAGACAAAGCAAAAGGTTTACAGGAAGAATAGAAGAAGAAAAAAAAAAAACATATATCCACGAAGAAACATGGAATCTTATTTTTACTTATGCACACAGATATGAACAAAATAGAATAAAATGAGATTGATAGATAGATAGATAGATAGATAGATAGATAGATAGATAGATAGATAGATACAGACTGAGATAGATTAATAATGAACATACTAAGATAAAGAGATATAACAAACTGAGATAGATAGATAGATAGATAGATAGATAGATAGATAGATAGTCTAAGATAGACAGGCAGATATGAACAGACTGAGGTAAATAGATATGAACAGACTGAGATAGATAGATAGAGAGATAGATAGATAGAGACTGAGATAGATTAATAATAAACATACTAAGATAAAGAGATATAACAAACTGAAATAGATAGATAGATAGATAGATAGATAGATAGATAGATAGATAGATAGATAGATAGATAATGAATAGTCTAACATAGACAGGTAGATATGAACAGACTGAGGTAAATAGATATGAACAGACTGAGATAGATAGATAGATAGATAGATAGATAGATAGATAGATAGATAGATAGATAGATAGATAGATATTGCTGAAAGTGCCTATCAAGCTCTAAATAAAAATGGTGAAACTCAGGCTGTTGCTTTGGACTTCTCAAAATTGTTCAACAAACGTTCTTCTTCACAAGTTGAAAGTTATAGCATCTCCAGACAAATTTTTGAACTGATTCAGCCTTTTTTATCGAATTATGAAATGAAAGTTGTTCTGAATGGCCACTTTTTAGATTCTTTTGTAGTAACACAGGTGTCCCCCAGGGCTCTATCCTTGGTCTTACTTGATGACACAACCATTTACTCCTGTGTCTATAGTAAATCTGATCAGTTCAATAAAGTCAAATTGGCACCTGATCACAAAAATGACCTACAGTCTGTTGTTAACTGAGGCAAAGAATGGCTTATTAATTTTAACATCTCCAAAACACTTCTCAAGCTAACAGTGTCATCTGACATGAAGTGGAAAGACTATGTTAGGAAGTTGGTTCACTGTGTTGTGCTAGACAGTTTTTCAGAATCAGCAATATTATTGGTCCTGACCAGGCATCTTGGTTTCAGTCACTTTCCCACTGCTATAAAGTTGCCTCCCTGTGCCTTTTCTATAAATACTTTCATGATAATTGTTCAAATGAGCTCTTTGCTATCGTACCTAGACTACATGAATTTAAGTGCAGTACTAGATTGGCAAGAAGGCCTAATCAATTTACAGATAAATTGCTAGATGTAACTGTAAGTTTTATGCTAACAGTTTCTTTTCTTGAACTTCTTGCTTGTGAAATTCTCTTCCATCTCTATGCTTTCCAGCCAACTTTGATCTTCAAAAATTTAAATGCAATGTTAATCATTATCTACTGTCTTCTGGATTACTGTTCTGTTGTTCTCACTCCTTAATAATGTTTCTAATTATTTTACTCTCGGTAACTCTTTTGCCACTGCCTTGAATGGGGTGAATATGATTTTAAAAAATACAGACAGATAATGAACAGACTGAGATAGACAGACAGATATGAACAGACTTGGATAGATAGATAGATAGATAGATAGATAGTAGTAGGTGATACACCTCACATCCAAGCATCATGATCATCATCCTCTCTCCTTATTCCCTTTCTCCTATCTGGTGGCAATGGTGGAGATGGTTGTGAACGCCCAGCCTACTTCTGAAAAGTAAGGGAGTTTGACAAGGCCATTTGCATAAATTTGATTTTGGTGGACAACTATACGCAACAGAAAAGCTCACACTCTTGGCCAAAGGTGCCTCCTTTGAGACGATAGATAGATAATACCTGAATGAAACAATTACTTCAGAATTCAATGAATTGAAGAATAATTTAAATAAAAAACTACAAGTGTTGGTAAGAATGAAAAAATATTCAGTAAATGTACTTCAAGAATGGTTTGCATATAGCAAGACTTATGGCTGATGTAATGGAATAACCTGTCACCCCCATGAATAACTACACTATAGGTAGTAACTACCTATAAGTATCGGTAGGTCAACAGACTACAGAGTCTAGCTGCAACCTGTTCCAGCTAAACAGTCGAACTCTCTGCCTTTGGGCAGAGAGGAACCCGGACGAGGCTCCACTGAAGGGCAGAGTCTCGTTCGGGGAGGTATACTGCCCCTGAACCCGTTTATGAGGGTTCAAAAGGGATTATTTTTGGCCAAGTCTACGGACTCGGAGAACCCACGTTAAACTGGCCTTGTGTCACATGCAACCTTCATGGTGGGGTAGGTAAATATACTAGCTAGGATCTTTTCCAGCTAACCAGTCGAACTCTCTGCCTTCAGGCAGAGAGGAACCTGGACAAGGTTCCACCAAAGGGCAGAGTCATTCGGGGGAGGTAGACTGACCCTGAACCCGTTTATGAGGGTTAAAAAAAGGGAATTTTGGCCGAGCATATGGACTCGGAGAACCTACGTTAAACTGGCCTTGTGCCACATGCAAACCTCGTGGGTGGGTAGCTAAATATACTAGCTAGGATCTGTTACTCAGAACTTAGCTGTTGTCAAACTCTTTGCCTTCAGGTAGAGAGAAACCCAGACAAGACTATGCCAAAGGACAGTCTTGTCTGGGGAGGTAGACAGACCCGAACCCATAAATGGTAAATATTTCTAGCCGGGATCTGTTGAGTACAACTCAGATTTATACAATAACTACCAACCTTTCAATAGTAGTACTCACTACTGGATTGACTTGTGACGATCATGCACATAACTGTTACCTTTATTCTTATTGTACTGGTTTTTACAATAAACCTTTACTTATTCTATCCACTGTGTTTGTCAAGTATATATTCCTATTAGCAAGGAATATAACAATGGCAAACATAACTAATGTTACGTAATTTTCACATTCCACCTTGATCAATGGCAGCAATCAAAAGTGATTTTTTTAAAAATATTTCTGTTTTTGTAAGTTGCAAAGTTAAAACGATTATAAAAAAAAAATGTAGGGAAAATAATGTCTTAGAAATATTTCTAAACTTTAACATCTGTTGCAAAGTACACGGCTTTCTTTTTCTTTTTTCTAATTTTTGCAAGGAGAATAAAAGCAATGCTGTCAAAAAGGATTTTAAAGAACTATCTCACAGTATGAGATCTTCAACTATGAACCGTTCCTAGTGATGTTATAGAGTTTTGAATAATGTAATAAGAGTTTAATTCTTTTTATATTCCCAGGAAAAATAACATCTTTTGCCAAAATAAACAGAGTTTAGAGATTCAAATATTCTCCAGAAAATGATGGCGGTCGGTCTATTTTGAGATTTCGACAAATTGCTATTTTCTCTGTATTCCAAAAACAGCTGTAGGCTTTTTCTTTGTTCCTTTCTTTCTGTCGCGTGTACTCCTGCATGTGTTAGTTAACAAAACATTTTCAAATTGTTTGCGAACAGTTAACACACGCAATCACGCGACACCTCGCTCTACACATCATATCCTGTTGATGCAAGATCAAAACGTCTCAATCAAATTGTCGCTGTCCTATTCTTCTTTTTAGTTCTTCTCTTCCTCTTCCCAGTCAGTAGCTAAACCGGTTGTCCCCTCCTGCCGTCCTCACTTGTCGACGATTGAGTGAGTGAGTGTTTGTTGGTTTTTATTTTTTTTTTAAAGAACATATTTGAGTACAAAACGAGAGATGACGGGAGTGCCCGAGTCATCAACCACGAAGCCGGAATCGTCGACATTTTAGTTAAATCAGCTGCAAAGAGACGCGGTGAAGGGGGAAAAACAACTCGTCTGTTTCTCTCTTTTTGCCCGGGACCGCGGAAAAGACAAAACGGATGTGTCCCGGTTTGAGATCTTTTGCGATGTCAAAAACTCTTTCTTTTTATAAGGAACAGTGACTGACTTATAGCAGACATCTCATCAAGAAGTCATGGTGGGTCCGGATTTTCGCGGACGAACAACAACGGCGAGAATTTCTTTTGTTCAACTGATCAGAACTGTTCTACGGACACAACGAAGGCAAACTGTACCGCCTGCTTTATCCAATTGTGTTAACCGCACAAAAGTTGAATCATAAAAGAAGTATTGCCTCAGCAGGAATTGAGTCACATCTTCCTTCCCGATGTTTTACAAATATGCACAGAAGTCAGGAGCTGACTGAAAAATTCTCACTTATTTGGAATTTTCATACAGTCTGAGCGTGATTTGAGATACAGCAAATTATTTTTTCTAATGTTACAAATAATTGTTAATGTTATTTCTTTATCTGGCTGTCTCTCTCACACGCACACACACACAAAACATTACAAAAGTTAAACTTTTAGTTTTTTTTAGTCATGCTAGGTCACATTTTTATCTATATAAAATTCTGTGACTTCCGTTTGTCTGTCCGTCACACACTCTCTAAAATATCCATACAATGTATGACATATATTGATTGATTGAAACCAAATTTTTGAGAGAAGTGCAAACAGGTAAGGAGATACAAAGTGCAATTGGTTTTGCTAGGGTGTGTAAAAAACACAAAGAAGGGTTTTTGTCAAAGTATTTTTCCAAACAAATCAGCTTCTTCAAATTTCATTAGTTGGTTTACGAAATTAAACAAAATGCAGTTTGTAAATATTGACAAAAAATGTCCATGATAGCTTCAATAATACTAAATACTGTGATGATTTCAACATGTTGACACACGTTGCAAAAAAATTCTAGTATAATAGGGTTCTACAGAAGGATGCTGAGAATACCATGGATGGAACATGTAAGCAACAAAGAAATCTTAAGGGAAATGGAAACAAATAAGACACTGATATTCAAAATCAGAAAGTGACAGCTGAAATCTCTTGGACAGATAATGAGGAAGGAGGTCTTGTATAATTTGACACTCACAGAGCATACTGAAGACCAAAGGGACAAGGGGCAGCAGGTCACCTACCTGACCAGCTTTATGTGAATGGATGGTGGAAACAGGAAAAGACAAACATAAGATCTAAAAAAGATAGGAAGTCATGGAGAATTATGATCACCCACAGTCTGAAGAAATATGGCTCATAAAAGATACTGGTACCTATTTTGAATTTCAAAATTTACTCTCCTGAAATTCATATATATATATATATATATATATATATATATATATATATATTAAGACACTTTTATGTTTATACATTCTTCTTATAGATACAAATATTTAAGTAAATGCTCTGTTTATAATAAACAGTTTTAAACAACATTTAAATTTACTGTCTTTAAACTTCAATCTTCCATGACAGTAAATTTGACCTTGCTAACCAAACGCTCCTCTGTAGCCAAATTGGTTAAGGCACATCAAGCTTAATGATGGTTCCATATAGGATACACGTTCGAATCCTGTCGGAGGATGAATATTTTTATGAAAATTTCTTGGGCATTCAGGCCGGTAAATGTTGTTTAATACTGTTTATTATAAACAGAGCATTTACTTAAATATTTGCATCTATAAAAAGAATGTAAAACATAAAAGTGTCTTAAAAAAATTGTCGGACTTTTTCCATTTCATTATATATATATATATATATATATATATATATATATATATATATATATATATATATATATATAAAAGAAAAGAGGAAAAACTATTCTTCGCCAACGCATTTCTTCCTCTGTGGGATTTTATCAAGGTAAATGTAGGATGTATTTTGTTGCACATGTTTGCAAGGATGTCATTGGTTTATCAAGGCTTTTGAATTTGAGAATGTTCATGAATATTCATCAGGTGATTGAAAGGTCAGTCAAAAATATATGGTGGACACAAAGTGCCATAATTCAAAGTCTGGTAAGACAAAAGTAACCTCGTAATATTCAAGAAATATATTTTTAAATAAATGAATACTGTTTAATTTTTTTTTAATTTGAAAGCCAATTGCTCTTATATATAAACACATGCAACAAAATATATCCTACAATTGCCTTGGTAAAGTCCCTCAGAGGATGAAATGCGTCGGCTAAGAATGTTTTTTTCTCATCTTTTTATTCATTTTTTTTTCCTTTACAGATACACTCTATCTGAAAATAATTTGCACACACACACACACACACATATATATATATATATATATATATATATATATATAAGGGCTGTCCACTTGTCAGGTGACCATGACTGACAACAAACACTGACTTCATGTCAAATGTGATATTGATCTTGGGATCGACAGTAACTCTTGAAGCCAGCAAGAGACTTTTGTTTGCTGCATACACAACATACTATCTAGTTCTTTAGATATTAAAACAGTTCTTTGAACAGGTGAAGAGCTTTCAGGATTGTCAGCAAGAGTTCTTACATTATATTCCAGTAAGAGACATTCAGTTTGAAGTTTCTTGTTCTTGTTTGATGTGTTCAAGCTATAGTTGTAAAAATGACAAATGTTTTAATGTCATTCCTTTTAAAAGAAAGAGAGGCATCCCTCTAGAAGAAGTAAAACTTGTTTAACAAACCAACTCTATTAGCTATACCATACTTGTTCTTCTTCTTCTCCAAGTACAAAATGGACATCCACCTAATCTGACCTGATAGAGGTAGGTAAATTTTGGTCACCTTTTCTAGACCACATGCAGTGCTTATTTCCTTGAAAAGGGCTGCGTAGGTCACTCTTGGAGCAACTGAAAGTCACCTTTTTTTCTCATGACAGTGAACTAACAACTTTATGCCTGTCAAGTGCCACCATTGTGCAAGTCAGCAGCTACGTACATCCACCCTGTCAGACCTGTATGCGGCACCACTTTCACTACTGGACTTCAAAGATCAAAACACCAGAAGTTACATGTTATGTACCAGCAAAGCCTATGTAATGGTTTAAAGTTGAATGCAGCTTGCACAACATCACAAAGACTCTTACAGCTAGAGAAACCAGAGGCAAGCAGAACACAAAATGTCCGGTATAGCTAATAGAGCAGGTTTGTTATACAAGTTTTACTTCTTCTAGACAGATGCTTTGACAAAGACAAGAGGTCACTCATTCCCAGTGGGCTTACCTCAGACACCAATCAAAATATTTCTATGTTCAAGTACATATATATATATATATATATATATATATATTTACACTCCTGTCTGGTACAGTTCCTTTGCCTCTTGGAATAAAAGAAAATAGTTTCATTATATTTATAAAAATTTTATTTTTATTATTTCAAATACGTTAGAATTGTAAATGTATAATTGTCTGGGTTATTTTTTTTAAGTACATATTCTTTTGAGAGAAGTGTGTTTTTATGAAGGCCAGATGGTTTATTTACATTATTCGAACTATTATCCTCATCTTTGTTGCCATATTTATCACAACATTTCAACTGTTATATGCTCAGGCCTTCTTCAAGTGGTTGGAATGTCGAACTGAACCCTTTATTTCGCTCACTGGGGTAGATGTTCTTGTTCCACGTGCTATGTCTAATGGATGTCAGTTATCAGTTATCTCCTGTTAATTCCCCTCTCCAAGTTCTCCACCACCTTAACCAGGTATTGAACTCACACTCTTTACGTCCTGTCACTAGATCTAACTAATGCTTTTATCCACTGTGCCATGTGTCCTTGATAAATATAGACAGATGCCAGACAGTTTGTGTTAAACATTGCTACAATTGTACATCTTTTTTCGGTTCATTGGTTAAAACCTGCCAAAATGTTTTAAGGATCCATTTCTAGTTTTTGAAAAAAATTATTTTTTTCACATATATCAACCAATGAGAGACATGGTTTCAAGCACTAAGAACATCTCAAATATTGTGACAACAGTGAGCCTAATTTTTTTTTTTTTTAAGCATTTCACCCCTAGCAAGGCGGGAAGCCACTAGCATGCAAGGGGTTGCAGAGGATTTGGAGCGAGAGCAGATAGTAATGATAGCGGAGAGGATGACGAGAAGAATAGTGGATAGATCAAGGCAACTGGAGATGTCAATTGACATCATATTTGAATATTTGGTTGATTAAAGCTATCAGGGAAACATGAGTAGAGAAGGGAGTTCCATAGGCGAGAGGTGCGAGACATGAAGCTATTGGAGTATAAGAGGCAGCTACATTTAAAAGTTCCAACAGTGAAAGGGTGAGAGCGGGATGCCAGCCTCATAGGGCGCTTGAATTCGTGAAGTCTTGAGACCAGCTCATCAGAGCAATTACCATGAAAGTATTTGTAAAAAAGACAAAGAGGCCACAACACATCTGTGAGAAAGTGACTGCAGATGAGATGTCAGATCAGGGCCAATTACATTGCATATCTGTCTCTGGATCTTGTCAAGAACCCCAAGGCAAACAGAAGGGGCTCCAGACAATATATGGCAGCAATACTCCATGCAAGGGCGATTGGTTGATTTGTAGAAAATAAATAGAGTTCAGGTCAGTAGATACATGAAGACTTTTGAACAGCAAGGGAACAAGGCAGGTTGTCAACAACAAAGAAAGCATTTCACATCAAGAGGAGAACACCAAAGAAAGCAATAGTTACCAGCCAGCTGCAGAGAGACCAACCAATGAGAGACATGGTTTCAAGTACTAACAACATCTCAAATAGTATGGCAACAGTGAGCTTAATTTTTAAAATAAATAGAGTACAGGTCAGTAGATATATGAAGACTTTGAACAGTAAGGGAACAAGGCAGGTTGTCAACAGCAAAGAAGGCATTTCACATCAACTTTCCAAAGAAAGCAATAGTTACCAGCCAGCTGCAGAGAGACCAACATTCAAGCCAATATTCTCCTGTAGTTGGACAGCCTGAAATGAAAAGATTTTCAAAGAAATTTTTCCAAGTACGAACTGTATGAAGGTAAAAGGGACTTTTTTTTTTAAAGAAAAATATTACTGTGAAAGTAGATCTTTTCATTTTTTTCTCAAAAGTTGTTGAACCTTTGTTTTCTACAGTCTTTTTACATTGTTTTCTCTTTTTGTCATTTACAAAATCCTTGTTTTTCCCTAGCTGTAATTATTTTCTACTTTTCATTGGTAATCCTTCAAATTGTTATCTTGCCTTAATAGGCACACACACACACAAAAGGAAATTTTTGTGCAAACTTTATACCTTTTATTGTAATTGTGTAAACTCTAAATAAATGTTTTCCCCTTTAAAATTTTACACAGTGGTTGTCTTATTTCATAATTTTATGGTTATTAATATATCTTACTATTTCTACTAAATTTTTATGTTTACCACATGAACTTGGATTTAGTAGGAATAAATTTTTTTATATATTTTCTCACTCTCTTTCTTCCTCTTAGAAGCAAAAGTTATGACATTGAAATGTTTGCCATTTTTACAACCATCACTTGAATACATCAATTTGTTTCAACATGCTTCTTGGAATGGGTGCATATTTGTTCCTTTGACAAGTTTTTCTTATAAAGAAACAGATATGATTAGATATGTTCGTCTATTGTCCAGTTCTCACTCCTCCCCAATTTTTTGAACTAGAGTAGAGGTTTATCCCTTGTTTCATGATTGGGTTTCTGTTTCTTTCAATTCTGTACTTCTGATGTCTCTGCCTGAACTCTGAAATTTTATTCTGTAAATATTTTTTTTCTCGCCCAATAGGTGTAGATAGGTTTGTTTATCATCCAGTTCACACCCCTTCCCAGTCTTTTGAACAGGAGTAGAGGTTTATCCCTTGTTTCCTTTTTAGGATTGGGTTTCTTGTTCCTTCTAAGGTTTACTTCAATTCTGTACTTCTAATGTATCCACCTGAACTCTGAATTGTTTTCCTTAATGATTTTTTCTCTTCCCCCAAGTAGATAGGTTCACCTATTGCCCCGTTCTCACTCCTCCCTGTTCTTTTGAACAGGGTTAAAGGTTCATCCCTTGTTTTCTGTTTAGGGTTTCTAGTTCTTTCAAAAGTTTACTTCAACTTTGAACTTTGAAATTTTATTTGCTAATTAAATGTTGACCTCTTCAAGTCTAGAATTAGCTGTGTATCTTTTCTGTTATCTTTCTCTTTCTTACACTAATACAACTCCACACAGAAACCCACTACCTTGGCCCTTGTATTGGGTGAACATTGGTAAAAAAAAAAAAATATATAAAAAATCTCATAGCCTGACAATCCTTGTAACAAAAATTGATTAACCAATAAACAGTATTTGTGGACATTGACTACTTTTGTTTGTTTATTTCTTGCTACTTCTGTACCCTTATTGCTGATTACTAATTGTATGGAAGAACTCTTCACTATGGTACCTAGACTTTATGAATTTAAGTGCAGTACTAGATTGGCAACAAGGTCTCATCAATTTGCAGTTGAATTTCCAGCCAAATTTCATCTTCAAAAATTTTACAATGTCAGTTATCTACTGTCTTCTTGATTCCGCTTCTTTTATTGTTCTCGCTTATTAATAATGTGTCTCTTTTTTTCTTATTTTTTCACACTCAGTAACCCTTGTGTCTTAGTGGCTTTACTGTCTTGCATATGGTGAAATGATTAAAAAAATAGTAATCCCCAATAATAATAATAATAACAGCAAATACATAAATACATACATACATACATACACACACACACACACACACACACATATATATATATATGTATGTATGTATGTATGTATATCAGGTTGTCAATGTTTGTCAGGATCATTACAGTCTTTAACAAGATGTACTATTGGTATAACTTAGATGCTATGAAAATTTCTCAGACATTCAGGCCGGTAAATGTTGTTTAATACTGTTTATTATAAAACAGCAAATTTATTTGTATCTATAAAAAGAATGTATAAACATAAAAATGTCTTAAAATAATTGTCGAACTTTGTCCATTTCATAATGTATAATTCCTTTACTCTAACTAAAATATATATTTTTTAAAAATCTCTGTGCATGAAATTAAAAAAATCATATTTTTGTATTTTAATATTAATTGTAATAATTCTATAAAAATAAACATTCATTTAAGCAAATTTTTCCAGACATGTAAGAAAAGACAGTGAAGACAAAGCCAGATATTTTTGTTTTTTTTTAAATAACATGTGTATCTATCTTGAGTGTGTGTTTGTATATATCTCTATGCATTAGTGTGTTTATGTATCTCTCTGTGAATTTTATTGTTTGTTTATGATCAGTACTGCTGATTGGTATCATATTTCCTCAACACTACCTCAATCACACTCCTCACCCCAACCCTCCAGTCGACTGCTACTTTGATTTTCGATGAATTTAAAAAAATTTAATGAATTTATCAAAAGACACATTCCACTAAAAAACATTATACTGTATGGAATAAATTAAATGGACATTTAAAAACAATAAATTGAAATAAAAATGTGTTCTTTGAAAAACAGGGCATACAAGTCATTAGAGATTTTTAAAAGATTATTTTTAAAATTAAAGTAAGCAATACATTGCCTATTAACACTAGGATGGCCGCGGTATCGTTTTCGACACCTTTAAATTTTCAACAAACTACTATGGAATAACTAGTTTTGGTTCAATGCTGAGGCTTATGGACAATTATTGAATTTTAGCAAAGATGCTTAACAGACTTAATTCTTTAAAAAATATTCAGTGGAATAGCTGATATTTGAGGTTTTACCTTGAATGGCTGAGGTGTTGTTTTTGACACCTAGGCTATTTATAGGGTAAATGCATTGAAAAATTTCTCACAAGCAATAATACTTGTGTTTATATCCCCTATCTATCTATTTATCTTTCTATCTATACACACACACATTATATATATATATATATATATATATATATATATATATATATATAATCACTTTCTTTCAGTATGAGGTATACTAATATTTGTGAATTTCTTTTCAGACTTGTTATTCCTGACTTGAATATTGAATATATGGCTACTTCACGGCATAATTTAAATAAAGATGTCAAAAGAGCTGGCCATCTTAGTGTTAAGTATGTCTCCAGCTTTGATAAGGCTCAGACCTACTCAGCCCAACTAACCATGTTAATTTTATTTCATTCTTTTTTTTACTTACTTTCTTTCTTTCTTTGTTTTCTTTTCTTTCTTCTTTATTATGAACAATCAACAAAATGTATTTCAGTCAATATTTTGTGGCACAGGGTTAAAACAATTAATTTTGGATCCAGCCAAAGTCAAAATGAAAATATTGCACTACAAAAGATTTTTGTTACTTTGAAATAGATATACTCGAATGTAGACTGACTCAGGCTAACTGCCAGAGACACCACTTTTTATATATATATTCTTTTTTTTTCTAAATACAACATATGAAAGCATGTGCAGTACCCTGCCCTCATCAGCTGCCATCCAGAGAGGTAACATAGTTTCAGTGGCTAAGGCAGTACTGGCACCCCTGGTCCCACCAGCAACTTTTGCTACTGGACAGGGTATTGTGTATTGTATATATGTTTTATTACTGTGAACATTATTTTTAGAGGGGACATTTATTTCAGTTGCTATCCCTAATTTTTTTATTTTACTAAACAGTGAAACTAATAAAAACCGGCCTAAATTAAGAAGTACTTGTAAAGTAAAGGAATAGTAATAAAAAGTAATATTGGAT
The DNA here is from genome assembly GCA_903632075.3 of Acanthosepion pharaonis. Taxonomy (NCBI): domain Eukaryota; kingdom Metazoa; phylum Mollusca; class Cephalopoda; order Sepiida; family Sepiidae; genus Acanthosepion; species Acanthosepion pharaonis. The sequence continues at coordinate 232,436 of CAHIKZ030001444.1, read as the reverse complement.
AAAAAAATCCTTTCCAAAGTTACTGTTGTGTATGCTTTGGGTACGAAAACTGAAGCTAACAGATATAGTTTCATAGAAGTCCTAATGAGAAAATATGCTTTCTTCAATAGATAATTCCAACATTGCCCTGCCAGGCTGGTCTTCACAACTGAACTGGTAGAGGCACACTTTAGCTTAAGAAGTGGTTTCCCTGATGAAAAAAAAAGGCATGCAGATTCCTGTTGGGAAGCACATTTTTATTTAGCATGACTTCTCAATTTAGGATGGTTCTTATTAACTTCACTGTTTAATAAAGTAAATAAGAGAGATAGCAACACAAATATAAGTAAACCACTAAAAATAATGTTTATTGTAACTAGTTTTAAATTTCTAATGAATCTTAAATCTTCAGTTAATGATTGAATAAGCTCATGGCAAGTTCTTCAACAATAAAATATCCTTAAAAATTACCCCTATCACATCATTAAATATTTGAGCTTAACAACTTTAACAAAATATTGCAATAACAAATATAAATATGAATACTGCTTGTTATTTTAAAAAATAGGTACAAATAAAAAAAAAATTGAAATTGAGAATTTTTTTCCATTCCAGTGAAAAAGCCATTAAACACTTCAATCTTCCCTTCTTTCTGCCATTTTCTTACTGAAACCAAGTAGGGTCTTAGATATGTCTTTTGTTTTGAAATCAAAACAGAATAGTTCATTATTTATGAGGTATTAACAGGAGACATTAAACATTTCTTTCTTTCTTTCTTTCACTGAAAGCAAGTAGTCTCTGATGTGTCTGTTGCCCATGATGAGAATGGAATAGTCCATTATTTATGAGGTATTAACAGGAGACATTAAACATTTCTTTCTTTCTTTCACTGAAAGCAAGTAGTCTCTGATGTGTCTGTTGCCCATGATGAGAATGGAATAGTCCATTATTTATGAGGTATTAACAGGAGACATTAAACATTTCTTTCTTTCTTTCTTTCACTGAAAGCAAGTAGTCTCTGATGTGTCTGTTGCCCATGATGAGAATGGAATAGTCCATTATTTATGAGGTATTGCCAGGGCATAATAGTTATTTAAACTAAGGAACTAACAAAGAGAAGGACAAGAACAATTATCAAATGATAATAAATAATGTTGGCTAAAAAAATCCTTTCAAAAGATATGTGTGGGTATGTATATGAATGTATTTTTTTTTTTTGACTTTGAGGTTCACCCTGTCTAAGACCCAGGGGCCACTTGAGGTAGAGGGTTACAGTGTAAAAGGCACAGTTTATGTGAATAAGTGGGGAAGATAACAGTTAACCTTATACTTGAATATATTAAAATTGTAATGATCAGGGGAAACATCCTCTTGGGAGTCAGTTCCACAGAACAATGGTTCACAGGAAGAAGCTGCTCAAGTGGAACCTATTTCTCACCAATGGAATACAGAGTATTGTTGTGATCCATAATCATAAAAATATTACTACAAGACTTCTGTATTTTTCAAGCCTAGCGTTTGATTCTTGTATTTTACCCCTTTTAGACTAGAAATGAAATGCAAGAAACAATTCTTTTTCACATTATGATTTAATCAGCTTCCTGATTCATAAACTGCTCCAATTATATCCAAATATTAATAGAATTTTTTAGGCTATTTTTTAAATGATCTTTTATGCCCTGTAGTTTAAAAAAGAAAAAAATCCAGGCACCCCTATTTATTAATTAAAATATTGATATACACAGATATAAATATATATATATGTTTCTGAGGTCATTTGCGCATTTCTGTCCATTTTTGGAAAGAATATATTTAACAAGGATTTTTAAAAAATCAAACAGAATATAGATGAAAAAGCAGTCCATAATGCCTCACTACCACTTACAGAGAAAGCAAATCAAATTTCCCTTTTTATTTTATACATTCTGAAAACCAAATTAATAATCTAATTAAATTTCATGCACAATACTAAATTAACTTTTGTTTAGCTTTCAGACTTGATCCTTCCAACTGTGTCGGTGGAAAATCTGCCATTTCTTCATGTCTTTTTCTTCACTTTTTTTTTTTCATTCTTTTTTTTTTAATAAAATATATAGAAATGAATTCACTAGATGGTCTTCTGCTTTAAGGATAGACATTTTCCAACATTAATGAATTCTTTACATCTGCTGAGCAGGAATACAACAAAGAAAGATTATATTAAAAAACAAACAAACAAATAAGGGAGTTCATCTAAGGCTTACTCTTTGAAAAAGGAGGAAAAAATGTCTCACTGAATATCCTTAGGTAATTAAATAAAAAGAATCAGGGAAAGTGTTTTTGTTGTTGTCGTTGTTACTTGAAACATGTATAATTCTCCTAATTTCATTTTTGATAATCTCTCTCTCTCTCTCTTTCTCTCTTTCCCCCTCAATTTCATTTCTTTGACTTTAGGCTAAATTTCAGATTAACAAACATGAACTGATATTTTCAAAAAACTGTTTGACAATCAACCCATCTATTTCTTTTCAAGATAATAATTCAAGTGCATTAGAGTTAAAATTAGCATTTTAAAGCTTTGGTTGAAAAAAAATTATCTATCTATCTATCTATATATATATATATATATATATATATATATATATATATATGTGTGTGTGTGTGTGTGTGTGTGTGTGTGCACTGATAATTTTTATTCTTTAAATTCCTAAAAGTTCTCAAGGACAACCTTTAAAATTTTAATTTAAATTTTAATGTTTTAAAATATTTTAATAATAATAATTTTAAAATATTTAAATTTAATATTTTAAATTATATTTGATTTATATCATTAATATGCACAACCTTTATAAATGATTATAATGAATACAATTATAAATATTATATCTATATAAATGCAATTATACAGTATGAATAGAAATTACGAATATAATTATATATAATTAAATTATACCTATATCATTATAATTAAATTATATAATTACTGTATTATAAATTATAATTATACTGTATATAATAATTATATAAAAATGTAGATATCAATCAAACATACATAGATGCATAAACACACACACACACACACACATATATGTAGGTATGTATGTGATCAATGTGACTGCATTTGCTTTTTAAAAGCATGTCTACTCAGCCACATACATAATTATTGTGATACCAACTACCAATATGACATCCCTGATGATAATACATGTATAATCTGCTATAAATTGTGTTGATCAACCAGCGGACTCACATGGCATTTACATAGTCAGCATCCAGAAAGGCAAGCTGCAGCCGGAAGAATGATATGTCAGCAATGTGAGAAGAACTGCAAGACTTGCAGGTCTTAAAAACCATCTGAGATGTCATTAACGACGAAGTAATGATAGTTAAAATGAGTGAAAAGTTATGAAGGTTTGAGTGCAAGAGATGGTCTTACTCATTCACAAGTTGACATCCACCAGGCATGTATAATGACAAAGATTGGTAACACTTAATAAAACACATTGATCAGTAAATTACTGGAGGCTAAACCATTCTAGGAGAGCAGATTCTTACAAATAAAATGCTCAGTATTAATAAAGAAAGGAAAATAGCTATTAGATAAAGACTTAAATGACTTATTTGCAAACCTGAAGCTTTGCATAGACTCCATCCCACTCATCAGAGTAAGAGAAATTTATCAGCCAACTTGGGCCTTTGTGCCAGCAAAAGAACAGTGTCAAAAGAATTTGTTTTTATTAATTTTTTAAAATCTGGTCTTTCTTTTAGTATCACCATATATATATATATATATATATATATATATATATATATATATAGATATATATATGAAATGAATCATTCTTTAAAAAGTAAATTAGTGAAGTTAATGAGTTAAAATGGTGAATTCACTTTGCTAACAAACTTCTAAAAATGCGTTAACCCACTATCCACTCGATGAATGTTATGATCCTTGTTTTTTAAAATTATAAACTGTATTAGGTCTTCCTTAAATATGCAAATACTTTCAACAGGTTTTCCGGTCATCATCAGGCATGGAAACTATTTTCTTTTTGGTAAAATTCAGGTAGCATCCGAGACAAAATATATAATGCAAATCAAAATATGATGATGTTCGGAGAACCTGCTAAAACTACTTGCATATTCATGGAATACCTATTATAATTTTAAAAAACAAGGATCATTTATCAAGTGGTTAGTGGGTTGATGCATTTTTAAAATTTAGTTAGTGAAGTGAATTTGGCAATTTATCTCATTAATTTTATTAATTTACTTTTTGCATGAATGATTCATTGTAGTATAAATTAAACTGCACCACATATTTTATATATATATATATATATATATTAGGCAAATGAATGATAAAGTGGAAAAAACTGTGTACTGCATTTCATCCTAGAAGGATTTCATCAGTCAGATTAAAGTAATGTTTTTGTTGATGGAATCATATACAGTGCTGTTTGATAAAAGTGACTCACCTGATTTTTTTTACTAAATGTTCTCTTCTCCGATGAAACAAAAGTTGAGCTAAATTCAAAGGATAAGCGATCTAAAATCTGAAGAAGAAGCTTTGAAAGCTCTTTGAATTTAGCAGTAAGTACTGTCAAGCATCCATTCAGTATAATGTTCTGGGGATTCTTTTCTTTTCATGGAAATGGTTTCTTAAAACCTATTGAAAAGACCCTCAGGAGCGAGCAGTACAAGAGAATTTTAGAGTCTTGTCTGCTCCCTTCTGCTGAAAAGGTGCAAATCGACCCCACCAAGCTCATTTTTATGCAGGATAATGCTCCCTCTCACAAATCAAAATTGATGAAGGAATACTTTAATGAGAAGCAGGTGAGTCTTATGACCAATCTCCTGACTTCAACCCCATAGAAAACTTATGGAGCATTATAAAGTACAGGCTCTCGAGAAAGCAGTTGAGCAACAAAGAGGATTTGATTGTGAATTTCATATCCGAATGGAATTCAATGCTTGGAGATGAGATTTGCCAGAACCTAATCAAGTCAATGCCAAAAAGGGTTGAAAAGGTTATTCAAAATAAAGGAGGACCCATAGATTATTAAATATTTCAAACTATATTACCTATTATAAAATAATCTATTATTCTTTATTTAAAGCTGTTCAGTTATGTTTCTATTGATTACTAGTTGCAGGAAATAAGTGAGTCACTTTTTTTGCAGAGTTTTTCCCTGAATCTCATTTAGATCCAAAATTATAATTATCAATAGAATACCTTAGGGTGATTAAACTTTTTTACTAGGTGGTCAGGAAGGGGTCTTTATATTAGTAAGATTGAAAATTAGTTTGACCCCAAAAACAATAGGCGAAAAAATTTTTAAGTAAAAAAAATCAGGTGAGTCACTTTTATCAAACAGCACTATATGTTGGAAGTGGGGAGGAATATAAAAATGCAAGCATTGGTTACAATTATATACTGAGAGGTCGTAATGTTGAAATTTTCAATTTGTTTTGAATTTATTTTTCAGACATGCCTGGACATGCAGTCTAGCTGATTTCACTCAATTTCCTGTGGCTTTTGCTTTTGTTACTTTTATTATTAAGTATACCACTTTGTAATGACCAAAAAACTACCAAGAAAGCGGACAATTTTAAAGGAACCTGGACACAAATTTACAATGGATGATTTAGCAATCAAAGAATTTTCTATAAAAGCGATATACAAATGTACATTATAGACCAAACATTTGAGGCCACTCTCTGAATTTCAAAGAATTGCCTAAAAATTGAAGTTTACATTCCTTTTCCAAAACTAATTTAAAGTCTTAGAGATGGAATGTAGTAAATACGAACTGCAAAGACGTGGGTAAAGTGAGAAGTATAGTGGGTCAGCCAATTTATAGTGGGTCAGCCAATTTGTATTGGTTATAAATAGAAATAAAAACTGACCCTCTACAATTTTTACAATATCAAATGTAACAAAGACAACAACAAGAGAAATAATCAAGTAGAAGAAAATGTGAATTTGTTCAACAATAAATATTTTTTATAAACACAACAAATACATAATATATAGTGCAAAAGTTGATAAACACAATAGAGTTCTTTGGTGTGTGTGTTACTGAAAGAATTTGAGCTACTGTACTGTATGTATGAAAATGACAAGGTTTAGTTAGCTATATTTGTTTTTGTAGGAAAATTAAACAGATGTTTTTTTTTGTGTATTAAATAGAAAAAAAGTATTGTTCTTGACTCACTGATTGTTATCGCTCATTAACCAGAGATTCTTGTGGAATGGAATATTTTGTGGGAGTGAGCGTTAAGCCTGGAGATGGTTGACAAAGTTTGTTGTTGTATTGAAGATAAAGTTCGTCTCCTTTGCTGTGTTGATTTCCAATGAAGTCAAGTGAATTGGTTTCAATATTTTAAGTGCCCACTGACCAAGTCGCGTCGAAGTTTCGTTTTTATTAGTTTTCTTGGTCACGTGGGGAGGCTCGTAAACATGTTTACATTTTATGGCGTCAACTAGAGGTCAAAATTTGGGTCGGTACCTTCGGATGTAGTTGACGCCACCTAATTAATATTTTACAACCAATCAAAATACATCAGTTGTTATATTTGGCTGGGAGCCTCTATGTGTTTAACTTGCACAAAATTTAAGATTTAAAAAAATGTAGGACTCTGATTCTACAATAACCCCCGCAGATTGTGAAAGTTTTTGAGAAAAATTTTCTCAATATGTAATATACGTTTTAAATCTACTAGGCCAATGAACATGTCTGCCAGACTTAGTAGTAACTTCCGGGGTAGTACTGAAGGTGCAAGCTGCGCTGGCTGGGTCGAAGATGTTAGCTCAGGGTCAGGAAGCGATTTATGAGATAAATCGATGTAAGCCAGTTTCAACCGGTCGAATGACACTGTATTAGGCTTTCCGTGGAAAAAAAAAAGTAAATGCTTGGACGTTCTATTAATTACTTTATGTGGACCAGAATACGTGGGGGTTAGGGTCTTCTAACTGCATCTTTTCGCAGGAAGACGTAATCACAACTGTCTAAATTTTTCAGCATAAAGAACTCCCTTGTTTGGGCACGCGTTTGTGAGTAAAAGCTAGGTTTTCCATTTTTGTTTAAAATCCTGGACCTGAAATAGGTAGTCGGTCTGGAAAGAGTATGCTTTTCCACTGAACTGTCCAGGGAGTGTTAGCGTAAATCCAAAAACTAGTTCTGCTGTAGTGCATCCTAAGTCCTCTTTGACTACATTTCTAATGACAGTAAAATCAGTGGTAGGTTTTCCAGCCAAGTCCTGAGTCATCACTTGCTGCTAGTGCTGCCTTAAGTTGCCTATGAAATCGTTCCACAAGGCCGTTTGCACATGGATGGTAGGCGGTTGTAGAAATGTGCTTTTACGCCTAACAAGGTTATAAATTCATTGAAAAGGACTGACTGAACTGGGAACCTCTATCAGTGGTTATTATTGAAGGACAACCAAAGATAGAGATCCACTCTCTAAGAATGGACCTGGAAATCATTTCGCTGAAATACTTTTTTTAAAGGAACGGCTACAGGCCAACCGGTGAAACGATCGATTATTGTTAATAAGTATTGGTACCCATCAATGTCGGGCAAAGGGCCCATTAAGTCAACGTGAATGTGAGTGAACCTACCATCACGCTTTTAGAGAATGTACCAGGAGCGGAGACTTGGTATGCCGTTGTATTTTAGTTTGCTGGCATTTTAAACAAGTCTGTGTCCAGTGTTTTATGTCACTGGACATTTTGGCCAAACGAAACGATCACTAATCATCTTAGTAGTCGCTCTTCGACCAAGGGTGCGACAGAGAATGGAAATGTTCGAATACTTTTTTTCGCAAAGAAGGTGGTACATAGGGCCTAGAGTATCCTGTGCTTACATCACAATAGACAGTAGTGTTACCAAATGGCACAGGGTGTTGCTTTAACTGTAGTGACGTTTTTTTTTTTTACTGATTCCAAAGTAGTGTCAGTCTTTTTGTTCTTCCGCTAAAAGTCGAAATTCAAGGTCTGTGTCGTCAATTGACTGTATCGTTCATTGCGATAGGGTATCAGCTACTATATTGTCAGCCCCTTTACATAAACGGATATCCGACGTATTGGGAAATATAATCCAATTGTCGGATATCCCTTGGGGTATATTTGTCCGACTTGGCGTGCAGAGCATAAATTAATGGTTTATGATCTGTATAGACCACAAAATTTCGTCCTTCCAAAAGATGACGGAAATGACGGATTGCCAAGTATATTGCCAGTAATTCCCTTGAAAATGCGCTGTACTTGTTCTGAGATGAGTTTAGCTTGACTGAAAAGAATGAAATAGGTTTTTTAGCATCTCCCTGTTCCTGGTGAAGCACAGCCTCTATGGAGTCGCCTGATGCGTCTGTTGTCAGTGTGATCATTGAGTCATCATCGGTTATATATGATAACTTCGTAAAGTTGGCAAGGGCGTCTTTGGCTCTGTGAAAAGCAGTCAGTGATTTGCCTTCCAAGGTAATCTTTGAGTTTTTCTGACGCTGTTGTTGCAGTAAATCTGTGAGGGGAATCAGAACCTGGGAACAACCAGGAATGAACCTCCGGTAGTAATTAATGAGGCCTAAGAATCGGCGTAACTGCCAGAGTGAAGTTGGTTGTGAGAAATTTGAAATAGATTTTCTCAGGTAAGGGCGTTATTCCCTTTTCGTCAATGACGTGTCCCAAAAATTTAAGCGAGAGCACAGCAAAAATACATTTCTCTGCGTTAATCTTAAGGCCAAAATGCTGTAGACGCTGGAAAACTTGTTCAACATGGTGACGATGTTCAGTCTTGTTTCTACTGGTGATCAGGACGTCATCAATATAGGCAAAGGTGAAAGGTAAACCTCTCAGCACTTCGTCTATAAGCCGTTGGAAAGATTGTGCAGCGTTCCTTAAACCAAATGGCATTCTCACAAATTCATATAAGCCAAAAGTAGTAGTTATTGCTGTTTTATGGATGTCTTCCTTGGCCACTGGTATCCGGTGGAATGCTTTCACCAGATCAAGTTTGGTGAAGACTGTGGCGCCCTGCAGACCCACTGCGAAATCGTGCAAGTGCGGGATGGGGTATTTATCCGGAATTGTAATAACATTCAGCTTCCGGAAGTCGCCACAAGGTCTCCAAGCTCCTGAGTCCGGTTTTGGAACCATATGAAGAGGAGATGAGTAAGGACTCGAAGAAGGTCTAATTATACCGATGTCCAGCATGTGCTGAAACTCGTCTTTCGCCAGTTTATATTTATCAGGCCTCAATCGCCGTGGAGATGAATGCGTGGTGGGCCCGTAGTATCAATGTGGTGCTCAGCATTGTGACGAAACGGTTTCTGTATACCGGAATGGTGTTGTAATTTGAGAATATTTTTGTAACAGATCCTGCATTCCGTTGGCTTCAGGTAGAGTTGCGCTGATACATGTGCTCGTATAAATAGATGTAATTCCTTTCCTTGTAATGTTGGTCGTTTTATCCTCCAAAGAAAGGGAAGACATATTAACGGACAAGTTAAAGTGGGCGAGGAAATCTGCTCCTAGGATTGGGGTTCGAACTTGGGCTATCATGAATACCCACAGAAAAGATTGAAAATAGGCGATTTCCAAACGCCATCCTCACAAACAAAATTCTCAGAACCAAACCAAGTAAGCAGTGACTTTTAAGCAAAAGAGACACTGAGGAAATTTTTACACACACCATACCAATATTCTGTAATTCACATCACAAAAAGAAAATACAAATTCTTGTTATTTATGTCAACACGTGTCTCAAGTTTTTATTGTTGCTATTGTTGTACGTTTTATGCATTCTAATTTCTGTCATTAATACCAACCCTGTTACATAACTTTCTGAGGCCCTGTACCAATAAAGTTGTTTTATGGATTAATTCAACAGTCTTAGTTGACTAGTTCCTCGTTGTCCTTAATACCCACTCCCCCACCGTGGGGTATAGGCCACTGCCCCACCAAACGAGGTAAAATTATACCTATATCGATAATGGATATTGGGTGAGGTTGATTTTGCGATATGCTGGGGTCATGATTAAAAATAAATAAATAAAATAAAATCACGTAACGGAAGTTTTCAGCTTGACGGCTTGTAGCACACTGGAATTTAAAACCCAACAAAAGTCTGTGAAAGGAATTATTTCCGGCTTAGAACGTACTATTCAAAATTAAATCAACATTTAATAAAAGAAATATAATTGTTTTACAGCAATGAAAAGCTTGAAAAAGAAATTAAATGAATACATCTATCTGAGCACTTTTATGGACGCCGATCTTATAAGAAGGACTCTTAACGGCATAGACATAGGCAGATTGTCCAGTAAGACATACTGTTTTGTCAGAGCCTGGCCGCTCCTCTTACCACCATGGCAATAAGAAACCCGACATCAAAGGAAACCGCTTTAAATCACAGCTGATAACCATAAGACTTTAAATTCAACTTTATTGTAGCCTTCTTTTTTTTTTATTACTTTCAAATTAATTCATACTACTTTGAAATGTATCTTATTTCAAGATTACAAGTCGAATTAATACAGACTTTTATTTTTTACCTACTCAGACACGCAAAGAAAAAAAAAACCCAACTGACAATCTAATAATTTTCTCTTTATTTAAAGTCTTACGGCCACATTACGTTGAAACCTCGGTTCCTGTACGATCTTGTCAGTATCTATTTGTTTGATCTGCGGGTGGTGTAATGGATAATGGCTCGGAATTGTTAATCAGTGAGCTGAGTTGCTATTCCCGTTGCGTTCATTATATATACTATTGAGAATCAATTTCTCTACCAGCTACTGGCTTATATTAATAAAACTTGTATCACTAAACTATTATCATCTCAAAAAAATTCTTACAACCTAAAAATATTTTCTGGCTTTAAATAACCCGCAAAGGGTTGATAAGCCATAAAAAACGAATCAGTCTTTCCAAATGTTTCAAAATCTAAAAAGCATAAATGTACGTAGATAAATAAAATTATTTGTTATATGTCGATGTAAATGTTTTTTACCAGCCAATTACAAATGACCGAAAGTCTCAACTCAAGAAAACATTTTCTTTTTTTTTAATTTCCATTCAACCATAAATTTATTCAACCATGTTTTTTTCTTCAAAAATCTATTTTTACAGCTATATTTCCCTTTGTTCCTTCTACTCCTAGAAATCTACTCCTAGTAGGAGATGGAACATATATTCTGTAACAACTAGTTTCTCGTTCTTTAATATTTAGCAGCAGTTAAGTACTGCAAATTGAAGCATTTCCACAAAATAGTCCAATACCAATTAACCTTTCGAAGACTTTTCAAGTTTGGAATATTTTTTTTTTCTTAATAGGCCACGCTTTTTTCTTATTGCTGAGGGCCAAACATTAATACCGTGTTCGTTTCTAAATTGATGGAATATTTTTGTCGGGAATGAAAACATTTTGAAGACGTGTATACATTGGTGGATTTTTAAAAAAAGAAAAAAAACAATTTCATATTTGTTACTTTTTTTTGTGATTGACTATGACTTACTTTTGAGGACTGCGTGTAAACTAAGGAAAACTGTTCTCTTATTAATGTTTATTTTTAAGTATTTGAGAAATGTGAAATATTCCTTGATAAAACTTAAAGCTAAATAAAAAAAAAAAGCTAAATAAAAATTAACTTTGATATAATATTGTTAGTTTATCATTTACCTCATCTATTGAAGTATAGAATTTAATTTTGGCTTTATTTATCTGATTCTCATGAAAATTTGTTTTTGCTTTTATGTAACTATTCCTTATGAATTTTATCAAACTGTTCCAAAAGACTTTCTGCATTTCCAGAACAAAACAATGAAATTTAATAATACAACGCATCAAAGATGATTGTAAAACAGTGCATTGATGTTAAATACGAAATAAAATGCTTACTGCGACCCCTACCGATGTAAAGCATTAATTTTGATCACAAACCTAAATGTGAATGTAACTGTCTATTCACATTAATAGGGGTCTTTGTGTTTTAGCCTTTTCCATAAATATTTTATTCCTATGGCTTTATATTGTAAAGAAAAGATCAAAATAATACTTTAATTTTCATTTTCCAGTAATCATTTTTGAATACCCATTGAATTTTCAGAGTCCAACAAAGTTATTTCTTTGAAGAACATAAGAACTCACGAGTATTTGCAAAGAAAATATTAATTCCTTGGTTGCTCTTAAGCAGAAGAGAAAGAAAGACTCATGAAGTACCTCCTACTAGTAGTTGTTTATACTCCGTAAAATGGCTCTGCTCTTAACTGTCTCTTAGCATGGGGTATCCATGATGACACTAGCCGAGATTCTAAGATCGAATACTTTTCTGAAAAGATTTGCCACAAAGGTGGAAAGAAATCAAAGAATGGAACCAACATGAAAGCCCATTACAAATAAACAAAACGCTGAGTGTGACGAATAATACCGCTCTAACTGCCTTTGCCACTAAAATGTGTTCCTACCCTTTACTCTTCCGTTACAAACGTCAATAGCACCATCTTTCAGATCCGACCCTCCCGTAGTTTGCTCCAAGAGAAAGCGTCAAATCTTTGCGTGCACTCGATTGATAAAATACACAATGAATGGGCAAATGGTTACACCTGCTGAGAAGAAGAAGAAGAAGAAGACAGGAGGGCGAAAACGTAGAAAAATAAAAATAAAAAGAAGGGGAACATAGATAAATAAAAGAACAAAAAAAGAAAGGAAAAAGAAAAATGTAAAAAAAAAAAAACAGAAATTTAATGAAAACAAAGACTTTAAAAATCTCTCTCTCTCTCTCTCTCTCTCTCTCTCTCTCTCTCTCTCTGCAAAATTAAAAAATTAACAATGGCTAATGTTATCCAACTGGGGTTCGAAGAAGCCTACTGGCGTCGACATCGGCAGGTCCGTAAATTCAATATGTCGGCATGAAAGCGGACACGTGAAACATTGGCTTTCTAGAAATAAAAGGAAATAGACTGAGGGTTTACTCAAAAATATTAGAAAGCCCATTCGCAAAAGGGTTTAAGCCTTTTTTTCCTTTGCGGGTAGGAGAGGACAGTGAGAAAAACAGTTCAATTAACGATCCACCCAGCTCCCTTATATCTTATTATAAACAGTACCAGCCCCATTTTTTTTATCTTTTTATCAAACAAAAACCCACAAGCCAGACAAACTGCGAATCGGTTGTCTGTTGTTCACGTCAAGATTTCAGTAAAAACGCATGATCGTCATTCCTTATTTGAAGTCGTCTATTTTGATTAAAAATATAACCGGTCAGTTACTTTTAAAAGAAAGACAAAAATAGATTCAGTGTTAATATTTGAAAAATTATATTTGTAATGGAAAGTGTGTTCCAATAACTTGGACCGATTTTAAATGTGAATTAAGTGTAAGCGTAATGATTTTTTTTTCTTTTTCTTTCAGATTTGGCGGATATTTGGGCGATTTTATTTTTCACACATAATTGTCATCACTTAAATAACATGATCCAATAGAAAAATAAATAAATTTTCACCAATAACACTGTTTTATTTACTGCCGACTTTGATCCGTCTTAATGAAACACCCTTTATTAGTTCTTTCCTTATAAGGAAAAATTCAGCATTCATTGACTGAGCAGCCAGTACTATTTTCAGTTGAAATCTATAAAATCTTTCTCTTAAAACAATTTTTTCAGGAAAATAGGTTTCTCAAGTCCAGTAGCTGTTATTGCTCTTTCCAATATTTACTGATTCTTCCTTCTTAACCTTTACTTTTATTTGAAGTAGTGTGGTATATTGACATCTTGATTATATCTATTATGGAATTTAGAGGTTGTTGTTGTTGGTGGTGGTGGTGGTGCATTGTAGTGGGTTGCATGTACATATGTAAACAATTAAAAATTCGTTTTTTCTACTATGGACTGTTATTTTCTTTTTTTATATAAACTGTAGTGAAGCAAAATTCTCAATGTCTTTTGTGTATGTCCATTTTCTTTTTCTGGTTCAACCTATGTTTTATAGGCATTTGACAAAGTGTGCACAAGGATATGTTGGAAATGCTCAGCAACCTTGATATATTTGGGAAAGATATTTGAATAATCCAGAACCTATACTGGCAGCAAACTGCATGTATGCGCATAGAGAATGAGTTCAGCAAATATATAAAAGTAGAAAGGAGCATAAGGCAAGGATGTGTCTTCTCACCAGACTTATTCAACCTATACAGCCACACAATTCTAAGAGAATTGGAAATCCTACCATGATTCAGCATTGGCGGCCACAATTTTACCAATATAAGATATGCAGATGACACAATACTGATAGCAGACACAGAAAAGAAACTACAAAATCTCCTACAGAATGTAGAGAAGGAGAGCGAGAAGAAAGGACTAAATATAAACTACAAGAAGACAGAATGCATGGTCATCAGTAAAAAGGTGAGCTCAAAATATGATTTGCAGTTTGGGGAGACTAAAACTAAGCAGGTGCAGAAGTTTAAATATATGGGAAGTGTTTTGACGGAGGATGTTAAGTGTGATGCTGAGATCCGAAGGTTTATTGGGATGGCCAAAAGCTGAGCAGAGTATTGTGAGACAGGTGGATTTCTTTGGTAACAAAGAAAAAAGTACTGAGCTTCTATGTCACGTCTGTCCTCCTATATGGCAGCAAATGTTGGACCGTCTCCTCAAAGACTCGAGGTAACAGAGATATGGTTCTACAGAAGGATATCATGGACTGAGTATGTGAGCAACAATGAGGTTTTAGAGAGGATGCAAACAAGGAGGAAGCTTATACTTAATATCAGGAAAAGGCAGATTAAATTTCTGGAACACATAAGGAGAAAGGAGGGCCTGGAGAATCTGATACACACAGGTCGAATAGAGGGAAAAGGAGAAAAGAGAAAGCAATGCATGACATACCTGGTGGGCTTAAGCAAGTGGATGACAGAACATAGTTTGAGATGAGGTGACAGAGGGACAAAATTTATTGAGAGCTACAAGGGATGGGTGGAAGTGCAGAGCCATGATCGTCTATGTCCTGAAAGGACATGGCACATAAAAGAAAAGAATTAAAGTAAAGAAGGATAAGTATTGTTATAATGGTCAAGCTCAAGTCAGCCTTGTACAGAGTTAGAACAACCAAAGAAAAGTTTGTACTTACTTCATCATTGGAGGTTTGGTATGGTTATAATGATCAAACTTGTCAACCTTTCGTTGAGTTGAAACAACCAAAGAAAAGGTTGATTTACTTCATAAGTAGAGGTTTTGAAAGACGTGCAAATGCCATATGTTGGAAAGAGATTTCTGTCATCAGTGAACCAGGGAAACATGCATACCATCCTTTTTCCAAGTGGTACTACATCTTGAAACAAACAGAAAGAGGAAGGAAATGCTTGTCTTTTTATAGATTTAAACAACACCAACTAACAGCGTTTGATGAAGTTAAGTGGGGTAATCATATTTCTGTTTCCTTTACTACTAGCATCATGGGAAAATGTATTTCTTTTTTTTTTATTATTCATCATTATTTTTTTTTTATTATTCACCATTATTATTTTTTTTTTTATTATTCACCATTATTATTATTTTATTTATTGATTTAATTTTCCTATAATGTCATTATTTTCTCTTCAAGTTATATCATTGTTGCTGTTGTTGAAAGTCCTCAAGTGATGTGGTTTCTGTTATTTGGTACAGTTCTTTTTTATTCTGTAGGACCAGTCCACAAGGTTCAAAGAAATGTGGTCTTCACCAAAACCAATAGCCATCACTTCCTCAAAGCTTATTTCAATGATTCATCTTAGAAAGCAATTGTGTACAGCTGATAGTTTAGATATTTCTGAATGGATTTGGTGCCATGCATGACTTCCATATGAAATTCACAATCTAGCAAAGCTATTTAGGAATATGACTCAAGTTTTGAATTTGATATTTTGGCTTTGTAGCAATTTGCAGTGTTGGACAAAACTACTCCTAGTGCAGCATATTCTATGTGCAATTTCCTTATCTCCTATGCTAAATTTGTGATAACTGATCCAGACACCAAGGTATTTGAAGTATTTGGTATTTACTAAATCCACATCCTGAAATTTTATGATGAATTCAGGATATATGCCATCACTGTTTTCAATCCAGTTCCAGATCATAGTTTCTGTATTGGAAAGGTTTGAGTCCTATTTCGTGAAAGATTTTCTGTTCAACATCATTCTTATCCCAACTATGAATACATATGTCTTCAGCATAGCCCCCACCATCTTTATCATCAGTAAATTGGCCTCGGTAAAGAAAGCAGGGTCCTTGTCTTCTAAAGTTTTTTAAAAATGAAAAAATAATACTTGTCAGCATCACTTTGGTAAAGCCAAAATAGGCCTATAAACAATTTTAAATTAAATTTATTGAACTTATAGTGTCCTAGATCTTTAATCAAGTCTACATATATATTTTTACATATTTATTTAATTATTATAAGAAAAAATGGTATCTCCTGAAAAATAATGATTTATTGAAATTATTCTGGTCTTTAAATTTCACAACCATTAGATTTTTTAAAAATATTTACTTGCAAGCAATATATAAGAATCTGAAACACAGTATGTGCACCATGTCATGTCATGTCATGTCAAAGGAGCGCCACATGTACTGAAGCTATAACAGCAGTGGTGTGTCCTGGGTGGGATAGCCTAATGGTGCCTATCTCTATTCAGGCCTGTTTTGATTTCAGGGTTTACATTCTCCTAAAATAGCTGCAATTTAAGGCAAGAGAGCCAAGTCTGTCCTGCTACTTAACCCATTGCTGGTGGGAGAAGAGTCAGATTCATGCCTTTCCTAAGGTTATTTGTGCGAAAGTGAATGCAGTAAATTTACCTGGAATTTGAACTTGTCTCACTGATTTCACTGGCTGCACACCCTAATAAAGAGTGTGTTGCGGACTGGTGAATGTGTTTAAATTGATCAGAAGGAATTTCGAGGCCGTGTTCTACAACATTCGTCCACAACAATTATTTAGAACAAATACTTGGAACAAATCATGCAAATAAAGTTGAAAACAAGACAAAAGTTGAATGCATAACAATAACATCAATTTATATACAATTTAAAAATACAGTGGGTTTAAGATTTGATGGATAAATGAGGATTAGTGTATTTAATTGTGTATTATGTTATTGTGAATGTTTGGATGCATTTGCAGGTGTTGATTGGATTTGTTCACAGAATTAAACTGTGTGATCACATACAAAAATGTTCCGTGTTGAGGTTGAATCGTTAGTGTGTGTACGTAAGTGTGTTTACACAAATATTCAAAGTTGTTCAAAGTTGCATACCTTTAACTGCTTGAGAAAAATAGATTGTTAGTTACTGATACTTGTTGTGTAGTGAGAAATATCACTTTGAAAGTATAGTAAGTGACGTTTGAGAAATGTTCTAGAGAGAGATAAAGTGTGCCCGAAGGTTGCTGAGTCAGAGAATATTTTTGCACGGCAAAGTCAGAGTTTTGACCGGCATGGAATTGATGGGCATCTCTCTAGGTGTGGAGGTCTGACTGCGTGTGTGTTGGCAATGGTCTTTAACATCTGACTGCATAGTTAAGACGGGCACTCTTGAAGGCTACTTCTTGGCAGCAAGGAGAAAGATGAATGAAGAGAAAACACCATGGAGCTTACACGTGTTTTGTTTTTATAAGATCGTGTATCACGTGGGAGGCTCCGAGCATATTGAGTGGGAAAACAGATTTGTCGCGTGCAGGCGGTTTGATTGGTCAGAACTGACCAATCAGCGAGCTAGATTGAAAGTGATTAACCAATGAATGCTTGTTATATATTTTGTAAGATGGTGATTGTGAAAATCACAACAGGAATAGTGCATTTCCTAGCAGGGGTGAACTGGCTGTTGTGGAAGATTCTACAAGTGTATCGTTTTCTAATTTTACTTTAAAATAAATTATATTTACCACCAGAGTCAATTTAAGACTTTACCTATATTTTTTATGATCATACCAAAAATGACAAAGATAAGAAAAGAATAAATATTTGTCAAGTAAGCCATCACTAACTAAGTGCTCAATGATTGCATCCTTTTGCCTGATTAAACTAAGTTTAGTAAATACTCACAAAAGAAAGAAAAATAATATCATCTCTGTTTTTTATAGTAATATTTACTCAATAGAAGGCTCAAGGGTCACTCATGGTAGAGGGTTACTGTGTAGCATTGTATGAGTGTAAGAAAAAGCAAGGAGTGAAGTTCATGGGGTTATGCTGAAAAGATAACCGTTAACCCTAGACTTGAAGAGGTCCAGAGTGTAGTGATTGTGAAAACATCCTGCCAGGAGTCTGTTCCACAAAACAGCAGTTTTTGAGAAAAGCTGCTCAAATGGAAGTTACCTCTTATGAATGGGATAAGAAGGTAATGTGGATGATTCACACTTGTGTACGTGGCATGGTAAGTCCTATTTGTAAAGGTCAGGGCTGATGAGACGAAGGAATGTAACTCGTCAGAACACGTCATTGAAATGTTAATACCATATTAACGACATATTGACATAAGATGCGGATCATGATCAAAAAGAAAATATATTGAATAATTCTTGACCATCATCATCATCTATGAGCCATATCCCTTCAGGAAATTTGATCATGGCTCTCCATATCTTTCTATTCTTTGTAGTAAGGTTTGCCTTTTCACCATACCTCCTACTCCCTGTTCTGTCAAGCTTGTTAGGTTACTCATTGTTTTTTTCTTGATCTCAATATGTCCTGTGAGTGTCAAATTCTTCAAGCCCTCTCTGTCAGCAATTTCTCAGTAGGGATCCCAATGCTGCATCAACAGACTGAATCAATGTTACTTTTTTTTCATTTTATTTTAGGGAAGATGTAGTAGATATTGTTTCTTGGAGGAAGGGAGAGAATGGATGTCAACAGCTGGCTAGCTGCTATCCTCTCCCTGTGCATGACAGGTCTCCCTCCTGAAAAAACAAGTATGCAAAGGAATCTGGGTGAGGAAGGTTGGACAAAAATCAGAGCTCTTGATTTCTCTGCTGCTAAGACCATACTGTCAGTTTCTTGTGCATTTTTCTGCCTTATATCAAACCTTAGACAAAGACAATTCATCCTTATCAGGATGCCATGCTCTCCTCACAACTCAGTTAAGATTCTTTCAGATTAATGTTCAAACCAATACAGTAGTGTTTGGCATTACATTCACTACAATTATGATTTATCATATTTTGTCTCGCTTACACATTCTGTAACAATATATTGTGTCGGATATTCCAGAATAATAATAATAATTCATCAATGCAGTCATAGGTCAACCACAGTTAAGATTTTTGAGCTATTGCAAACTCCTAATATATTGTTGATATACTGCATAGTATGTACGATGCCAGAGATACATATGGTTTTGTATTCAGAGTTGTTCTCCTCATAGTCTGGTTGTCAAGCAAAGCTAGGGAGCCCAGTCTACCCTGCTATTTAACTTAAAGACAGAAGAAAAATGATAGATTCATGCCTTTCACAAGGGTATTTGTGTGGAAGTAAACTTTATAGATTAATTCATTTTGATTAAATATAGATTTTAAAGTATGACAAACTTGAATGAAATTCAAACTAACCTTGCTGATTTCTTTCCTAGATGCTAACCATTACATCCTCTCCACATTCCACAATCATAAAAGAAAAAGAGATTTTAGATTGAAACTCTTATCCTATCTTGTGTTAATTAGATATTTTATTTCTGTGTGAGAATTGGTCAGAAGCACACATAAAAACACAGTGGTACACAGTCCCATAGGCAAATCAGTTCCAAAAATACTATCACCATTCCTAAGTCTCAGGTAAGCAACTCCTCTCACCAAAAATGAGTCCCCCCTTTTAATGAGCATACTGCACCTTTATGCACCTGACCAGCCATTGCTCAGCCAATGAGCACCCAGAACCAGCCAATAAAAATGACTACAAGCAACACCACCATTTCCGTCCACACGAAGTGCTGCCCACTTCACCTTCAGTCTGAAACTTGCCAATTCGCAGCCTCCACACTCCATACTAAACATACACAACTCTTGACCTTTTGGGTCACCAAGGTAAGTCACCACTACATATGCATAAGTTGAAACAAGATATACAACTGTCCTTTATGGAGAGAACTAGAAGTTGTTACTTTATAGACCCAAATCATACTGAGATAAGTATCAGCTAGTTTTGTTACAAGTAATTTTCAAACACAATTAGTCAGGTCAGTTTCATCCAAAGGAAAGTGGGATCAAGTTGTCATGTACATTTCCAGTATATTGATCCCAACAACTAAAAATTTGATTCAACAAACCAGAATTAAACAGAAGTTACTTTTAAACCAGTAATATATATGACATAACAGATAGCAGTAAGATAGCAATATGGAAATTAAAATCAGCAAGCCAAACTCAAATTCCAGCTGAGCCTCCTGCATTCACTTTTACACAAAATGCCATGGCAAAAGTGGGAATCTATCCTTTTCCCCACCAGTTATGGGTCAAATAGCAAGGAAGACTAGCTTTGTGAAGCAAATCATCTAAGAGAAGGAAAACACTGAATTTCAAATCATGGAGAAGATAATAGAAATCAACTCCACTATCATTTCTAAGAATGCATGGCAAGTCACAAATAATCTAAGAAAAGGAATCTGTGGAGAGCCATGATCACCTATATCCTAAAGTTAGAATGAAAACGCTTAATTAAAAGCCATGGTGAAGGATTGGGCTCTGCATTGACAGAAAGTGAGAAGAAAGGATTGAATATTAATTACAAGAAGACAGAATGCATAGTCATCAGCAAAAGGAACAGCACAACATGCAAATTACAAATCAAACAAGTACAAACATTTAAATATTTTGGACATGTTTTAACAGAGCATGGAAAGTGTGAATAAAAATCCGAAGGCACATTAAGATGTCTTTCAAAAGCTAAGCAAAGTATTAAGAAACAGAAAAATTTCATTAGGAACAAAGGAAAGCGTACTGAACTGCTATGTAATATCAGTCCTCCTATATGACATTGAATGATGGTCAATCTCCTCACAGATGAAGAAAAGACTTGAAGCAACAGAAAAGTTGTTCTACAGAAGGATGATGAGAATACCATGGACCAAACGTGTGTACAACAATAAAGTTTTAGACAAAATGGAAACAAAATGGACACTTATACTTAACTTCAGAAAGAGATAGTTGAAATTTCTAGTGCACTTAATGAGGAATAGGGGCTTGAAAAATTTGATACTCACAGGACAGATTGAAAGCAAGAGGGAGAGAGGAAAACAATGTATAACCTACCTAGCAAGCTTGAATAAATAGAAGGTAGAACAGAGTTTAAGAGAGATAACAAAAAGACAAAATTTATTAAGAGCTACAAAGGATAAGAAATTGTGAAAATCCATGATCACCAACATCCAGAAGGGAGATATCATGAAGAAGAAGAAGAGGTGGAAGAACTAAGTTTAAACTTCACCATGCTATAAAACCCCTTTTCTAAATGATTGTTTGCCAGTTAATCATAGCAGTTATTCTGAACTGTCTCAAACTTTATTGCATGACACGCACATATTTCAAAGGATTTAAATCTTTTCAAAAACTCCCTTCTAATTTGGGCATTCCATAATCAGAAAAGAAAAATGATTTGGAATTGAAACCCTTAAATTCTCTCATATTAACTAGATATCTGAAATGAACATGAGTGTATATTCTTGCAAAACTCTTTTGTACCCACCTTTTAGAAGCACTGTTAAAATGCACATAAAGTTATAGTGTCAACAATCTTTAGATAAAAGACTGGTAAAAATGCAGATTTTGCCATAAAATATTATTGGGTGGCCATTAGCAAGCAAATTATTATCAGACTTTGTTTGATAGATTTTTTTTTTCTCTTTTTATTTTTTCAAATCTTAAGAGTAACAATTGTGAATGCTGACCTAGTAAAAACCAACTGTGTGCAAAATCTAACACAGTCCTTAAAAGTTCAGACCTTAAATATCTGATTCTTGTAATTCTTGATTTGAAAAACAAATCAAGAAAAAATATCCATCATAATTTCATCTTTGATGTTAACACATTTATCTTTTTGTAGACTTAATGTTGTTATGAGCATTTAGATTGAAAAGAGTGCAATTCTATGGATATTCATATTTTTTAGACATACACCCAATTTAAAAGATAATCAAGAATAAAAGACCAGTAATAAAAATGAATTTCAATTGGCTTTTAAACCAAACTTGACTTCTCTTTATTAATTCTGTACAAAATCAAAAGCCTTATCCTAGAATAAGTAAGAATGAAAAAATATGATTGATTTCCTTTCATTTGTATTAAGATATTTCTAATTAGTGAGATACAGAGGGATGATGGGTAGAAAAGATAGGATGAAATAAAAAGCTTGCAATTTGCAAAGAACTAAACTTCTCAATGATATCTAATTGTAAATAAAATTAGCTTGTTCAGAGAGAAATATAAAATGAAAAACAGTATTGACTTGTGCCACGTACTAACAAAAGGGGAATAATTCGGCTATAATTACAGCTTAACTAAGATGGAGATCAAATCAGAAATATGATAACTTTTTCAATCAACACTTAATTGAAAATACAAGAATATTTTTCATTTTTTTTGTTTCATTTTATTCTGTATCTTTCCTTTTCTTAAGTTATTTCATTTATTTATTTCCTGTCAATCCACCCCACCGTCTTTCTTGGGAATAAACTTTTCATCCAATGATATTTACTGAATTGAGATTAATTCAAATGTTATCAATACACTGATTAGCAGGACTGCCAAAAAGTGGCAGAGAAATCATTAAAATGTTTCTTCATCAAAAGACTGTGGTTAAGTAGAGGAGAGAAAAATTCCAGTCAGATTCAAAGGTCGGCTTTCTTCAAGAGAGAACAACAAGACTTTTGACATGATTCAAAAATTTCTCAAAGACGTGTGCTAATGAAGATATGCATTTACAGATTGAATGGTACAAATTAAGGAATCTATTCATGATTTGTCATTTAAACACTTAGGTCCCTTCAGGACATTGGCAATCATGGCTCTCCACAAGTTCTTCTACTTTGCAGCTATTAGCAATATTTGTCTTTTTATTATCCTTCTCACTCTTTGTTCAGGACATTGATGATCATGGCTCTCCACAACTTCCTATCCTTTGTCGTTCTTAGCAATGTTTATTTTTTTACTATCCCCTTCACTTCTTGTTCTAGACATTTGTGATCATGGCTCTCCACAAGTTTCTATATTGCCTTTTTACTATCCCTTGGACTCCTTGTTCTGGACATTGATGATCATGGCTCTCCACAACTTCTTATCCTTTGTAGCTCTTAGCAATGTTTATCTTTTAACTATCCCCTTCACTTCTTGTTCTAGACATTTGTGATCATGGCTCTCCACAAGTTTCTATCTTTTGTAGCTCTTAGCAGTATTGCCTTTTACTATCCCTTGCACTCCTTGTTCTGGACATTGGTGATCATGGCTCTCCACAACTTCCTATCCTTCGTAGCTCTTAGCAATGTTTGTCTTTTTACTATTCCTCACACTCTTTATTCTGCTGTCCATTGACATAAGCTCATTAGATAGATTTCTCACTGTTTTCCTTTGTCCCTCTTGCCTTCAATATGTCCTGTGAGTGTCAAATTCTCCAAGCCCTCTTTCCTTATTCATGTGTCTCATAAATTTCAACTAATTGTAACTATAAGTTTCCTTGTAGTACCTACTTTCCTTAAAAACTTCCCATTTCTCATATTTTTTGTCTAATTTTCAAAATCCTTACAAAACTGTAGCAACAATGATAGATATTCCTTAGTCAGTTAACAATTAAATAATGAAGACAAATTTTAAATTATTATTATAAATGTTTTTAATACTACATTTTTAATTACCATTTCATTTGATATATTTTTATTTTTGCTTTAAACACACAGAAGGATGCAATCTTTTTCATATGCCATCAAGATTTGAAAAGTGGGAAAATTGCATTAATTCTCACATGACTTTTTAATTTATCACGTTACATTAAAAAAGAAATTGCAGCACAGATTTTTAAGATTGTGTTTATATATTTATCCAAACAAAAAATTGATCCAAGTGTTCTCCTGATGTCTGCTGAAGATATTTCATTTACTTCACAAAAACATGCACACAAAACTGTTCATATATTAAAAAAACAGGTTTTAATCATAGTCTTTTATTTTTTAAATCACAGCATCTAGTGAGAATTAAAAATTAGAGATTATTCTTGATTGATTTATTTCTTGGCTAACACCTTTATACATGAGTATCAAATGTAAAAATATAAAAGTATTACTTCACCATAAAAAGATTAAATGCTATTTTAACATCAACCAAAGTATATGCTGGTAGTGTAACAGTTCTGAGAAGTGGAAAGTGGAATCGTCAAACTGAGTTCAAATTCTGATACATTCAATTTCCTACCAATAGCTTTGGGAAAGGCAGGAATCTAAGACTTTCTCCCTCACTTATGGGTTAAATAGAAAAGTAGACTGAGTTCTCTATTTTTGGTTGGTATTCAAGACAGCAGGAAACCACTCCACTATCTTTCACAAGAAGATATAGCAATTCACTGGTAATAGAAAAAAGGAAATTTTAAATTGATCCTCCCTGTGGAAGCCTAAACATATTTATGATTATTCAACTAGATTTCTTAAAATGTCAAAAAAAAATTTTTTTAAATTCTGAAATCTGGTTTACACTTCTACCCTATTTTTTTTTTTTTTTAACAGGAATTTGTTTCCTGTTTAGGATTGGGTTTCGATTTTTTTTCTAAAGTCTTTTATCTTTTCTTTCACTCTCAGTATCCCATTGTATCTTAGTGGCATTCTTACCTTGCTTGATGGGAATTAATAAGAATAATAAGGAGTAGATAGGTTCACCTATTACATGTTTGACACTCTTCCCCAGTTTTTTGAACAGGAGTAGAGGTTTATCCTTTGTTTCCACTTTAGGATTGGATTTCTAGTTTCTTCTAAAGTCTTTTTCTTTTTTTTCACTCTCAGTAATCCTTTGCATCTTAGTGGCATTATCACCTTGCTTGGGGTGAATTGATTAAAAAAATAAGAAAAGACTTCACAATCTGGATAATGAACTTCAAAAATGTTCTTATTTTCCAGGCTGTAGATATAAATTAAAACCTGGCAAAATGAACAAATTGTACAAATTCAAATTATGGCTGACATATTATTAAAACATATTCTATTAATGAATGCATTTTTATTAAAAATAATTGATAATATATAAACTAAGTGGATGCCAAAATTTAACTTATAATTTTACAGAGAAAGATAAAAATTACCCAGCATTTAAAAAAATATATTAAATTATTAATATGCAAAGTTTCAGCTTCTAAGTATATATAGTTATTAGAAATTTTATACTCTTCAGGTAATATGCTTTAAAATGAAGCCAAGCATTTTTTCTGTTAAATATTCATCTATATGATGTGTCTACTATTATGTTCATATGATAGGCATAAATAAAAGTACAATGTGTCAAGTAGTAAATTAAAATCTAAGCAATCCATGTGATAATATGAGTAGCAATCAGATGTAACATTCTGAGTTGAAGTCATTAAAAAATCTTTCTGGGTTTTGTCGATTCCTTGTTGCATAAAAATAAAATTTAAACCTTGTTTAAAATAAATAAATAATAAAAAATAAAATTACTCCCAGCATGCAACAGGGACTGTTCCTGCCAGAAGTACAGACGTCCTGCCAAAAGACGTGAGATTCAATCTCTTCACCCAAGGACTGTGTGATGACAACACATGTAATTTCCCTCCATGATAGGACTTGTGATATTACAGAGTGACTTACTCTCGTTCATAGCATGAACATTATCACAGTTGTAATGCAAAACGCACACACACAAATACATAGATAAAATTGTATGAAATTACTATAAAATTTACCATGTTTTTGTTTTTTTTGCACGCTGAGCAGTCACCATAATTTTGTGGAGGTTTTCATATGCTTTTCATGATCACATTGGGGTCACCATAAAGTTGTGGAGGTATATTCACTCACACCATGTGGTCATAAAAATTTATTTTATTTTATTTTATTTATAATTTTAACAATGTTCTCACAGTTTCTCGTGAAATTTTCCCATGTTTTAATACTTTACTTAGATTCTGAAAAGCCACTTTTGTTATTCTGATTCACCTTCAGATCTCTGTGTCACATGTACCATCATCTATTTCTGCACTACCCAGATAGTTAAATTTCTGTCACTGCTTGATTCTGATATCTCCAATTCAAAGTTCATACCTTTGGCTCCCTCTCTTGCTAATCACCATGCATGCTGTTTTCAGACAGATGATAAGAATACCATAGAAGAGAACATATAAGTAATGAGGAAGTTCTAAATATTAGTCATTTCTACTAGCTTTCCTTTGCTACCTTCTCTAGGAGTTCTTGTTTTTTTTCTGAATTCACACAATTTCATTTACTAATTAGTAAAGAAAAGCGTGCTGAACTACTACTACTATCAATCCTCTTACATGCCAGTGAATGCTGGATGATTTCCTCACAGAGGAAAAGATTTGAGGCAACAGAGATGTGGCCCTACAGAAGAAAACTGAGAATACCATGGATGGATCATGTGAGCAATGAGAAAGTTGTAAGGAAAATGGAAACAGAAATGACATACTAGAATCAGAAAGAGGAGGTTAAAATTTCTGGGAAAAATAATGAGGAAAGAAGGCTTGGAGAATATAGTGAAGGCAAGTGGAACAGTGGGAAACAATGAGTAATATACCTAATGAGCTTGTGTAAATGGACAGCAGAACAGGGAGTAGAGGTATAGTAAGAAGTCAAACACTACATAGAGCTACAAAGAATAGGAAGTTGTGGAGTGTCATGATTGCTCATTTTCTGAATGGGACATTGCACTAGAAAGTAGTAATATTAATTGATAGTTATAACAATTTTTCTAGCCCATAGTAAACTTTTAGGACTGGTTCTCTAGTGTCTATCCCTATTATACAATATACCGATGCTCTTATTTTTCCCTGACTATTAAAGCCTCCTATAACACATCGATATCACAGAATATTGGTTTAAACCAGGGTTTCTCAACCTTGCTTGCCCCATGCAACCCTTTCACCATTTGTCAGAATGCTATTCCCCCACTCCTTTTCAAGATGACAGGCCAGATAGGCCAAATTCTATAATTGTTCTTCTCCCCAACTAAACTTACTGTGGTCACAATTCACTACTGAAAATCCAAAATTCATCCCTGTTGAGAAACCCTGGTTTAAACAATAAGATTTTTTAAGATACAAGACCAAAGATGAGCAAATAGATATAACAACATTTACAGTCATCCTTACAATTCAAATTTGCTTGTGAAAATTAATAGGGGCAGATGCCAACACATAACCCCTTTTTTTTTCAACAGGGCGTGTCTATTAATGAACATTGCTTGAATGTGCATCTGACAACAAACAGTCATGCTTAGCTTGGGTTTTCCTATTCTTAAATGTTATATCTTTGCTTTATTTTATATTTTTCCCTTTCTGGCCCAGCTGTATAGATATGCCGTGAGGGCATGGAGAGTGGGGGGGGGAGTCATGTACAAAGAGTTAGAAGAGAAGAGCGCTGTCAATCAGAGGTAGATAAATCAAGTTAGCCAGCTATCAAAAACCTTTTACATAGATTTTAAGAGTAGCGAACAGTGTCATGCATCTGTGATTATATGTCAAGGAAGAGGCATTTTTAAGGCCTGGGGTCCTAATTCATTTTAATTTCCTCCCAATGTTGTAATCCATGGTTCTTTTCTTTTTCTGTTAATACTTATTTATTTATCTATGTTTGTATCACTAGCAGATACGAGGTGATAGCACCTGTTAGGATCCCAGCTATGGGTAAATAGTAAACTCCCAAACTTGTGTCAAAACACCAAGGAGGTATAAATATACATTTTTATAATAAACATATCTAGCAATAGATTTTAATAGTAATAAGAAAAATAAATAATTACCATAGCTCCCAAGGAAATTTAATTTCAGCAATAAATGACCAATAAGGAGTTGATATGCCATTAAACAAATCAAATCAAACTAAAACTAGCAGATACAGATTTGCAGAAGTCTCAATGAGAAACATGCTTTCATTAACAGGTTATTCAAATTCCTGATGGGGAAAAAGGGATGCAGGTACAATTCTTGTCGGAGGCAAAATTTTTCCTTAGTAGGTCTTCTCAATTTCAGCTGGTTTATTAATTTCATCATTATGTTTAATAATATATATATATATATATATATATATATATATATATATATATATATATATATAATATATATATTTAGACAGCTAGTATTCATCCAAACAAATTTGATTAAAAAAAGAACCGATACTGTCTGTCTGTTTAATTTTTTATTGTTTTTTCCAATTTTCAAATAACAATTTGAGTATCGTGATCAAAATTGTGGATAAACTGCCTGAAGTACATGGTTGTGTTGTTGTTTGTTGAAATACTTTCAACCATCTCAGTCATTTTTAAGAACAAATGTGGTGTGGGTGTGGTAGGTAGAATTCCGTTGTCTACATCCTGGTATTCTTTAGAAAGCTGAAATATGAAATTAAAATAGACAGACCTTGGCAGTTCTTTTTAAGTAAGGCTGATTGGATACACACACACACACACAATGCTCATCTCTCTCATTCTATGTGTCTATATCCATGTCTTTCTATCTATTCTTATATCAGTCTCATTCTTCTCTCTCTCTCTCTCTCTATATATATATATATATATATATATATGCTTACATCTATCTATGCCCATCTATCTCAATCTTTCCATATTTATGTTCATATCTATCTTAGCTTATTCATATCTCTCTATTTATCAATATATATATATATATATATATTAAAAAGAAGAGAGAAACCACAAAGGTTTTTGGTTGTAATGTTCTGGATTTTTAAAAAATATATTATGCTTTATTTTCCATAAAAAAAATTTTTATGGAAAATAATATATTTTTAAAAAATCTTTTCATTACAACCAAAAAAAGTTTGATTTTTTTTGATTGAAAATTTAAAATTTATGAGGATAGATTGTTGGAACAACTATAACCTCTTCCCACCTATATATATATATATATATATATATATAGATAGATAGATAGATAGATAGATAGATTTTTATATTATTGGCCTGAGTAGGTGATTTCAGCATGTGACACTTTTGAAAAGTAACTGAAAAACTGTACCATAAATTGATCCAAGCCTTGTGAGTGAAATTGGGTCAACAGACTATTTCTCAATGATTGTGCTAGCACATGATTACAAATTATTAGGTTCAAGTATTTGAGTGTACCTACCTTGTTCAAACTGTTGATCACACCTTCCCACTTGTGGTACTCTCTTTTGACTTCTAGCTCTTCAGTTAAGTTTAATCTTCAAAAATGGAAATTCATTGTCAATCATTATCTTCTGTCTTCTTAATTCCTGTTCTTTTGTAGTTCTTTCTCTTTAATAATGTTTTTCTTTTTCTTATATTCTTTCACAATTAGTAGCCCCCTCACCCCCTGTGTTTTAGTGGCTTTGTTGCCTTGCTTGGGGTGAAATGATTAATATATATATGTATATATATATATACATATAAATATAGATAACTAGACTCGTTTCGAAAAACCCTCGAATTTTTTGATTTGCTAATCAAATCAATCTCGAGGAAAAGGTTTTAAAAAGAAAAAAGCTACAAACATGAACTTCTGCCAAAAAAAAAATCGCACAGATGCAGGTCTGAAGCCCAAAAAAAAAAACCCCGATTATTGGAAAACAACTAACAATTTGAACTTTTTAGCTTCAGTTTTTCTAACATGGTAATTCCTGTGTAGTGAAGAAACCATATTTAAAATCAGTTAATTTATAATATTTATGCTTTGTAAATTTACATTGAGCAATGTTTTGTAAAAATAAAAAAATATATATATATGGAAAAATTATATAGAAATTTTTATATATCAAGAACAATTTCAAGGAAAAAAAAAAGAAGTGATTTCTCCTATGCATTCCTGTGACAGTTATTACAGTAAATTCCTCCTTCACATTTTAGCTTATTTTGTTTTGTATTGATTAAGTCTTTTACTGTTTTAGAAGTAGTTGTAAGAAATCTTATGTTAAGTGTAGATAAATTTGTATTGATAGCAACATATAAATCACTAAATAACATCTAACCCTTAGTAGCATATGTAGGATTATGAAACCAAAATAATAAATAATTAATAATGAAAGAAAAATTAAGTAGTATAATTAACAAAAAAGAAAGAAAAAGTTAGATTATAAAACAAATAGTTAAATAAATATGAAAACTCCCACCATGCACCAGAATAGGCTTTTTGCTGCCAATTGAAACAGAAATCAAATTTTCTCTCTCTTCATCTTTGATGGCCAAAGGAAGCAGATGTTTGGGGTGAGCACTCTGCAAGACCATGTAGCTCCCTCCAGATAAGCAAAAACTTTTTATCTCTGTATATTTATATCTTCTTTAAAATATATAATATTTTCTCTGAAACATATATAAAAGCTTTTTATCATTTCATTTTTGTTTATACCTATTATGTTGTATCTTGTATATGATTTGTTTATAATTTATATATATCTGTTGTGGGGCTGATGATGTGTTTTAACCCCACAAACAAGATTATATATAAGAAGTACATTCAGACAAGGCAAATGCATCATCAGAACAACCCCACAACAAATTCTTTTCAATGGTAGTTGTGATAGAGATAGTAGGCATAAAAATGTATTTTGGTCTGTTGAGTTTGTCGAGAAAGTCTACTTTTATATTTTGAAATATTCTACAAGCTTTTTGATTAATAGAATATCACCCAAAAATACCCAAATTTTATGGTCTACCTAAAACCTGCAAAGCAGGTTTTCCAATACATCCCATTATATCAGGTATTGGTAGAGCTTTCCACAAAATGGTGAAAGCCATGATAAAAATTTGAACCTTTCTCCTTGGAGCAATCAGCCCATAACATGTCAAAGATTCAGGAAACCTAATTGAAAAATGAAAGGAAATTAATATGACCAACAAACTCATGGCTAGTTTAGATATTAAATCCCTTTACATCAATTTTCCTGTTAATAAATGTTTAAGTCTTTTAAAAAAGTATCTAACATAATCAAAAATACACTCTCTCCCTACCAAGAATTAAAATAATAAAAATCTGCATTTCACTTCATCCATATTTTTAGAGTAATAAGGAATGAATATATATATATCTTACTTATTATAAAATGCAGATTGTGTGTGTGTGTGTGTGTGTGTGTGTGTGTGTGTGTGTGTCTGTAACGTTTATATATTGGATCAGATTTCCTACATTTTTCAACCGATTTCAACAAAACTTCACAGGACTACATAAAATTACCTTTGGTGGTTCTAACAGCGCCAAAATGGGAAAAAATATAATTGTTTTTGCACAAAATCAATTTGAAAACATGATTAAGAGACATCGTGAAAATGGAAGGGGGACAACTCACATCAGGTTGTTTGTGTGTGTGAGTTCCTTTAAATATGGGAGCGGATTTCCTATATTTTTCAGCCGATAAAACAAAAATTCCCTTTTTTTTTTTTTTTTTTTGGCAGGTAGTGTTTCTTATTCTCTTGCACACTTTTTTCTTTATTTTTAACATTCAGAATGCTTTAAAAATTCCATTTACAAGACAATTATTTATAATAAAATTCTATTCAATTGGGAGACTCATAACGATTGAAAACAATGTTTTTGTTTGAGTTTGGGTTTGACCAATTCGTAAAAAAAAAAAAAAAAAAACTAATTAAGACATGCGTGTCCGTCAACCTTAAACAATAATCTAACGATCTCTACTGATTGTACAAATACAAACATCGGATAAATTCTTTATCTTTAGGTAAAGATAATGAAATCTAAACATACACAAGTCCTAACTAAAAATAATAACCAGAACGGGGAAACTACTTTAAATACACATGGTGTCCAATTTTTTTACTGTATTCAATAAGTAAAAATCATAAATTGTAAAAGATTATTATTACAGAAAGGCTACTAAATGAATAAGATTTGTTAGATCATAATTAATAAACCCAAATAAAGTTAATATTTTTTGTATTAGAAACAACGAGTGGAAAATATATTCAAATCAGAATTCTAATTATGAATCACAAGCAAAATATGCATTTTTTTTACTGTATTCAATAAGTAAAAAATCATAAATTGTAAAACTAAAAGATTACAGAAAGGCTACCTACATTTTTCAACTGATTTCAACAAAACTTCACTTTTTTTTTTTTTTTTTTTTTTTTTTGTTTGAGTTTGACTTTTACATTTTTTTAAAAAAAAAAAAATTAAGACAATAATCTTTGTCAATTTTATTTTTCAGTCTTTTTTTTGGTGGATACTTGATCTATCTCTTAATGAAAAAATATCCCCAGGCAATGCCAATTATTTATCTACTAAAAATATATATATATATACTATAATAAAAAGAAAGAACATTAAGATATAATAATCCAGTGTTCTTATTGATTTTTTATTTTTACAAAACAGTGCTCAATGTAAATTTACAAAGCATAAATATTATAAATTAACTAGTTTTAAATATGGTTTCTTCACTAAACAGGAATTACCATGTTTCAAAAACCAAAGCTAAAAACTTAAAATTTAATAATATTTCATCTTCAAGCGAATTTTGGAATAACTTATATTTAAATTTACTGAGTTTTAAATGCACATACAATTCAGAATTTTTTGTTTCCAAGTATACAGAGAAATCCAATCATTTAGATAGGGGCAGTAGACTATTCATTTTTATTAACTATTATTGTATCAATTATGAGTTACATTTGAAAAAGAGGTTAAGTTTAGGTAGGGTAGGGGTGCATTTTTCAATGAATTTTGACATCCGTTCAAGGCAGTTGTATTCATACAATGCAATTTTAAATTGCTTTAATTCTCTAGATAATTCAAGTGAAATATTCTAGAATGTTCCAGTAATGTTATCAGTTTAGCCTAAAAACTACAAACATAACTTTCTGTAATTGATATTCATGCAAGAAGGTTATCATCATGGCAAGAGGTAAAAAATTGACAAATTCACAAAAAGAATTCTATTGTTAAGCTCTGGTAAGAAGGTAACAGTTACAGGAAAATCTCAGACAACCTGAATATTCCATTTACTACCATTAGTTCATTCATTGCAAGGTATAAAAAAATCAAAATTATTGAAAAACAAAGATGAACAGGTGCTCCATGGAAGATTTCTTCAAGATCTTTGAGGAAATTAATGTATCAAATTAAACAAAATTCAATAGTTACTTATCAAGAGTTGCAGGACAATTTGCTTTCATCAGGAATTTTTGTCACTAAATGGACAATAAGCAATGAAATTCATAGGAACAACTAACAACTCTCCTTGGAAAACTCCACTGCTATTGAAAAGACAGAGAGATGAAATTCATTCTTGAACATAAGGATAAAAAAAATCATATTGGGAAAGAGTATTATGGACAGTCAAAACCAAAATTGAGTTGTTTAGATGCAATTGTAGAACCATGTATGGAGGAAAGATGGCGATAATTTCAAACAAAAGAACACAGTTCTAACAGTGAAATTTGGTAGTGACAGTATCATGGTTTGGGGATGTTTTTCTGCAGAAGGTACTGGCAGCATATCAGTAATAAATGGTAGAATGAATGCCACAGCATATCAAAATAATTTGGAAGCAACTTTAATGATTTCTGTTAAAAATCTTGAATTTACTCCTGATTGGATCTTCCAACACTGTACAATCTATGAAGAAATGGCTTGCTGAAAATAATGTAAGTATCCTGAAATGGTCAAGTCAGTCCCCAGATTTAAACCCAATCAAGAATCTGTGGCATTATTTGAAAATTCAAATCCAATCAAGAGCTCCAACAAACATCCCATATTTAAAGACCATGTGCGATGAAGAATGGAACAAAATCCCAACTAAAATTTGCAAATCATTAATTGAAAACTACAAGAAGAGGTTGGTTGCTGTAGAAGTGAATAATGGCTATTCTACAAATTATTAAATGAAGATTATGTATTCTTTTTTTCATTGTATGAATACTTTTTTCATCCATTAAAATGGATGAATGGGATTTATTTCTACTGAATCAAAATTTTGTCTGTTTTCTATGCATATTTAGTTATTATGCATCTGTGTACAGTTAATTATATGAAAAGTATGTTTATTCATTAATTGGAAATACAATAAATTAAAAATTTGCATGTGTACAAATATTTGTTTCCCCACCACTGTATAAGAAAAAATATAAAATGGTAACACTGTACACATCACTCTGTATATAGATATAAGAAAAAAATATAAAATAGCGACAATTTACCCATCACACCCTGTAATAGACAGATGAAAAGATGAAAATTGAGAAAACTAGTAACAAGTCATTACAAAACACCATGCTTTTTTTTTCTCAAATAACATCAATTAGAAAAAATATCCTCTTGCTGATTGAGAAAAATGTTTGCTGTCTTAGATTTCCCACTTTCAAATTAAAAAAAAATAAAAACACAATATCCTACAGGTCTTGGCCAGGTGGGGAGCAACATCCTTTTCCTTGAAATTCTCTTGATGCAAAAAAAATCTTAAATTAATTATAAAGAATGTGACCTGTCACAGACTTCCATCTTTTCAAGTTTATGGCTTCAATATTTAGTGATAATATTTCTTCACGAAGAGATTCATATTAATAGTAACCTTTCTAAATTATGGCTTCAAAAACTCTCATCATTGTATAATGATTCATCAAATAAATTTGAATAAGAGATAAAAAGTATTTAATTAGAAGCAATGCTTCATATTAAAAAATGCTTAGAATATTGTTGCCAACTTTGGTCCAGTGTTCTTGCTATTTATCTAGAGCTCTTTGATAAAATCCAAAGAAAAATCAGCAATATTATTGGCTCTGTTCAGTCCTCAGATTCAGTCTCTTTCCCATTGCCATACTGGTTACTTCTTGTGCCTTTTCTATAAATATGTTCATGGTAATTGTTCAGATGAACTCTTTGCTATTGTGCCTAGACTCTTTGAATTTAAGTGCAGTACCAGACTGGCAACGAGGTTTCATCAATTTACAATAGTGTTGGCTAGATATAACCATAAATTCTATGCTAAGTTTTTTCTCTCACATTTCTTGCTTGTGAAACTCCCTTCCAGCTCCATGCTTTCAAGTCAACTCTTCTTTTGCTCCTTAGCAATATTTCTGTTTCTAATTCCTCCATACCCATTAAGCCCTTGTGTCTTAGTGGCTTTGTTGCCTTGCTTGGAGTGAATTCAATTTTTAAAATATACTATATTCATGTCTTATGTGATCTCATGTATTTGGCAACATCCTATTTTTGTAGGTAAAAAGCATAAATATATTTTCATGTATATTGTCTATAATGTAACTCATTAATTTATAAATGAAAAGTATACATATATTTTTTTTATATATAATGAGATCTTGCATATGTGAAAAGCATAAATGTAATTTTATTTTCATATATCATTTATCTTGCAATATCTAAAAGGCCTTAATACAATTTTATTTTCATGTGTAATGTGATTTTTTTTTTAAATTGCCACTAGGATGTAGGGGATTACAGAGAGTGAAATAAAATAAGACAACTTTAGAAAGGACAATAAAAGGAACAGAATTCAAAAAGACAGATAGCGATTGGTGTTGCCTTCAAAATTTTTAAGATTGTAATTGTAAGAAATCTGAAGGGAGTTTCACAGGTGATAAGTGCAAAAAAAGAAACCATTATAATAGAACTGACAGTTGCATCTAGCTAGTTCAACCATAAAACAGTGAGACCTAATTGCCAATCTAGTATCATACTTAAATTCATGCATTTGAGGCATTCAGGAGAAAAGCTCATCAGAACAATTGCTATGAAAATATTTGTAGAAAAACAGAGTGAACTTACATGACATTGAAAAAGTGACTGAAGTCATGATGTCTGGTCAGGATTGACTACATTAGAGACCCTTTGAATTTTGTCTCGAGATATATAGTGGGAGCAACAGACCAGATATGGCAGCAGTATCCAATGCATGGAAAATTTATATATGTGAAAGAAAGATTCTGATGAGAAGAATTGTCTGGCATGACACAGCAAACCAACTTTTCTAGCAGTAGACTTAGCAATTTATTCAATATAATCACTCCACTTCATGTCAGTGGAAAATGTGATCCCAAGAAGAAACTCCTGGGGTTTAGCATTAGCCGTGCTGATGGCAAGTAGAAAAGGTTCTCTGTGATGATTAATTGAATGCAGTTTTGTTTTAGAGGCATTAAAATTTACAAGCCATTTCAAGA
Source organism: Acanthosepion pharaonis (assembly GCA_903632075.3). Classification (NCBI taxonomy): domain Eukaryota; kingdom Metazoa; phylum Mollusca; class Cephalopoda; order Sepiida; family Sepiidae; genus Acanthosepion; species Acanthosepion pharaonis. Next base: position 196,135 of record CAHIKZ030001444.1, on the reverse strand, counting down.
ATAGTTGCTAGTTTTACTTTGTCAGATCTGTCGAACTTGCTTCTAAGACAGGAGTAAATAGTTGTGTCATCTGCATAGATACCTAGTTGGAAGCTGATGACATTGAGAAGGTTATTGATGAAGATCAGAAGCAGCATAGGTCTGAGGATAGTGCTCTAGTGGATCCATGAATTAAATTCAACATGACTTTCATTACACAATATGTTAGTAATGACTGGATTAAGCCAAATAGTCATCCAAAAATGCCATAGCCCTTGAGCTTATGGAGAAGGCTAACCCTGTAGAACACATTTGATATATCTAGGTCCACAGCCCAAGCTCTGCCATTCTTATCTAAAGCTTGATAGACAAATTCAGGGATGGCCATTTACACTTTGGCAGTAGACCTGGAGAAATGGAAGCTATGTTGTTTATCCAATAGGATAATGTGCGAATTAAGATGTTTAACCAACTCAGTGTTGATTAGAGCCTCTAATACTTTGTCAAAAAGAGGTTAGAGACTAATATGGGGATAATTCAAGGAGTCAGATGGTTCCCCAAAGTTCTTAAAGACAGAAACTATAGAGAATGATTCCCAACAAGCTGGAAAATTTCTTTTTGACAATTGCAGGGATACCATTGAATCAACATATGCCTTATGAGAATCTAGTTTAGAAATGATAGCAAAAACCATGGATGGAGTTTATGTGCATATCACTCAGTAGAGAGTCTGTTCTAAATGGAAAATTAGACAGAGATACTGAGGATGAGAATTTTCTCTTGTTCAGTAACCAATTGCAGAGCTGTCAGTAATCTCTGGAACCAAATTTTGTGAGAGGTTACATGATGTCTCATTCTATTAGCAAATAGTGACTTTGCCTCTTTGAGGATACACTTAGATTGATTACGAGCAGTGAATGACTCCCTATTTTAATATATAAAAAGGATTAATGTAATTTTATTTTCATGGGTAATATGATCTTGTATATAATATGGCCACCTATTTTAATATCGGAAAATCATTAATGGAATTTTATTTTCATATATAATGTAATCTTGTCTATAAGGTGATCTATTTTTTTTATCCAAAAAGGATAAATATAATTTTATATACATATATAATGTGATCCTGTGTGTAATATGACCCCTATTTTTATATGCAAAATGATAAATATATTTCTATTTTGAAAGAGGCTATTTTACCAGTCCTGGTAAAATAGACAAACATGCTTTTAAGCTTCTTTTACTGGTCTCATTAAAATATACCCCCAGGCTATTTTGCCAGTAACTGTTTTTATTATTATGAAGGCAGGTAATGTTAAAAATAGCAACACGCAGATTTAACACAGAAGTTTATTTATTTTCACCATCAATTGTGAAATCAATTTAAAATCTTTCACACCATTAATTGTTAAAATCATTTATTCATTATCAGTTATTAAAAGAAATATTAATGTCTCTGAATATTTTAAGCATAAGAGTTACTGCAGATCCCAACCTTTTCCTTGGGCATGGTTCTCTTGCCAATGCACTTCAGTTGCACTCACTGAAGACAACAGTTACAGACCATAGAATCCATGTTGTTCAAGTCCTGCCTACACAGCTCACACAACCACTGTGCTGATGATCTCAAGACTCCATAAATATGTTCCACAGCTTTCCAACTATCTGAATCAAAATATCTGCAAATCTTCTGGATTGACATATTTTCATTCAGACATGCTTTTGATCTTGAAGAAATTTTTTTTGTCAAGTATCTTCAATTTAACAGATTTTCTCCACCCATTTTTTTCCATGGCATCTTTATCACTGACAAAGTAACCAAGTATCTGTAGATGATTTCTTAAAGAAAGGAATTGGCTTATTTATATAATACATTCTTAGTTCTAAAACACTATTTATATTTACCAGCAAAATAGCCTTGTTGCTTATTCTATCAGGACCAGCAAAATAGCCTTGCTGCCTATTTTATCAGGACCAGCAAAATAGCCTTGGTGCCTATTTTATCAGGACCAGCAAAATAGCCTTGGTGCCTATTTTATCAGGACCAGCAAAATAGCCTTGGTGCCTATTTTATCAGGACCAGCAAAATAGCCTTGGTGCTTATTCTAACAGGACCAGCAAAATAGCCTATTCATTTTATTTTTATGTATAATGGGATCTTTATGTTATGGTGGAGAAATGGATGTTCAAAAAAAATAAAGAGGGAAATGGAGAGAGCTAGTTCAAAATTCAAATGAATCCATTACATTCACTTACGTGCTAATGCCCTTGGGAAAGGTATGACTATTCTTCTTCTCCCTCAAGCTATGTACTCACAAGTTGATAAAAAAAATTCAATATAGTTTCATTGAAATTTTTAGCTGAATAAAGAACAAAAAAAAAAGAAACCTCACTCTTCTTTACAGGTTTTGCTTGAAGAAGGCAGAAGAATTAGATGACCAAAACATTGTGATAACTACAAAAACAATAAAACGGGTGAGTAAAGTGAGCTCTAAGAATGTGAATGACTCTTCACAAATTACAGATTCATCTCCCATACAGATTGTAACTAAGAAGAAGGCCAAAGAATTAATTGGCCAAAATGCTGTGATAACAAAAGAACATAATGAATGAGTTCAATAGTTCAAAGAATTCTTGGAATACAGTTCTATTTTCTATTTATTTCTTAACTGTCAAATGCTAACTAAGAAAATTTTTCTTTAAAATCTTGTAGTAGAAAAAATGCCTGAAAATAAAACATGTGACAATACAGATATTTCTAAACAAAAGAAAGAAATGGTATTTCTTTATTAATGAGAAATTCCAGATTGCATATCATTTTCCTCTTGTTTTAGTTTTTGCAAAAGATGCATAAAGAATGCCATTATTCATTTGGCATTGTTTCACTAGTCAATGCACACAAAGAAACAATCTCTCACCAATGGAAAAGCTACATTTGAAATGTAAAAACATACACTTATGATTGGTGCTAATCAAACAGATGATTTTTCTCACCCATCTTGAAAAAAAAAGAAACAAAATCACTGAAAAATGATGGCAACTAATCATTGAGTCTATTGGATTGTTTCAGTTGTATTGTATTGGATTTTTTATTTCCAGTAATTCAATCATTAAGAAATTGTTTCTTAGAAACCCTTTTTAGATAATACGTAGCTGAACATCAAGAAGACAATAAAGAATAATTTTATGTGTCTAGATTTGATCTTCTGTCTCATTGGCTCTCATATCTCAAGCAGTAGAGTAACTGTCATAGCAAGACAGGCTTATCAAGGAAAAGGGACATAAGTTCAAATCTTGCCAAGGGCTTTATATTCAATTTGCAGTCTTTTCTAATGGTTGTAGAGTGATGGCTTGAATAGTTGGAATGAAACGCAAGTTGAATTAAAATGAAAGTAATTCTTATCAAAAATTAAGAATTGGACTTTTGTACCCACAAAAAATGGAGTGTCAAAAGTATGATTTTTCTTTGACACTGCTATTATTTTAACTACCTTCACTCCTCAACAATGTTTGTTTTAAAAAGCAATGATTAGAATTGTAATAAAATCTAAACATATGAAAGTGAATTTATAAGTTTTCTTTGTTCTTGAGAATTTACAACAAAAATAATAAATGCTATTTATTTATTAGATTGTTTATTTACACTATTTAGTATATTGTTTTTTGGAATGGTTGACAAACCATCAACTAGTTGCCAATCCATTCAAACTTTATAAAATGATAGATAATAAGGATTTCTTTATAATCAACTCACATATTTTAATAATTTAGTAAATTTTTATAAATTTATGAATAAAAAATTGTTTTCATATTTATTTCTCTATAAATTGGTAAATGATAAAAATTGTGTTGCATTAGTTTTAATTGTATTAACTTTTTGAATGCTGTAATATAAAATTATTCTTGTAAATAAATAGTGTTTAATATTTTTGTTGTAAATTCTCAAGAACAAAAAATGTATAAATTTATTTTCATCATAAATTTAGGTTTTACTACAATTCTAATCATTGCCTTTTAAAGCAGACATTGCCAAAGAGTGAAGGTAGCTAAAATAATAGCAGTGTCTAGAGAAAAATAGCCAATAATATTTCATCTAGCAATAATTTTATTTAATGCCATGTCTCTTTAGTACATATACAATCATGTAGTATAGTAAGTGAAAATTGTAGATGCATTCTTTATACAAGTAATAATATCTTGAATTTCTGTTAAATGAAGCATTGTTAATCATTACAAATTTTTATTAGTATTTTTTATCTTAAAGAAATACTAGTCAAAATAAATAATGGTTAAAAAATTTTTTCTCATAAAAAATTCAGAATAGTAGTACTATTAGTGTAAATAAACCATTTGAAATTAAGATGAAAGAAATAATCAAAAATTAATATTAGTTGACAATATTTCATCTAATAAAATAATTTTCTACATTATTTACATTATTCAAACTATTGTCATCACCTTTGTTGCCATATTTATTACAATGTTTTGGCTGTTGTACGCTCCGGCCTTCTTCAGGTGGTTAGAATATCGAACTGAACCCTTTATTTAACTCATTGGGGTAGACTGTTCTAGTTCCACATGCAATGTTTAATGGATGTCAGTTATCAGTTGTCTCCTGTTAATTTTCCCTCTGAAAGTTCTCCACTGCCTTAACCAGGTATTGAACTCAAACTCTCTGGGTCCTGTCACTGGATCTAACTAATGACTTTATCCACTTTACCATGTGTCCTTGAGGACATCTGTTTATGAATTTCTGGGTATGATAAACCTAATGTCTTCAGCAACCATTTTTACCAGAGCTCATATTGTTTGTTGTTATAATCACTTTTCTCTGGCACTCCTTATTACCGGTTCCCATATTGTATTCATTTCTATGTTTGGTCGGCTCAGGAGATTTTTGTGGCCTAGCATATGTGCTGATTCCTTAAGTTTATGAATTTTCCAATGGTCTATGATCTCAACCTGATCCCACAGAGGGTAGTGATCTCCCTTCTCTCTTCATATGTGGTCAGCCATGCCTGATTTTACCACTTCCCCTCATGTTACAGCTTTCTGGTGTTCTTGAAGCCTTACCTTAATGGGGCGGCCTGTCTCCCCTTTATATTTCTTTCCGCAACTGCACGGGATAGCATACACACAGTCTTTAGTCATGTTCTTCTCTATGGGGAGTCTTAATTGAGAGAGATATCTGTGAAGTGTTGTACAGCTTTTTGAAGGTTGTCCTGATGTTATATGGACTGCAGATCCTTTGTATTTTCTCTGATAACCCCTTCACATAAGGCAGGCAGGCAGGCTGTTTTCTGAGTGTTGTTGTACTCCTCTTGTACTCGCCTATCCCAGTTTATTGGGGCTGCTGCCATGTACCCAGGGTAGTTGTTACATTTTAGGGTACTAAATATTGACCAATTTTTTATCTAATGTTTCTGGATCACCATTTATGACTTTTTGCTTGGTGTTGTAAGCATAACTCGATCCTTTCTTTATGCTGTATGGATGGTGAATTTGAAACTTAGAATTGAGGTACTGTCCAGTGAATGCCAGTTTGCTGTATATGAATGTCTTGAACCCATGCTCTGTTCGAGATATTAGAAAATCCAGGAATGGGCGTGTGTTGTTACTCTCTTTCTCCATCATGAACTGTATTGAAGGTCTTATTGAGTTCACATGGTCCAATAGAACCTGCACATCTTCTTGGTGTGGCCAGAGTATGAAGATGTCATCTACGTACCTTAACCATATAGTTTGGATTTCCTCAAAGTATTCCATGTATATATTTACCATTGCTGGTGATAATAGTGAGCTCATTGCCAAGCCCTCATCCTGTCGATATATGTGTGATCCCATTCCGAAGTGTGTTGTTTGTATACAGAAAGTCAACATCTCCATCAGATTATCTATTGGAATACTGGTCCGTTCTTCTAGGGATGAGTCAGAGGCCAATCTCTCTCTGACTACTGAGAGTGCCTCCTCTGTGGGTACCTTGGTGTCCAAGCTCACCATCTGGTTGAATAGGATGGGATTATGTTTGATTATTTTCATGAAGTGGGCAGTGTTTCAGACATATGAAGGAGACTTTCTGATCAATGGGTCACATATCTACAAGGAAGTGACTCAGAGGGTGGCACACAGAGCCTTGGCAACTAACAATCAGCCTGAGTGGAATACTGTCTTAGTGAATCTTAGGGAGACCATATATGTGAGGTAGCTTGGTGTAATGCTGCAATAACTGCCTATACATCTTAGGTGTGAAATAATTTTCTGTTGATAAAACATCAATCATGGCATAAAAAAAGTCATTTTTTAAAACAAAACATTATTTGCTGTATGGATTATCTCCCCTGATTCTGTATTTAAGTAAGCCCAATAGGACATACTTCATTCTAAGTTGAATAAATCTTTAGTTAAGTTACACCTGCATTTGTTTTCTCACTCCACAGTCTAAAACCTGTTTTAACTATGCAAAAGTAATTTTTTAGAACTAACTTGATGCTATTTTCTTGCAATTAAAACTAAAATTAAAACATTAAAGATATTTTTAATTATTGCAACATATTTTTAAAAAAAATTAAAATGTCTGTGAATATTGCTACAATTCATAATATTTTTAGATACCTACCAAGTTGAGATAATCAACATATATCACATTTTATTTTTATATATTTGGGGGTTATATATGAAAAAATATTAAAGTTGTATCTAGTTTACACTCTGAGATATGGATAAAAGCATAGTGTGACATGTTTTATGCATTCCAAAGCAACAGGCACTGGGATTTATATGTAAAGATTGCATTCACATCATTATTATCAATATTACTGTAGTTAATAATATAATTAATATTAGACAATATGTTTTCTATGGTTGTTTATTTGTGAAAAACCATATGATTGCTGATGCTGAGAATGTCTTTTGGGCAATAGAAAATGCACAGTTGTATCTCCACTTGCTAATGACACAAAACACAAACAAATTGGGGCCAACAAGAGAAACACATGAAAAGTTGATGACATTAGATAATGAAAAACAACACTTTGCTGATTACGGACCAAATTATCAGAGAAAGAAACTCAGTGACATAAGTGATTACCAGTTGCATTCTGAAAAGGAACACAAACAATAATGTAAAAAAAATGTCTGACAACAAATTAGAAAGTAAACTTATTTCATGACAACTTGAGTATTTCAGTATATTTTTAGGTCTAACATTATTTTCCATTTCATATTGCAATGATTTGTAATTTTAATGAGGAACAAAACAGAAACTTCTGCAATGGCCAAAATTTTATAAAACTTCTCAAAATTATTTTTTCTCTATTAATGTTCACCAAATATAAATCTCAAGAGCCACTCAAAGTAGAGAGTTACAGTCGACAAAATGGTTATGTTGAATCAGGAGTTTAAAAACATAATTTGTTTTCATTTATTTTTTTTGTATATGATATAAAGATGTAGAAAGATAAGTTGTTGAAATTTTATAATGATAGTAAAGACTATAAACTAATGAAATATATGAAGACATTTTTCATATACTAAATTCCACCCAATACAAGGCTAGAAAGCCAATCAAGGTAGAGCATTACTGCTAAAATGGTTATGATGAAAGAAATGTGACTTTATTTTTTCTAATAAACTTCACCCAATACAAGGCTTGAGAGCCACTCAAAGTAGATGGTTTCTGTTAAAATGGTAATGATGAATAAGGTGATTTGAACATATGAAAGAAAAATTTTTGATAGAGGATAAGAAGGCTAGATAACAACTGATGCTTGCTTTGAAGAGTTTGCTTTTTTGAAAAATTGTCACAGTATATATATATATATGTGTGTGTGTGTGTGTGTGTGTGTGAAAAATACCAGGTACAGGTGTCACACTAAACATTGAAATAAAGTTCATATTTGTGTGTGTATTTGTTTCAAATCTCTGGTGTTATTTCATATCATTTAAATGTATACCCTTAAAAAATTTTGCTAAGTGTGCCGTGATATTTTCATGTGCCATTGCTTAAAAAATTTGAGAAACTCTGCATTAGATAATTTATACATAAGAGGCATATTCTGTTAATAAACATTTTGCTTAATTCCTGACTAACAACAATAATTTCTTATCTACTTTTCTACAGTTAAATAATTTCCAACATTTACTTTGTATGTAGATGTTTCAGGGGGGACTGGTTAAGAAATCATTCCAAAATTCAACCAGAAATCTAGGGGGGATACACAACTGAAATGATGTGAAAAACAAAAAGTTTAGAAAAGAAAAATTGGAAAAACTTAAACCCTCATGCCTGCAAAAAAAAAAAAAAAAACCTCTTTCAAAAATATGTTTTTCTCCCTAGACACTGCTATTATTTTAACTACCTTCACTTTTTGGCAATTTTTATAGTTTTAAAAAGAGATGATTAGAATTTTAATAAAACCCTAAACATGTGATGAAAGTGAATTTATACACTTTTTTTTTCTTGAGAATTTACAACAAAAATATTAAGCACTACTTATTTACTAGATTGTCTACTTACAACAATGACTCCCAATATAGGGTGCATGCCCTACCAGTGGGGCATGGCAATATTTTGGTGGGTTAAGCATAGGATGTGCACCCTTTGGCTTACTATACCAATAGAATAAGGGGGCAATTCAAGAATGAGTTATTAAAAGTGAATTTTTTCTAGTGAGTCTGTTAAACTTAATGTGTGTTAATACATATGATGCATATACAGTATACATACATAAAAATATTTTGTGTGTATGTCCGTACATGTGTAACTGGCATACAAGGTCTCCCCACACTCATGCATCTCAGTCAACAAAAGAGAGGGCATGATGCATGTTGCTGGAAGAGCCCATGTTCTGTTGGCCAATCAGAGTATGCGAGCATTCAGTTTGCTTCCTTCACGTGAATTGCAGTAAAATTTTGAATATATAAGAATTAAATATTACGGTTTCACCAAAATTTTAGAAAGTGTGGTATGGCCCAATAAAATCATTGATTTACAAGAATAATTTTATATTTACAACATTCTAAAAAATAATACAATTAAAACTAATGCAATGCAATATTTATCATTTACCAATATAGAAATAAATATATACAAAAACAATTTTTTATTCATAAATTTATAAGCATTTACTAAATTATTAAAATATGTAAGTTGACTATAAAGAAATCCTTATTATTTACCATTTTATAAAATTTGAATTGATTGGCAATAAACAATATTATAGTGTAAATAAACAATCTATCCAACCAGATGGTGAGCATGAACAAGGTAAGTTTGTTCACCAAGGTGCCCATGGAGTAGGCACTATCAGTAGTCAGAGATAGACTGGTCTCTGACTCATCCCTAGGAGAACGATAATCTGATGTAAATGTTGACTTTCTGTACACAAACAATACACTTTGGAGTGGAATCACACATCAACAGGATGAGGGCTTAGCAATGGGCTTGCCATTATCACCAGCAATGGCAAATATATACATGGAATACTTTGAGGAAATGGCATTAGAATCTATATCTCTAAAGTTAACTATGGTTAAGGTACGTAGATGACACCTTCATACTCTGGCCACACCAGGAAGATGTGCAGGTTCTACTGAACCACGTGAACTCAATAAGACCTTCGATACTGTTCACGATGGAGAAAGAGAGTAACAATACATTCCTGAATGTTCTAATACCTCAAACAGAGCATGGGTTCAAGACATCCGTATACAGCAAACTGGCATTCACTGGACAGTACCTCAATTTTAACTCTCACCATCCATACAGCATAAAGAAAGGGATCGTCTGCTGCTTACAACACTGAGCAAAAGTCATAAGTGGTGATCCAGAAACATTAGATAAAGAATTGGTCAATATAAGTAGTACCCTACAATGTAACAACTACCCTGGGTACATGGCAGCAGCCCCAATAAACTGGGATAGGCGGGTACAAGAGGAGAACAACAACATTCAGAAAACAGTCTGTCTGCCTTATGTGAAGAGGTTATTGGAGAAAATACAAAAGGATCTGCGATCCATATAACATCAAGACAACCTTCAAAAGCTGGACGACACTTCACAGATACCTCTCCCAAGTAAGACCCCCCAACCATAGAGTAGAACATAACTAAAGACTGTGAGTATGCCATCCCATGCAGCTGCGGAAAGAAATATAAAGGGGAGACAGGCCGCCCCCTTAAGGTAAGACTTCAAGAACACCAGAAAATATGAGGGGAAGTGGAGAAATCAGGCATGGCTGACCACTTATGGAGAAAAAAAGGGAGATCACCACCCTCTGTGGGATCAGATTGAAATCATAGACAAAGAACATCATTGGAAAATTCATAAACTTAAGGAATCAGCACATATGCTAGGCCACAAAAATCTCCTGAGCCAACCAAGCATAGAAATGAATACAATCTGAAAACCAGTAATAAGAAGTGCCAGAGAAAAGCAATAATAACAACAAAAATTGCAATATGAGCACTGGTAAAAATGGTTTGCTGAAGACATTAGGTTTATAATACCCAGAAATTCATACACAGATGTCCTCAAGGATACATGTCACAGTGGATAAAGTCATTAGTTAGATCAAGTGACAAGACCCAAAGAGTGTAAGTTCAATAACTGGTTAAGGCAGTGGAGAACTTGGAGAGGAGAATTAACTGAAGATAACTGACATCCATTAGATGTGTGACTAGAACAGTCTATCCCAGTGAGTGAAATAAAGGGTTCAGTTCAATATTTCAACCACCTGAAGAAGGCCAAAACGTTGTGTAAATATGGCAACAAAGATGAGGACGATAGTTTGAATAATGTAAATAGTGTACATAATACCTCATCTCAGAAATATAGACAGATAATAAACAATCTAATAAATAATTAGCATTTATTATTTTTGTTGTAAATCCTCAAGAGCAAAAAATATATAAATTCACTTTCATCATATGTTTAGGTTTTATTACAATTCTAATCATTACTTTTTAAAACAAACATTGTTGAGGAGTGAAGGTAGTTAAAATAATAGCAGTGTCAAAGGAAAAATCATCCTTTTGATATTCTATTTTGTTGCAAGCATGAAGATCCAAGACTGCTGAAAAAATATTCCAAATCATGAACATACATAGATTAAAAAACTTTGTCTAGCAAAATACACACAAGAACAGACCTATCCTATCAGTAAAACTGGCTTTAATTCCTAACCACTGATAATATATTTCTTCATTATTTGCAATGCATTTAATTTTGTATAATAATTTGCAATACATCTTTATAATAATTGTTTATTCATTATACAGAAAGCAACCTTATTATGTCAGTATAGCTTGCTTTAATTCCTGACCACTGACAATACATTTCATTATTTGTAGTGCTTTTGATATTGAAATCACTTCTCCAATATATTCTATTATGCATACAAATTACTTGTTCTGTCAGTATAGCTTGCTTTAATTCCTGACCATATTTTTCTCTGACTGGCAATGTATTTCTATAACAAAATAATTTGAAATGTATTTCTATAGAAAATGATTAAAGCTAAGTTGGGTTAGTGGGGTAATAGTTGTAAAATTAGTAAATTTATAAGATGAGAACTTACCTCACTTATTGTTAAAATGTAACCATGATTATTCTTCATTTTTTTTTTTTTTTACGATCACTTTTTCTTTTTACCTATAAATGAACTCATTAAAGTGAATAAAAATTTTGATGCATTTCCTTTTACATTTTGGCTTTGTTTTTTTGTACTTTCTGTCTCTCTTTCTTTCTTTTTTTTTATAAATCCTACCTGTGATATCACTGGTTGTAAAAATGGCTTGTTTGTAGTCATATCCAAGTGAACATTTAATTTCTATGAAAAACTAACTTCTATTAATCGCCTAGTGAAAAAAATTTAAACCATTTACTAGGAACAGTAATCAATTGCAAAACAACAGACTTATTGCTCTTTGTAAATTGACACAGCCTTGTAGGTGATGAATTATTTTCCACTCTACAATCCCTTTCCCACAGACCATTTTATGTACCATTATAATATTACTTACATATACTCAAATATAGTATGCTTTAAATACACACCAAACATACTTAAACTTTATTAGTAACAGTAAAACAGCAAAAATGACAAAAGGAAAAAGTGTTAAAAATTAGGACCATCTTTATTTCTGAAATGAAAATTACAACTTTCTACAAAGTAACTTTTCTTGTTTTTTTGTTGATAAATTCTTCAGTGATGTCATCAAAAACTATTCCATCTGTCAATTGTCAATCTATAGACAGTATTGCAAGATTTCTCAACCCACAAGGTGTGCTCATAGTAGCTCTTAATTCTAGATCAGTTTTAGTTTCAAAAAACTTCTCCCAACAAAAACAGCAATTGTGAGGAAAATCTGCAGTATTATTACTATATTTGGAACCGAGTTCCCAAGGTTATAGTTTTGAATGAACTGCAGCAGTTCAAGAGGGGATTCTTTCTGTATGTAATCAGTCTTTAATAACAGCAATAAACAGGAATAAAATGCTGAAATCTTTTTTTTCTCAACAATGAACTCCTCTTTATCAATGTTGTCATGATCATGATCTATTTGACACTCATATTTATTATCCAAAAAATTCAACAGCATAGGGAAGTCATATTTCTTAGCAAATTCATGAAGCTGCTGAAATCTCAGTTATTTCCTGGATCACTCTGTCCAGCGTTCATACAAGGATAAAATTTCCCAACATAAAAAATTAGTAAAAGTTTGTTTACCTTCTTGGAGAGATTTGCCTTCAACTATCTCTCTTGTTACTTTGAGTTGTTCAAAGTAACAAGGGAGATAGTTGAAATAAATAGTTTTTTCTGCTTGGTGAGAGAGGACCGTTTAAGTCTCGTTGAGTGACTAATAGCCTATAATAGACAGATCAATATATAAACCATAGTTTAAGTTATTTGAAATCAAAAAGTCCTTCAACTGTGAATACTGAGCCAACGTTAAAACTATATTATTTCCATACAGCCTATACAGGCTTATAACATACAGAAGACACAAAAGTGCTGCCCCCATAAAAGTGCTGCCCAAAGTGGACTGCTACCTCCACCCCCCTCTAGCTATGCCTCTACCCTCACTATTCTAATGCTATTTCTATGTCAAATCTTTTTACAAGCTACATTCCTTAGTCTTTACAACTAAAACCCACCAGGCCACGTACACAGGAGTGAATCATCCTCATTTCCTACATATTCCATTGGTAAGGAGGAAGTTCCATTCACACAACTTCCAAAGAGCCACAACTTTGTGAAGCAGACTCCTATCTTACACTCTTCATGTCTAAGGTCAACCATTAGCTATCCTACATATCCTCATAAACTGCACTTCCACCTCTAACATCCATACAAAAACTTCATTTAGTAACCCTCTACCTTGAGTGACTCCTTGGACTTGTATTGTGTGAGTGTTAAACAAAAAAATGTTTACATTTTATATACTAAATAATAATAATAATCATCATAATGGGTGGCAACAAAATTTTAGAGAAAATGGAAACAAAAAGAACACTTAAAATTAACTTCAGTAAGAGACAGTTGAAATTTCTAGGACACATAATGGGGAAAGAGGGCATGGAAAATTTGATACTCACAGGGCAGATTGAAGATAAAAGGGACAGAGGAAAACAACACATAACCTACCTATGAAAATTGGGATTAGGAAAAGTAGCAAAAAGATAAAAAAATTATGAAGAGCTACAAAGGACAGTAAACTGTGGAAAGTTATGATCGCCAAAATCCTGAAGAGACATGGCACATAGAAGAAGAAGATTCATTTCTGTGTATGCTTGTTTGCTAGGATGGTTAGTTAATCACCATTACTAAGGCATATTTTGTGCTTCTTGAACAAGGAGGCAATAAGGATGATTCAACTCTATGAAAGTGGCAAGGTGAGTCCTAGCTTCAAATGCCTAAACTGATGGAGCATAAAGAATGGACAAATAGGCCATCAATCAAAAATGAAGATCTTGACTATGGTGTTATGTTAAAGTATGACAGACAAAATGTGTACTGGCTAATTTCAGGATATTAACAGTAAACCTTTCTTGTATGTTGTTATTGTCAGTTTGACCATTATTGATCATTGTGATTAATGGTCAAGTACATTCTAATTTGCAGGGAGTTCAGTTAGCTGTAGGACCATTCACAAATTTCACACAAGTCAATGTGTACTTTTCTTTCACATGCAAACTAAATTGCCAAGAGCAAAAGAAAGGCAGTTCTTATGGCATTTTTTCCAAGTCATCATAGGAATTCCTCACATGATATATATATATACCATATTTTTCAGAATATAAGATGTCCTGATGTATAAGATGCACCCTTATTTTGAAGATAATATTTTGGGAAAAAAACAGCTACTATCATATTTGAAAGATTTTTATTGAATAAAAATTCAATCTGATAATATTAAAAATTAGTATGCATTGTTCTAAGCACAAAAAGAGCTAAATACAGTACAAGAAAGGTTTACTGTTAATATAAAAAAAAAAATTAGAAAGGTTTGCTGTGAGTATTAAAAAAAAAAAGAAAGGTTTACTGTATGAGGAAAAAATGTTTGCTACAATATGAAAAGAAAGGATTGCTGCAATATGAGAAAGAAAGGTTTACTGTTAATATTAATAAAAAATAATAATGTTTTACTATAAAATTAGCTATTTCTTTTTAAGGAAACATTTAACATTTGTTGATTGAGCGACTAGTGCTACTTTTGGTTGAAATTCATAAAATCTTTCTATTAAAACAATTTTTTCAGCAGAATAGCTTTATCAAGCCCAGTAATTATTATCACTTTTTCCAGTAGTAATGGAACCTTCATTCCTAACCTTTCATTTGAAATAGTGAGGAACATCAAAATATTGATTATGACATTAGTTTCTCTTCAAGTTACATGTGATAACCATTTTAGTTGTTGATGCTGTTGAATATCCTTAAGCGATGTGGTATCTCTTATTTGATACAATTGTATGTTTGTGATTCTGTAACACTAGTTCCTGAATTTTGAAAAAGGATGGTCCTTGTTAAGACCTACAGACTTCATTTGCTAAAATCCATAAAAGTTAAAAAGCACAGTAGCTGAAATCTTGTAATAAACATAATTAAAATGAAGGACTAGTCTGAGTGAATCAATGTATAAGAAAAACAATACTTTGTACCTCAAATGAAGGCTGAAATACTGTGATAAAAACAATGGAAATGAAGAAACTGGTGTGAATGAATGTAGAGTAATTGGCAGAAATGCTCAACAAACAGAATTGACAAAGTTTACAAGAAATAAATAATAAGAAAATTGTTTGCTGATAGAGCAGCCAGTCCTATTGTTGGTTAAATTTCATAAAATCTTACTTTGCATTCAACACACAGGTGTAAAAGGGAAAGTTGTATATCAAAAATTCAAGTTATACAAATAGAGGGTCATTTGAATCACAAAGGACAACAATCTGCTGAGTTCCAAAATGCGATTCATGCCACTAATGATATGGAGTGGTTTATTTATATGACCACGACCTTCAGATATTTTACCACTTAGAGAATTTAAATCGAATATATATATATATATATATATATATATATATATATATATATATATATATAGTGTGCAAATAACTTAATTGATACTGGTGCAGAAATTATAATCAACAAACCAAGTTCAAATTTCATCCTGATCTGTTGCATTCACTTTCACACAAATGCCCTTTATAAAGTCATAAATTCATCTCTTCTTCCCCAGCTTTGGGTTAAATAGCAGGGTAGATTGGGCTCTCTAGATTTGGGTGCCAGTCTTTATAAGAGAAGGACTATGAATTGTAACAAAAGGAATAGGAAACCACTTCTCCTCTTTCCCAAGAAGACATAGCAGTTCACAGATAATAAAGAAATCAAAGGTTATGCTGTTTGTGTCTTTATTATTTGTAAAGGATGTTTTGTATATAGTTTCTTTGTTTCCAGGGTCCCTCAGAAATCTGTGGAGATCCATGATTGCCACCATCCCATGGGGATATTTGACACTCAGAGCCAAAAGAGAAGAGAAAAGAATAGGGAGAGAGTATAAGGGTGTCAAGAAAAAGATGAAGAGGAGAAATAACCATGACATTTGACACATATGCACATATACACATACATACATGTACACAAATGACAAATTTTATTTATATTAATTCTATCTCTCTAGATATATAAATATAAATGGTCACATCTGCTTCAAACTTGAATGCAATCTTCAGGCCATATGTGGTGGCTTGACTATTTGACTGGTCAATGTGACATTATATAACACAATACAAAAACTACAAATATTCATACCCTAGCATCTCCATGCCATTTCAGAAGGAGTGGTGTCTTTATTGGTGGGGGGCACTTTATACCATCTCTGCATAGTTCATTACTAATCATTTGCTTAGTTACGTTAACTCCTGACAAACTCAGATCATTCTGAAGATCTTGTCTGATGGTCATTGGGTTATTTTGGACCTGTCACATCAACTTTCTTCGTAATCTGGGAGAGATCTTCCAGGGAGCATCGGGTCTGCCTTTGTTCCCAACAGTATTACATCTTAAATCTTGCAATAAATGAACCAATTGTCAAAAAAGGTATATTCATGCCACTGGAGATGTTTCTGTAAATTTTTCCATTGTTCCATAGCTTAATAATTAGCTCTTTTTGAGCACAAGTCATTTCCTTACATCTAGCCATTATTAGAACTGTTATCAGTGAACAGTGACTGAAAAATGATCCAATTTTGAACTGAATGTTACAATAGAGTTACTGAAAATATTCTAGAACAGTTTAGAATCTTTTACTTTGAAGTACAACCTAAATCTAATGTATTATAATGCAAAAATTGATACTGTACAAACACTTTTTCCACTATTCGAAATATAAAAATTTGCATAACTATCATTTATTGATGAATTTCTAATTCAAAATTGCAGATTCTGATTCTATGCCCCAAAATACATATATAACATTGTTATTCAAGGTTTTCATTCAATATAAGTGAGAATAACAAGCATTTGTTTGCTATACGATCACTTATTCAACCCCATTGTGTGTGTGTGTGTGTGTATATATATATATATATATATATATATATATATATATATACATATATATATATATATATAAGGTGGTATAATTATGGCCTGAACCATTTTCCAAAATCTTGTAAAGTGCCAATTTGTTTTTGAATCCTTCTTGGTGCAATCAGGAGCTTTTCAGCAAGTTTTTTCATATATATATATATATATATATATATATATATATATATATATATATATAAAAAAAAACTTCCTTAAAATCTTATATGGTGTATAAGGTTAAAGTCTCACTAAACCAGGTGTTGCTTTTGTGGTTGCTATAGCAAAGTTTTATAGGATAGGTTAGGGGACTCTGTCTGCCCTGTTATTTAACCCATAGCTGGGGTAGAAGAGATGGATTCATACCTTTCTCAAGGCCTTTTGTGTGAAAGTGAATGCAACACAGCTAGAATTTGAACTCAGCTCACCAGTTTTTCTTTCCAAGCCACTAACAAACTGCGTACACACGCACATATATATATATATATATATATATATGTGTGTGTGTGTGTGTGTGTGTGTTTCTTCACACGTTATTATACTTAAATGTACTTATATATACACAAAGCACATATACATTTATTTATTTATTTATATTGTGCATATTGTTTTGCAACATTGATTCTTTAAGTGAAGAAAGAAATTTTAAAAATTATTTTCAAAATAATTTCAATATTTTTTAGGTTAGCCATTTATCTGCATACAATTATTGGTTTTATTGATTAATATTGATCAACTTGCCAACTGTTTTATATATTTTTGCCTTCTGATATTTCTGCAATCATTTTCGACAAGCAAAGATAAGCAAAAAGTGGAGGCAAAAAGAAGGAGTTTATATTAGATTCATTATTTCCTACTGTTATGTTTCAATTTACAGTTTTCATATCTACTCTTCCATCAATCAAGCAATTTGTCTGCTGAGATATGGAACTATCAAATCAATCTTTGTCTATCATAGTCTATTCCTAAGTCAATTTCTATCTACCTATATCATTGTCTATTCTTATCTTAGTCTATCCTTATTTAAGTCTATTCCTAATTATCTAAACCTATTCATCATAGTCTGTTCATATCTATCTCAGTTTGTTCATATCTATCTCAGTCTGTTCATATCTATCTCATCCTATTCATATTTATCACAGCCTGTTCAGTATCTATTTATTTATATCTATCTTAGTTTTTTCATATTTATCTACCTTAGTCTATTCATATCTATCTATTAGTTTGTTACATAAATTCATTTGTTTTGTATAATTTATTTAATACTTATTATTTATTAATAGTTCAACAATATATTCCTCTTCATTGTTTATGACCTCATGCCAATGATCACTAGGCTTTGACTTAAAAAAATTCATCAGGCCATGTTTTAAGCTCCACATCATTGTTGAACAAAACACCCCTCAAATTTTTAGAAAGTGACCAAAAAAGGTGATAGTCTGAAGAGGCTAAATAAATCAGAAGATGGTGGACATGGCAGAACTTTCCAACTGAGGTCTTTCTTTGTAAGTGAAGATGACGAACAACATATTTAGAGATTCTAAATAAAATACAAAGAAGAATCTGCAATGTTATTGGTCCTGACATGGCATCTCAGATTCAATCACTTTCCCACTACTGTAATGTAACTTCCCTGTACCTTTTCTATAAACTTTTTATTGATAATTGTTGTGATGAGCTTTCTTCTTTGCTAAACTTTATGAATTTAAGCATGCTACTAGATTGGCAGCAAGGTCTCATCATTTTACAGTTGAAATGGCTAGGTGTAACCATAAATTCTATGCTAACAATTTCTTCTCTTGCACTTCTCACTTGTGGAACCATCTTCCAGTTTTTTGCTTTCCAATCAACTTTGATGTTCAAAAATTTAAATGCAATGTCAATTGTTATCTTGTCATCAATTCCAGTTCTTTTATTGTTCTCTCTCCTTAGTAATGTTTCTCTTTTTCTCATATTCCTTAACACTCAGTAACCACTTGCATCTCAGTGGCTTTATTGCCTTGCTTAGGGCAAAACGATTAAAATAAAATATGTAAGCTACACCATTAATTTCCTAGAAATTACTTTGTTTACATTTCAGGTATGAACATAAAGTTAGTAGATATCAGCCTCAAAGGATCCAAAAATTAATTATAAAATATATAACAGAGTAAGGAGATAATAATGGAATTAAATTATATATATGAAGTGAGGTGCTTAAATTCATTTCCTAAAATTTGACCAAAAACATTTTGTCTATATTTCTGAGATAAGGTATTGTAACTATTTACATTATTTACATTGTTTGGACTGTTGTCCTCATCCTTATTGTCATATTCATATTTAGTATGACTAAGCAGATAAAAGTATTGGTTGAAATAATCCAGTGATTTGATACAAAGAGTTGTGAGTTCAATACCTACCTACAGTAGAGGTGAAAAAACACTTGGAGAAATGAGTTACCAAAGGGAAATAACTGAAACTGAGATATAGAGAAAAGGCATGGTATGTGGAACTAGAACAATCTACCCAGGTAGATGAAATAAAAGGTTTGGGTTAAAATTCCAGCATATATCACCTGAAGAAGGCCAGAGTGTACAACAGCTGTAATGTTATGAATATGTCAATAAGGCTGAGGACAATAATTTGAACAATGTAAATAGTGCAAAGAAATTTTATTTTTTTTTGGAAGAGCACATATCTTTTTCGTGCCTCTTTGGAAATAAATATCTAGATAGAGAAAAAACAATTATGACAGATATATCAATAAGTGTGAACACAATCCTCTTCCTCCTCCTTAGGTACCATGTGTGATGCATGCTTGGGTGATCATGTCTCTTTTGAATTCATGACTGACTTAGCAGAAGAATTCCTGCATTATGCTGCAGTTATTTTCTGCAGTAGACTGCTTGCCAACTAACACTATAGAAGCCATCTTGTCTTGCAATTTACCCTATAGCTGGTGGAGAAGAAATGGATTCATACCTTTCCCAAGGATGTTTACATGTAAGTGAGTATAACAAACTTCACTGCAATTTGAACTCAATTTTACAATTCTGAGCTGTTATCCATTATCTATTCATACCTATTTTAGTGTGTTCATATCTCTCTTAGTATTTTTAAAGTTAATATATTCATGTATAGGTGCTAAAAAAGTTCTTAACCCAATCTATTATTTCATTCTGTTCATATCTATCTATCTATCTCAGTCAAAGCATATCTATCTGAGTCTGTTTATATCTATCCCAGTCTCGTCATATCAATCTATATCAGCCTATCTATCCCAGTCTCTCTCTATCACAGTCTTTCTCTCTCTATCTCTTGATATTGAACACTATAATTAAAAATTAGTTGTCTTAAAAATGTTATCATTCAGAAATATCCTGATCAGTTGTTCCCTTTTTGGTTTTGTGAAATGCTAACTTTTTTTATATTTTCTGTCTGAATTTATAAGATGAAACATTATCATTATTTACACTATTCACATACAGATTATTGTCCTCAATCTTTGTTGTTGTTATCCCATCATTATAGCTTCTGGTTGTTATCATATATCAATCCAGTTAGCCTACAGGGAATTCCAAACTGAACCTATTATTTAATCTACGACTGTTCTCATTCCACTGCCTTTGTCCAAGAATATCACTAATAAGAACTAGACAAGATATCCATAGATATGGACAGTGGAGCAAGAACAGTCTATCATACATAGATTAAATAAAGTGTTCAGTTTGGAAATTCCCTCAAGGTTACCCAGATCAACATACACCTGATGAAGGCCGGAGGGTACAACAGCTGAAACATCATGATAACATCAACAAAGATGAGGACAATACTCTGCAGGTAAATTGTTTAAATAGACTTTGATATATATATATATATATATATATATATATATATATATATAAAAATGAGAGATGAACAGATTGCCATATATGTATATATATATATATATATATATATATATATATATATATGTATCTGTTCTTTTTTGTTAAATGCAAACAGCTCCAGTAATTTTATTTATTTCTCACTAAAACCTGGTTTTCTACTGTGCATTCAGTTTTCAAACATAAAACACATTCATCAAATACACCTAGATGTACACACACACACACACATATATATATATATATATATATATATATATATATATATATATATATATATATATATATAAAATTCTAAATGAATATAAATTATGGAACTGGCATGGTCCAGCCATCCCACCCCTCAAAATTCCAAGACTGTGTAAAAAAAAATTCTCACTCTAATTAAATTATGGAGCCATATAAAACAAATTAAATAATAAAACACAATTCAGCTAACTTGAAACATAAGTTTCACCTTAGAATCTCTGAGCGAAGCAAGTCAGATGACAGATAGAAAACTACAAATATGAACAGACTACAATATTAGATGTGATCAGACTAAAATAAATATGGATAGATAGATTTGAAAATAAACTGAGGTATAAACAGACTGAATATAATAGAATACAACTGTTTTAAAAGGAATTTAACTCTCTTTCTTTGTCTTTATACATATATATATTCATCTACATACAAGCCTGTTTCACTGTATCACAGCACATCAGTGTTGCTAGACATCTGATTACTTCAAGCTGGGATCTAAACCCAACTGATTTGGCATCAGTTGGAGATCCTACCCCTAAACTAGTGGTGCACGGCAGAGAAAGGGAAATTCTAACATATTATATATGAATATATACAAATGCCAGCAGCCAGTGTGTTCAATTCATTGACTACGGTTTTGGAATTATTCGATTGAAATAACAAGAGCATAACATTATATATATATATATATATATATATATATATATATATATATATACAGAGAGAGAGAGAGAGAGAGTGGACATAGGGACCAGCACAGCATGGTAAATGTCAGTTTCATGCCTAGACTGGATATTGGACAGTCTGAAGATTATTTGAGGCATGAGACTGACTGTCACCATGCTGCACTGATTCCCATGTCCCCACTGTCTATATCTACAAACATTCTATTTCAAATAAGAACTTTCCTCCCATAAATAAAACAAATTTCTTTTAAACAATATGTGTGTGTGTGTGTGTGTGTGTGTGCACGCACATACAAATAAAGAAAGAGAGAGGAAAAGAAAGTAATGAAAGGAACAAGAAATACTGAGAGAGAGAGAGTGGGGGGGTAGAGGAGCACAAACTGAAGATAGATATATCTTCTAAAATGTATTTTCTTTTTTTTATTTATACTTTAAAGCTTTTCTGGTAATTATTGATTTGTGTAATTTTACAGAGTTGAGAACTGTAGCTTTTAAGAAGACTTCCATCTGAAGCTGATGAAGATGTCAGTATAAGCAATTTGCCAAACCAGTGAACTGTGTTTATCTTAGCTGTTAAATAATATATTTTATAGACTTCCACCTCAACCCCAAACCTAGGATTCCAACAAATGGAGAATATATTATTAAAAGATCTCCTTCTACTTTGGCACAGGTAGTCTCTTTAATGAATATTTTTTTGCAAAACTGCTCTTCATTCTGTCAAAATACTCATTATACGTCTACCTTAAATAACGGCAAATTTAAATTGTGGATCAGGAAGAGAAAAAAAATAAGAATCATATATTATGGAAAAAAAAACATAAGAATCTTAAACTTATTTGTAAGTAGAAATGTGAATAAATCTTTTGAAAACTTTAAAAATACACTGATTTAAGTTGGCAGGAGAAAAGGGAGGTAAATAAAAAAAAAAGTTAAGCTATGAAATAAAATTCCGTACTTTGATTTATTTTTCAAGATGGAGTCAAAAATATACTATAAATGGATGTCCTCTAAAAGGGTGATAAAGATTTTGCTTCTTGGATATTTTAGTGGAATTTCAGTTGATGCTCTGCTGAAAAGAAAGATGAAGAAAATTTTTAAATATAATTTGAAAATTCCAAACAAAGTAAAAAAGAAAGAGAAGTAAAAAAAAAAAAAAAAAAATGGAGGAATAATGTAATATAAATAAACATCCCTAGGGATATTGCAGTTATACACATGTGAAGAAGAAAACAAAAGAAAAAATTGCAAAAATGTACTTAAGTTGGCAAACCTAGGATTAGCTGCGAAAATAGTATTTTCCTGTAATAGTAAATTAAAAATATATATATATGTATACATTGATAAATACTTATACCGGTATCATTTATTTTTTCTTCTCTTGAGTAATTTTTATCTCAGACTGTTGGCAGAAGATAAAATATTAGATATAATTTCAGATTCTTATTTTGTAACCAACTTGTAAATTGAAGGAATACATTGAGAAATAGAGATCGTGACAACTGTTAAGTGTTAGAAGTTTAGTAACATTATCATCACTAACAGGATTTTCAAATAAAAACTGATTTTATTCATAACCTGTCCTGTTGAATTGAATCATCATAAAATAATTTCCCATAATTAAACGAAGATATTTCTGATTTTATATGAAGCTAAATGGAAAAGTGGCTGAAAAAAAAAAAAATCAACTTTGATCTTCAGACTATTTCTGAACTTAAATAAAGTCAATTCAGGTTTTATCTATGGTAAAATCTATTTTTCTATCCTGTTCAAGTAAAAATCATCACAAAAATGGCTATGGCAAAAGTCATTTTGTCACAGCTTATTTTCTCTCAAAAATGGATTTTCATACTTTTATTTTCTCTCAAAAAATGGATTTTCATACTTTTATAGGGGTAAAATATTGAAAAAATGACTGTTTTATCATCACCTAAACAAATATCAAGGAAACTTTTGATCTGAACCCCATGAAACTAGGTATTTTCTGAAAGCAAAGGATATATTCTTTCATTTAAAAGTAAAATTGGCTGGTGTAAATGACTCAAAATTTTTTTCAGGGGGTAAAATGTGAAAAAATAGTGAAAATTTTGCATTTTTTTCTAGTTCTAAACAAAAATTTTCCCCATTAATGGGAAATTAACCATTTTTTTTTTTTTTTTTTTTAATCAGAAAGCCTAAATCATAATCAAACTATTTCAGGCATAAAATTGAGGGTTTTGAAGGAAATCAACATTCCTAGGGGGTCAAAATGCAACAAAGTCCATTGGTAATTTTCAATTATATGACTGCCAGGGGTTAAAAAAAATTGATACCCAGCCACAAAAATCTTTAGTAAAAGGCAAAAGATTTATCTGCAATTCCTGACCACCAGAAACCAAAAGTTTTTTTTTTTTTTCCAAAAAATAGTAGTGATAAGGAAAATTAAACCAAATTGACTTTGATATCTTTGGGTCAAAGTCAGCCAGCCAACAATAAACATTTTAGAACAAGTTGTAATAAAACCTACCAAAACCCAGATAAGAGCAAAAAGAAAAAAAAAAAAAAAAAAAATTGGTCAACATTAGTAGGGCTTTTTATAACCTATGTTTGAACAATGGCTTGATGTGTTTTGTTTTGTTTTTAACACCCCATGACCCGGGTGATGACAACAACACTTAGCAGACGACATTGTTTTTTTTTTCGTCACATATCTTTCGTATTTCCCATCGCTGGGCCATTTAGCCATTTCTTTTATTCAATGATCTTCACATCAAATTAAGGAGAAATGGATGAAGTTTGAATGATATTATTTTGAAGTGAAAATAAATATTTTTTCATAAAAAAATGGTGAGTTTTCTCAGAAAATTGGGCATAATTTCTTAATGCTAACTGCCGAGTGACGTTTTCCACAGCCAAATGAAAAATTAATTACCAATGAATAATTCCATGTGCAAACAATAGCCATCTGGATCCTATAATGTCACCTGAAAAGGTCCAGAAGTTTACTGATTGATCGAAAAATTGTTGCGCATAATTGTGTTTTTCATGGTCAGTTTCCATTATTTCATCTTGATGTTGTCATTTTCAGACAGCCAAGTCATCAAGGATTCAGGAAAACAGTTTGGCCTAGGTTTGCTTTAAGAACTTTACATTCTATGAGGTGTTTAAAATGTCACTGATGAATAAGATTTTTTGCTGAATATTTTGTTTACGCGCCATGTTGGATTTTCCTATATGACAAAAACAAGGCTTTTAAACAGCTGAGATATGTACAGGGTGCAATGAGTAAATTAGATTTCTAATTTTGTGCATGCATATTGTTGGTTTTTAATTTTGCTGAGTGCACAGTATATTAGGGTCAGTTGGGCACCATCTGTGAGGAAAAAAACACCATGACACAATTCACTCCACCAGAAATTTGGTACTGGCATGCTGTACTGCTTAGAATTCACACCAGAAGCTCCACTACAAACATTTCAGAGTGTTTGGGTGTCAAACTGAGAACAGTGCAGAGGATTCAGATAGAGTTGGATAAGTCTAATGGTGATTATGAAGGTACAGCAGCTCAGAAAACTCACTCTGATCATTCTGACAAAAGAAAAGAACTACCAAATTTATTGGTGAGGGCTTCAGACTCAATACGGAGGCCTACACAAAGTACCTTGAGGAGGTAGTGCTGCCTGGCATGGCTGCTTGAAGACCCTATGTCTGGCCACAGGACTCTACACCATACCACACAAGTAGGAGAACCCAGTGATTGCTGTCAGACAATTTCTGTGACCTCATCACCCCTTATATCTGGCCACGTAACTCCCCAGGCTGCAACCCCCATGATTATGTGTGGGGCACGGAGTTGAGCAAGAGACCAACAAAAATCCTTGTAACACCAAAGGTGAGCCAAAATCAATGATTATGGCAGCATTTACCAACTTAAACAAGGAGACTGTCCAGAAGAGTTGCACGAGATTTCGAAGTTGCCTGGAAGCCATGGTTAAAACCAATTTTATTGAATAAACTTATTCTTTAGTTTTTCAAGATATTTTTGTGTAATTTTGGTAAATATATCTGTTAAAATGAGATGTCAGTGTTATTTTCACATAATTTAGACAATTTATCTATCTCACTCTGTATATGCATATAGATGTATCCAGCCTAGCCAAGCAAATCTGTACAAAAGTCTCAAACACAACAAGAGATCACAGACTAGAAGAGATGGAAAAATACTCAAGAGAAAATATCCTCAAAGTTTAATCAAAAATAGAATTGAAAAAGTAAAATAAATTAATATCTACACACTCTGAGAAACAAAAAGAAAAAAAAAAGGTCTTCCCTTATATCTCAACTTTCAACCCAAAGAACACAGAAATCTACACACACATACAACTAAATCTACCAATTCTACTAAAGGACAAAAAAAATGAAAAACCTATTAAAAAATATCCAATCATAAAAGTAAATAACCAAAATCACTAAAAAAGATACTGACGAGTGCAAAACTGCAGACCACAATTAAAAAGCCTCAGATGAAAAAATACAATCAAACCCAACTGTGGAGTATGCAGCTACCTATTAAAAGGCCATGAATTTCACTTCAAAAATGGTTACCACAAACATTACATTGGCCAAACACTCTGACAAAGGATGACAATTCATCACCAACAAATTAGAGATCCCTACACCAGAAAAATGTCCTTTAGCCAACATACAGGGAATGCGGAGGACAAAATCTGACAAATATTAATATCTTCCAATCCAACTAATACAACTACAAAACCACTGAACAAAAGCATATTAATAAAAAAACATTTTTTATCACCAAGTTTAAACCAATACTCAATTCATTGCATAAACCAGAGGCACACCTCTCAAAATAGATTCTATCATATTTTCCTTACTATAAGTGACATATAAAACCAGTTACACCCCTTGATTTTTTCATTTGTTCAAGGCATAAGTGTCAACACTTGGGAATATAAACATTGACAGACTTTTTGAAAAGATAAAAGTGAAACCAATTAAAGTAAAACAATTTTTTCTGAAAAACCGACATCTAAGTAAAACAATTTTAATATTTCTCTGTAAAAATACATTATAAATATTACATATAAATATTAGGTGTTTTTCAAAATCTTATTTTCTCTCTCTCATATATATATATATATATATATATATATATATGCATGGTATTTAATGGAAAGTGCTCAATAGCTGTGATAGAACTAACATATTCAGTTGTATAGATATTAGTTTATAACCCCGGGTTTCACGCTTTTGCGATCATCAGACAAACTGGTTTATTTTTTTGAAAAAGTGGATCTATTTATGCTTCTTTGTGTTTGATTATTTGTGCATGGTGGAGGTGGGGAAATTTTCTTCTGTGTTTGTCTGAGATGACATTCTCACATACATAAACACACGTACATACAAGCATATGCATTTTAGTTTGTACAAACACACCCATATAAACAATGAGGTTAGACACAGATACACATCCATGCATTCAAGCACACATATATATGCAATTGTCATTCTATTTTGGTGTTGAGACTGTAGTGTTACATATGTAGAAATCTTCTCTTAACAAGCAAAAGGTGGGGGTGGTCTTGACGTTTTTCAGTTATATATATATATATATATATATATATATATATATATATATATATATATCTCAAATGCGAAAAAGAACAGATGGAGTAAAAATCCATGGTTCATAGCATTTACTTTTGAAAAAAAATGTGCTCAATACAAAGTAGAGCAAAATATTATTACTATTATAAATGTTGTGGCCTTATTAGGGCCAAAAATAAAGACACTAGTGTAGAATTGAGTTAAACAAATACATTAACAGAAACAGTAATACAAACATATACAAACGAGAGTGTTACAGCAAGACTGTTCGGTCCGACTGTCAGAGATGACTGCTGGAAACTTCCCTCTCCAAAAGGCAGTACCTGCTCCTATTTATAGCTGGGAGAGTCCATGCGTGCATGAGTAAATTACCATATCAATAATTTATATATATATATATATTGTCCACAAAGTCCGTGTGCAATTTAAAATAGTTGTAGCTTTATAAGTAAACTTGATAGAAACAATCTGTAAAAAGGATAAGAAAGAAGAAGTATTTAAATTCATTATTGGAATTGTTAATTTTCAATATGTTCACCATCATTACACGTAAAAATGATAATATAATTCTGTAGTTCTCGGAAATCATTTTGCTGCTGATTTTCACTAATACCTACAATCACATTAATCATCTTAGCTTTCAATTCCTCTAAAGATCACGTTTTAGTGGAATAAACATTAATTTTTACATGTCCCCATAAAAGGAATCCAATGGAGTCAAATCTGGTGACCATGGAGGCCAAGATAATGGTTCACTTCTTCCAATTCACCTCTTAGGGAATTTTTTATTTAGAAGCTGGATAACTTTCATTAAATTATTCAAAATTGAATATTCCATATAAATTTTTTCATTAAACTGATGGCAGAAAAAGTTATCCTTTTTAAAGATTGTTTATATCATGTATAGTTATAAAGCTACAAGTACATGTATTTTATAGGAACCCTGTATATACAGTTTGTCCTATTAGTCTGATATATAGAGTTTCTATAATCATATTCCTATATTATAGTGATTCTCAACTACCATGTGCTATGAAAAGTTTTTCATGGCATACATATATGTGTGATGTGGAAATAATAATAGTATTAAACTTTTTCAAATAATTCTTTTCACTATTCTTCAATTATGTTATTTTAAATACTTTGTTTTAATATTCACTTTTTAAAAAATATTTTTATTTCTTTAATTTAACTTTTAAAATTTTTTCCTTTATTTGAATAAATGAATATTAACAATTTTTTTCATATAATTGTATTCAACATTGTTCAATTAAAATTTTATGGTTTTATTTCATAACATTTAAATGTATATCCTTTTTAAAAAAAATTGTAAAGTGTGCCATGATATTTTCATTTGCTCCTAGGTGTTCCTTTGTTTAAAGTGATTGAGAAACAGAGTATTACAGTGTTATATATATATATATATATATATATATATATATGTGTGTGTGTGTGTGTGTGTGTGTGCATATATTTGTGTATTTAGGAAGCAAATTCTCTTTTAAGCATGTCTGATTGAATAAATTACAGACATTATGTCTGCTAATTTTTAACAAAATCCGTTCATACTCACGAATAACCTTCCATGCATTGATGTTAAAGGATGAGAGAAATGTGCTATAGCTGTTTAAATTTCTTTTATTTTAATTTCCCAAGTACTTTTGATCTTCTTTCAAGGTCATCTTCAGGGGTGCCAGTGGTACAAAACTATATGTTGTTCATTAGTATAAGTATTTATACAAAGATGTGTGTTGTTATCCATTACCGTCATTTTTTCATTATGCTTTTAAATGCAAAACAGTTGAGCATTCATTAGAATGTGAAAAAATTACCCATTTCTCTATGTTATAGCGTCATGGTTACGCACGCATTAAAGCATGAAAAAAACTGTTCCTGTACAGGCATTTCAGAACATCATTGCAGTATTCATAATTGATTCTGTTCAGTGCCAGCTTTAATTTTTTAATATAAATTGCTTCTAGTATCTGTAATCTAAATTTGTTGTTTTCATGGTGTAGAATAGATGTGTTTTTGATTAGTAATTTTTTCTATTGTGAATGTGGACAGAAATGTTATTGCAGATGTCTCCCAATGCATGAATGGTCAGACATGTGCAGCATAAGACTTTTTATTAGTGTATTTGTTATATACCCAACATATTATATTTTTTTTTATATATATATATATATATATATATATATATATATATATATGTGTGTGTATATATATATATATATATATATATATATATTCTTCTTCTTTTCTTCTCTTCTTCTTTTCTCCTCAGTAAACTTAATAGCGATTAAATTTTGATCTTGAAATTAGCAGTTTTTAATTTTAATATTAAACTTTATCATATAATCTAGTAATTATTGATTAGAATAAATTCTTTTTTAATACTACCCATATTTTAAATATTTGAATAGCTATTATAACATGACTTCATTGTCAAGCTTTTTGAATTTTCCTATACTTGTATATTGATTGGTCCATCTAGCTTTTGTAACAACGTTTTCCCCTTGTGAAGGATTGTTAATTAATTCGAAACTTTTAAAACCATTTATTTACATTCTACATCATCACTTGATAAGACACTGAGAGTGTTGAAACAAAATGGCTATTTTTGTAGTGATTTTATAACATATTTATGTTATAAATTTTTTAAAATAAAGAATTATATATATATATATATATATATATATATGTAAATATCTAAGTTTATTACTTTAAACCTTATTTTTAGCAGATACCCATATTTGAATAGAACATGTTTATAGTACAGAGTGTTTATTTCATCTACTCCAGCAGTGTGACAGCACAAGCCAAGTAGACAAAAAAAATTACTGTGTAAAAAAAACAAAACAAAACGGATGTTATATTCAAATATAAGTATTCACTAAAAATAACATTTGAATTAATAAAAAATATGTTTGATTAAAAATAAAAATCCAGTAACTGTTTCAAAATTTATATATGCCTTCTTGGGAAAGATAGTGGAATGGTTTCCTTTTGCCTTCTCTATAGTTTGAAATTCAGAGATTTCCTTCTTTTTAGACTGCTTACCATTCAAGACTAGAGAGCCCAGTTACTCAGCTATTAAACCCACAGTTGGATGGTAGGGGTGGACAAGAGATAGATTCATGCCTTTCCCAAGGCCGATAGTGTAAAAAAGGATGTAACAGGCAAGAGCAGAATTTGAATTTAACTCGTTGATTCAAACCTTATTCTCTATGATTTTCAAGACAAGCTCAACCTACAGACTTAGACAATTAACACAATACAATACTATTTCCTGATGTGAATATGCATGTAGATACACTTCACAAACTATCTGCCTGATTATTATTAATTTGTTTTTTTTATGGCTTATCGACCTTTTGCAGGTTATTTAAAGCTATTTTTAGACTAAGAATATTGGGGAGATAATAATGATTTACTAATACAAATCCTCCTATTTAACCCATATCTGTGAGAAGAAGAGGTGGATTCATACCTTTCTAAAGGGTATTTGTGTGCAAGTGAATATAATGCACCCAACTGGAAATTGAACTCTGCTCTTCAATTCCATTACACAAAATGCACATACAAGCTGACAGCACCTAGTATTCCCAAGCAGTCTCCCATCTAGGTACTGACTAGGACCAACATTGCTTAACTTCAGTGATCAACTGAGAACTGGTGTTTCAATGTGATATAGCAGTAATTAAACATTCCTAAAATCTTATATATATATATATATATATATATATATATATAAAAATAATGGTCACTACCTATATATATTTTCAAGAGGATAAATTCCAGCTAGAGCTCAATGTACAGTACAGAGCAAAGAATATAATATAAAAAACTCAAGATTAATATTCCATGGTTATAATTTATTACATTGGAATTGTAATCGTGATCCAATTCATCAGACTTACAAATTTAAATTTTGAATTTGTAGGTCTAATGAATTGGATCATGATTACGATAACAATGTAATAAATTATAACCATGGAATATTAGTGTTTGAGCCTTTTATATATACATATATAACTTATAACTTTATATTTAGTGGATACACATTTTTGAGTAGACATCCCTGTTTTTAAAACGGTATAAATTAGCCTCTACCAGTCTGTACATTCAAGAGAATTTTAATAAAGCAAATATGTCTTCTGGCAGTGTTTGAACTTGCATGCACACTATAGGAGAAATCATTATCTTTGCTGATTTGCTTTAGATCACTCAGCAATGGAAAGCTTTCATAGCACATCAAGATTCAATCATCCTTTTTATATCTATATCATTTTGTGAATATCTAAGTTTGTTCATATCTTTCAATCAATTTCAGCCTGTTCATTAGCTATCTATTTCAACTGGTTCCTTAACTAGCTAGCTATCTCAGCCAGTTCATTAGTTATCTATATATCTATCTATTTCAACCTATTTATTATCTATCTATTTCAGCCTGTTCATTATCTGTCTGTTTTGGTGTTAAGTTACTTATAGGAAATTGGTTTGCACAAATACCTTCTCACCAACCTTCTTCACTGTGGCATGCAAGTAACAAGATAATTTTTTCAAGATACCCAATTACAGGAAAGAACACAGGAAGAAGTGGATTCATGCCTTTTGAAAGCACATTAAGCTGAACTGAACAAAAGGCAAGCAGTCTCAGTTTAAATTCTAACTTTTTTTGCAAACTGTTTTCCACGATAAACCATATCCTAGCTTATACCTTCATCATACACTCTTGGCCAAAAGTTTGGGACCATTCACTGGAAATAACCTAAAAATTGAAAGTTGCATGCCTTTTTCAAAACTCATTTTATCATTCAACTTTGTCCAGAGATTGTTTGAATATCTGACTGTTACACTTTTCTACCGAGAAACAGAGTAAAGTGCTTGATCCCCAACACTTTTGATCTATATTATTATTCAGTTTATTTGTATATATAACTGTTATGTTTTTCTACTAAGGATCATAGTGTAGTATCTGGTCAATCTGCCAAATCTCTAGTCCTTCTGAGCTAAGAGAGAAATTCCAATAAAAATATGAAGAGGAAGAATTTTGAAAAAAAAATTGAGCAAGAAGAGGAAAGTAGATATGAATGAAGAAAGGTAAGAGCTAAGAAATCTAGAGAAAAACAAAAAGGAAAATCAGGTGAAAGAAAAAAATATGTATGGAAAAGGGGGAAGGGTTGAAAATGAAAGTAAAATATAAATAAGCAGGCTTGTCGGCTGAGGAGACAATGAGCAAAAGATTACAAGGCAGGTTAGGATGGAAAGGTATAAAAATTGTGATATATTAAATTTCATAATGAAAAAATTAAATATATATATATTTTTTTAAAAAATGGATCAATGAGAAGGAAAGAATAAACACTTATCAAATATTTTTTTGTTGAAAAATGATCAAATAGTCCAAAAAACAGAATGCATTTTGTGAATTAAAATTTTAATTTTTTTTTTTTTTTAAATGTAATCACAAGAAAAATTAAATATAGATAAGAAGACATATGCATATGTGACAAGTTGCATATCTTTTCAAGATCAATTGAATTTTGCATGGGCATTTAAGCTGATATAAGCAATGTGGAGCCATATTTGTGTTAAGTATTCAGATTCTAAGAGGTTTTTATCAAGGAAGCCATATTACAAGAATTAGATGGATTTCATAATAGGCAATTAAAACAAACTGTGTGGCTCTAAAGATCTTTTCTGTTAGGTTTTCTTCAAACTGACTCAAAGATGACATTATCAAGTCAATGTCGGGTTTTTGAATATTGATACAAAGCTGCTTCAAATGATGTAAATCAGATTAACATGAGTAAATAAAATGATCTTATTATGAATAACCTATTCAGAACTATTTATTGATTTTAGCTGTGCTAACAATCAATTAATAATACTTTCATTTTGTTTTATTAAGAAATTCATTTAAGTTTTTTTTTGTCAGTAGAAATGTTTTTACCTATAAGGTGGAGAGGAATTTACATTGGTTTTATTTATTCACAGTTAGAGTATAATGAATATTGACTACTTTGTGTTTTGGTGAAGAGGGTTAGGTACATTGCTCATTTAATGTGAAGTTATTTTTACATATACCATGTTAAGTATGTATGCTCTTACTTTGTTAATATAGATTCTGTTTTCCTTATAGTAAGAATGCTGAATTGCCATATGTTATCTATCCACTTATATGGCAGTGAATGCTGGGTAATCTCCTCCACAGATAAGGAGAAAACTGGAGGTAGCAGAAATGTGGTTCTACAGAAGGATGATGAAAATTACTTGGATGGAGCAAGTAAGCAACAATGAAGTCTTAAAGAAAATGGCAACAGAAAGAACACTTATACTCTGAATCAGGAAGAGACAGCCAAAATTCCTTGGACATATATTAAGGAAGGGAGGCTTGGAAAACAACTCACATGTGACATATTGAAGACAAGAAAGATAGAGAAAGGCAGTGATGAGCTTGCATGAATGGATGGTGGAATAGGAGACAGGAGCCTTAGTAAAAGGAGAAACACTACTAAGGGCAACACATAGGCGATCATGGGTCTCCACAGCTTTCTACTATGTCCTAAAGGGATGCAGCATATAGAAGAAGAAACAAGGGACATTGATTACTGAAAAGAGCACAACATAAGAAGATACAAGTTTTGATCTCAGACATTCAAAAGAGATAATCATATGTTAACAAAAGTGTTGGCATTATAGAAATTCAAAGGTTGTACAGTTGGTGTATATTTTTGGTGTGGTGCATGTTCATATGTTAACAAAGAAGACAAGAAGCATACAAAAAATTGAAGTTTCTACTACAGACCATTTATTCAAACAATATTCTCATTGTCTCTTGGGTACATTTGTTTTCCTTTTAGTTCAGAAGTTAGAGTAAGTAAGTATAAGCATTGTATTAATGGTCAAGCTCAAGTCAGCCTTGCACAGAGTTGGAGCAACCAAAGAAAAGTTTGTATTTACTGTATCTTTAGAAGTTTTAATCATGGTTATGGTATGTCTGTTTTCTTTGTGGTCCAGGAGTTAGGAAATCTCATCAGAACAATTATCATGAAAATATTTATTGGAATAGAACAGTCAAGCTGTGTTACAGCTTGACTGTGACTTAACAAAATATTTCAAATCAAAGCAATAAATTCAAAAAGGGGTCAGCCACAGTAATCAAGGTAATCCCAAACAGTCCAAGAAGAAGATAATTTTTAACTATTTCACAGTATGTTAGCACAGTGGCTTCACAAAGTGAATTTTGCTGGATTATTTTGGGCCTGTATTTGTTTTTTATTTGATTTCACACTAAGCAAAGAAGTAAAGTCACTAGAACACAAGGGGGTTCATCATTATCATCCTTCGACCTCCCTATGGTTGGCCAGAACTCCATTGACAATCCCTTTCTACAGTTTTTGGTCCTGCATTGTTGTTTCCAGATCCCCAATTTCCAACCCCGAGTCCCACACTATGGTGTCTGGGAAAGTCAATTTTCATGAGAAGACACTTCCAAAAGGATGCCATAGGAATTAGAATGAGACAAATTTCCTGTCCATTCAATGGCAGCAACTGGCAAACTGTAATTGCTTTTATTTGAGCTGAAGAATGATTGGTCTTATTTCTCCATAAATTGTGTTAAGTGTTGCATGGGATCTCCAACTGATGTTCCGTATTTTTCTTAGATTTTTATATGTTCCATCCCTTTCAAGACAAACTGATAATGTCCAAGTTTCTGATCCATACAGTAGGACTGGTTCAATCAATATTCAAGGATTTAAGGAGGATGGAAAGTTCAAGCACAAGGGTTTACTGAGTGTGGAAGAATTAGAAAACAGAAACTTTACTAAGGAGTAAAAAGTGTAATCAGAAGGACAGTAGAATTTGAGTAACATTGCATTTAAATTTTTGAAGATTAAAGTTGGCTAGAAATCATGGAGCCAGAAGGGAGTTCCACAAATGAGAAATGCAAGAAAAGAAATTGTTAGCATAGAACTCATGGAATTAAATATCCTTATAAAGAAAAGCAAATTACTCATTAATATCTTTCAAGGTCCATATCTACTGACTTTTATTTTTACATCCAAAATGTAAATATTTTTTAGGAATTAATGAATTTCTATCCATAATACATCATTATTTCTTATACTAAATATATATTATATTTAGCAGATATACATGCTTGAGTAGATGTCTCTGTTTTTAAACTATATTTTCCTCTACTGACCTGGGTATTTTAACAATCTTTAATAAAGAAAACATGCCCTTTGACAGGATTTCTTTATTTTCTTTACATTTTCTTTTTAATGACTTTTTGAAAACCAAAGGTGGTAGACAAAAATATGTGACAAGTTGTAAAATATTTCAGAAATTGAGATCTGTCAAGAAATAACTTAGGCAATCTCATCCTAATAAAGTAAATATTTTCAAGCACTAAAATTGGTTACTTGCATTATTTATATTATTTGGACTGTTATCCTCATCTTCATTGCCATATTGACAATGTTTCAGCTGTTGTACGCTTTGGCCTTTTTCAAGGACACATGCCCCAGTGGATAAGGATGTTGGTTAGATCCAATGACTAGACCCAAAGAGTTGTGAGTTCACTTCCAGGTCACAGCAGTGGTGAACCAAAAACTTGGAGAGTTGAGTTAAAGGAAAATAACTGAGACATCTGGAAGAGGCATGGCACTAGAACATTCTACCACAGGGGGGGGGGTGAAATAAAGCATTCAGTTCAAAATTCCAATCACCTGAAGAAGGACAGAGCATACAATGGCTAATATGTGAATATCACAATGAAGATGAGGATAACAGTCCAAATAATGTAAATAATGCAAGTAATCATAATACCTCATCTCAGAGATATAGACAAGCACTAAAATTGGGCCAAGAAATTCATGAAAATTTTATGGTTCAACTTAATATCTCCCTCTCTCTATATATATACACACACACATTTTATCTCCCTCTCTCTATATATATTTATATACATATATATATATATATATATTTATATACATATATAATATATATATATCCTTTATCTCTCTCTCTCTCTATATATATATATATATATATATATATATACATATATAATATATATATATATATCCTTTATCTCTCTCTCTCTATATATATATATTTTATATATACATATATAATATATATATATATCCTTTATCTCTCTCTCTCTATATATATATATATATATATTTATATATACATATATAATATATATATATCCTTTATCTCTCTCTCTCTCTATATATATATATATATATATATATATATATATATATCCATATATATACACATATAATATATATCCTTTATCTCTCTCTATCTCTATATATTTATATATACATATATAATATATATATATCCTTTATCTCTCTATCTATCTATCTATCTATATATATATATATATATATAAAATATAATATATACTTTATTTTCTATATATTTAAAAAATCCATATTATAACAAAAAACGTTTGTGGCTTCTCTCTTCTCTTTAAAATATACACTTTTTTCTTGTTGGAACAACTATAACCTCCCCCTTATATATCTATATATAGTAGACTCTCCTGTCAAGAGTGGTGAAAGTTTGTGTAGGACCAGCCACAATTTTCAAAAGTTCTGATAACAGAGAAGTGGTGCATAGTGTGCCCAAAAGTTCCAAAACATGCTCCTCAGTTTTGAATTCAGTTTTTCTTCTAGACTGGTTGGCAACCAAGGTAAAAGAACCAAGTCTTCCTTGCTATTCTCGAATTTTACGAAAATAGTGTGAATTGAAATATTAATTTAAGGGTTCTGAAATCTAATAAATACAATTTCCTTTTCTATTTTTTTTAACCACAGACTTTAGATGACTATGGAATCTCCTGCATCTGTTCTGGACGGTCTCCTTGTTTAAGTTGGTGAATGCTGTCATAATCCTTGCCTTCAGTTCATTATTGGTGTTACAATGAGTTTTGCACTCCACACATAATAATCAAGTGGTTGCAGTCTGGGGACTTACAGATGTAAGGGGTGATATGGTTGATGGAATATTCCATACCTACCTGTCACCCCTCCAAGATAATGCATTTTTCACGCATAATCACCTCTTAACCAATCAGCCTCTTAGTTTCAGCAAACTAGGTTTTTCATTGGCTGAGACCTTAAAACTGTAGCAAGCTTGAGCAAAAATACCTTTTCCTGCGTACCGCTTTTTGGAGCCAATTCTGACACCACAAACTCAATAAATAGAAGTGTTTCAATTCGATTCAGTCAGAACTTCAGCCCTGGAGAGATGCTAAATAAATCCACACTAGCAAAAACTTTAACCTAACTACACTTTTCGCGCACTAATTCTTCTGACTTGGCAAACAGCACTTTGCTCTCTCAGGAACATTACTTACAACATACTAAAGAAAGTGAATTGACCAACTACTAAGCAGTATTTGTAAATCTCAACCCAACATCAAGACAACAGCTAAAGGGACACAACTCTTACAAACTTTGAACAGTAACTTTAACAAATGCACACATACACACTAGTGACTGAACTCCCACAAAAGACATTTTGTAATGCGATAAAACAACTTGTTTAATTTCATACAAAAATCGTAACCACAAGCCTACACACATTGAAACTCAACATAATTCTTCTACATATTTTATTACAACTAGTCGCACTTGATCAGCAATATCTATCTTGATTGTGTATGTTCAATTGATATAAAATGAATGTTATTTGTTAAACATTTAATCATGTTGTCGTCATTTTTTATTCCTCCTGAATGATTTTACCTTCAATGTTCTTAGTTTTTATATTTGTTGTGGATGAATGTCTTGTGAACACCTACATTTCTAAGCCTTCTGATAACCTAACCTTCTGATACACAAAAATACATTTGCCAAACTGCAACATGGTCACAGAAATTGTCTGAAAGCCATGACTGGGTTCTCCTGTTTGTGTAGCATGGTGCAGAGTCCTGTTGCCAGGCATAGGTTTTTCTAGCAATCACTCACTTGATCCACGGTAGCACTACCTCCTCAAGGCACTTGATGTAGGCTGTGTTGAGCCTGAGGCCATTACCAACAAATTCAGGAGTTCTTTTCTTATCAGAATGATCAGAGCAAGTTTTCTGAGTTGCAACTCTTCTGGATGACCTCCTTATTTGATTTGGTGGATGCTGCCATAATCTTTGCCTTCAGTTCATCTTTGGTGTTACAAGAAGTTTTGTTGGCCTCTTGCTCAGCTGTGCCCCACACATAATAAACAAGGAGGTTGCACTCTGTGGAGTTAGGTGGCCAGATGTAAGAGGTGATGTGATCACAGAAATTGTCTGAAAGCCATGACTGTTTTCTCTTGCTCGTGTGGCATGGTGCAGTGTCCTGTTGTCAGACATAGGGTTTTCCAGCAGTCACTCACTTTATCCAGGGTAGCACTGCCTCCTCAGTACACTTGATCTAGACCTTTGTGTTGCATCTTAGGACCTCACCAACAAATTTCTGAGTTCTTTTCTTATCAGAATGAGTTTTCCAAGCTGCCGTACCTTCATAATCATCATTAGACTCATCCAACTCTTTCTGAATCCTCTGCACTGTCTTCAGATTGACACCCAAACTGAAATGTTCATATTGGAGATTCCAGCATGAATGCCAAGCAGTAAAACATGCTGTTTCCAAATTTATGGCAGAGCGAATTGCATCATGGTGTTCTTTTTCTCACAGATGGTGCCAAACTGACCTTACTATACTGTGCAGCTGACAAAATCAAATAACATGCATAAGTGAAATTTAAAATATAAAATGGCGATAATTTACCCATCGCACCCTGTATGGTCTCAAAAGTATTTTAAATTTTATGTACTATTACTTGAATGATTATTTCATATACACTTTAAAACTATGGCTCCACTACATAATTAGCAATATCATTTTATATATATATGTATGGAATAACGATATATAAATTTTTATATATCAAGGACAGTTTTGAAGGAAAGATGGCTGACAAAGTGAAAAAAATTTTTGTGTGATGCATTTCGTCCCTTAGGACTTCATCAGACTAGGTTTGTTTACGTTGATGTAACTACACATGTGCACAAACAAGAGATACTGGGAATTTTAAATTTAATGTCCTCTCTCCTTAATAGTGTTTTTTTTTCTTTATCTCATATTGTCTTACACTCAGTAACCCCTTACATCTTAGTGTATTTATTGCCTTGCTTGGAGTGAAATGATTTTTAAAAAAAAACCCTTCATAAACAACAATTTAAATATTAAAATAGCAATAGTATTGTTAAATTATTATTTTATTATAGTATGTTAAACTATTCAAAGTCTAGTTGCCTATAGACTAAAAAGTAATCAGTTGATTAAATTATTTTAGAAAATTCTGTATATGGTGCTTTTTTATTCAATGAAATAGCTTGATTTCTAACAAAAGACTTTTTTGGTAAAACCATATGACTTCCTGCCATATTCCTAAAAGTCAACAATTTTCATAATGCAATCAGCTATACCCACCCACCAAAAAAATCATAATATTTGATCCCTAAAAATAAAGTATAAGTCTTCAAATGTAACAGAATTACTTCCTTTCTTGATTCAAGCTACAAAAGGTCATTATTACCTGTCTTCAGTCGTTCTTAAAAAAGATAAAAAAAAAAACATTTATTCAATAAAGATACATTAACCAAGTCTTCATATACTTTGTCATCATGCTATAATGCGTGTGTGTAGGTGTATGTATATTGAAAAATGATAACCTACTGTGGGAATAATGTCAACACCCTTCTCACCAAAATTTCTAGAATTTTAAATAAAAAAAAAACAAGTTCAGCTCCAGTCTTGTTATTAAACACAATACACAGGAAGCAAACTCTTTTCATAAACAGACATATTCTTATCAGAGATATGAAAAGTTTTCAAGTATTTGCAAAAAGGAAACGGCAACAACAAAAGCAAAAACAACAAAAGGAACAGCCATTTTGAATTTGCAACTCTGAGAATACGATTTCATTAAAAAAAAAAAAATCTCTAATGTTTGTTCTGTGTCATTATTTGGGATTTCATTCTATCCAGGATTTTTACAGAGAGACAATTCTGTTGACATTTCAAAGATGTTTCATTCTTTTTGCAACTCTAAAATGGTCAGAGTACAGAAAATTTCATCTACGTGCATCTCCAGGTGTCATTTGGTACTTTTTTGCTTTTATTTTCCAATGTTGTATTCCTTGACATTTCCAAAGTTTTCTATTTGCACTAGTTGCATATCCTACTAAATGGCATGGAATATTTGCTAACCCTTCAGCAATTTACAATGTCTCCTTAATTTTAGTAAAAAAAAAAAAAAAAATTATTTCATTTCCTTTAAGCACACAATAACCTCTAAATGGTATGTTATTACCAAAATGTTATAAGGATAAATTATAAAGTTATCTCCCTTGCATTGGCACCATAATAATAGTAATATAGTCTTTGTTATGACAATGGTGGATTGTTCAAATGAATAATGCTCAGAAAAGATCTTTTCTGTAGAATCAAAAAAGATTAAAAAAAAAAAAAAATGGAAATATGCTTTGGTGGATATCAGTGTTTATTCTTCTATCTACCATGTCCCTTCTCTGTATTATCAGTATTTATATTGTTTTATATTAGGGTGTATCAAAAGTATTTTCATTTTTTATAGACATTTACACCAAAGCTTATTTCATGTACACATCTGAAGACTGTCTCTGTTTCCTCTATATTATTAATATTTTGTTTTATATTAGTATGTATCAAAAGTATTTTCATTTCTTACAGACCTTCAGTTCAAAAGTTTATTTAATGTAAACATTTAAAGACTATCTATGACTTCCCTATATTATTAATATTATTGTTATATAGTAAGGTGTATCAAAAGTATTTTCAGTTTTTACAGATCTTTACTCCAAATCTTACTTCATGTACACATCTAAAGACTATCTATGACTCCACTATATTATTAGCATTATTATTATTATTATTTCAAAAATAAATTTCCTTTTTATGTACTATTACTTGAATGTTTATTTTGTATATACTTTAAAACTATGACTCTTCTACATGATTAACGGTATTTTATATATATATATATATATATATATTATTCAAAAACTGTCTGAAGGAGAAAATAGCTATAATTACCTTCCCAGACCAACACAAATTATTAAATAAACAGTCAGAACTCATCTCAAAAGGCATACATGAAAACAAATTTTTACTATATAACTTAAAAAATTGGGAACAAAAAACAAATGTAAAAAATAAATAAATAAAAAATAAACTAAAAAATAAATAAAATAAAATAATCTAAATCAACAAATAAGTGAACAAATTAAGTAAATAATAAACATTAACAAACTACAAATGCACACATAAACACAAGTAAATGTAATAATAACAATCAACAGTAAATAATTAAGTAATCAATAATAACTAACAAGTAAAAAACAAAGTTAACAAACAACACTATAAAATAACCACAAAACTACATTCAGATCCACAATTATTTCTACTCAATAGACCCTAGAATAATTTGAAAAATAACCATTACAACCCACCCAATGTATAGATGGCCACTCATATTCAAGAATACCTGCCTACTAGGGTGGTTAGCCAATCCCTATTGCAGACACTTACTGAGGCACATTTGTGTTTATTAAAACACACACAGAGCTCACCTGTGGTTTATACTGCAACTATGCTGAGCAGACCTTAGTTACAGTTTCTGGAAAAGAGCATGTTACCGAGCATGATCAACAATTTGAACAAGGCCAGCACACTCAATCCCTTGGCCACAATGACTTATGACTTCATGCTAATACAGCTATTGACGGCCCCAAGGGTTCTGCCTACCCAGTTTTAATCACAAGGCTTGGGTTAACCTGTGGCATGGTTTTTCAAGCACTTTCTAATGGTGCCGCATGCAAGGATCAACCCCTCCAATCTGATAACATCAAGAAGTCTCCTGACAAATCAACCATGGTGAGATTCAAAGCCAGTTTTCATGGTCAGAATGCAAATGTTCCCATATCTACCAACCCAATAACCATTAGAACAATAGACCTACCCATAATGCACCATTGACTAGCATATATAAATAGTCAAGCCAAAACACAACACACATGGCCTGAAGATTGCATTTAAGCATGTAACAGACTGTCACCACGAGGTGCTGACCTCAACGTCCACTTATATGTATGTATGTATATATATTATTATTATTATTCATTGTCTATACCTTTTGATTTTGATGTTATCACAATGAATAAATATATTAAGATACTAGCAATTTTGAGGTATGATTTTAAAATGGGACTCAAAGCCCCTGAAGCTAGACATATAATTTAGGAAGAGGAAGGAAATAAAACAATATTTGATTGTACTGCCCAAAAATGGTTTAAATGTTTTAAAATTGGCCATTTGTCCCTTAAAGCCCCAAACTAGACGACCATCAGTTGTTGTTCTTGGTCCTTTAAAATGAAAACTAGAAGAGAATTTGGTGATCAGCACTCAAAAACATTCAGATGAGCTTGGAAAAAATCATGTATAGAGTGTTACTTAATGGTAATCATAATAGTGAGGATAACCATCTGCATACAGGAAACAACATTCAATGACCAAAAAGTTAAATTGGTTAAAATTTATAAATCTTTTTCTTAAAACAGTTTTTCAGGAAATTGGACTTCTCAAGTCCTGTAACTGTTATTGATCTTTCTAGTATGGATGGGAGTTTCCTTCCTAACCTTTTGGTTAATGCAATGTGGAAAAAGTCTTCATGTGATGTTGTTTTTGATATTTGGTAGAAAACAAAGAAAAGAGTACTGAACTGTTACATAATATCAGTCTTCCCATATGGCAGTGAATACTGGACAATCTCCTCACAGATAAAGCAGAGAATTGAAGCAACAGAAATGTGGTTCTATAGTGGGATGCTAAGAATACCATGGACCGAACATGTGTGAGACAACAAAGTTTTAAAGAAAATAGGAACAAAAAGGACACTCATACTTAACTTCAGAAAAAGAGTTAAAATTGATAGGGTATATAATGAGAAAAGAGGGTTTGGAAACATTATTTACATTATTCGGACTATTGTCCTCATCTTTGTTGCCATATTTATCACAACGTTTCGGCCGTTGTACACTCCGGCCTTCTTCAAGTGGTTGGAATTTCGAAGTGAACCCTTTATTTCGCTCACTGGGGTAGACTGTTCTAGTTCCACGTGCCATGTTTGATGGATGTCAGTTATCAGTTATCTCCTGCTAATTTCCCTCTCCACTGCCTTAACCGGGTATTGAACTCACACTCTTTGGGTCCTGTCACTGGATCTAATCAACGCCTTTATCCACTTTACCATGTGTCCTTGAGGACATCTGGGTATGATGTAATAAATAATAATGTAATTTCTGGGTATTATAAACTAATGTCCTCAGCAATCATTTTTACTAGTGCTCATATTGCAATTTTTGCTGTTATCATTTCATGTTTTTACCAGAGCTCATATCAAAACTTTGTTGTTATCATTGCACGTGGAACAGTCTACCCCAGTGAGCGAAATAAAGGGTTCAGTTCAAAATTCCAGCCACCTGAAGAAGGCCGAAAGCATTTAAATAAATAAACATTGTGATAAATATGGCGACAAAGATGAGGACAATAGTCCGAATAATGTAAATAATGTACATAATACTTCATCTCAGAAATATAGACAGACTCTCAGGGTTTGAAAATTTGATACTCACAGGATAAATTGAAGGCAAGGGGTACAAATGAAAGTAACAAATAACCTACTTATCAAGCTTGAAGAAATAGATGGTAAATCAAATTTTAAGAGAGATAACAAAAAGACAAAATTTATTAAGAGCTAGGAAATTATGTATAGCCATGATCACCAACATCCTTAAGGGTGGGGGGGTATATACAAGAAAAAGTTAAAAATTATGTGCAATGAAGGAAAGCCTCATGATTTTAGTCAACTGTCAATTCTTAATAAGAAATATTGGCTGTGATTTACATATTAAGATATGTCATCTTGTGATGAAATCATATTTTGTTCCATGTTATA
Source organism: Acanthosepion pharaonis (assembly GCA_903632075.3). NCBI lineage: Eukaryota > Metazoa > Mollusca > Cephalopoda > Sepiida > Sepiidae > Acanthosepion > Acanthosepion pharaonis. The sequence goes on along the minus strand of CAHIKZ030001444.1, from coordinate 151,591 downwards.
CCAGGTCATCTGAATAAGAAGATAAAATTTTTGCCAGAATCTTTAACCAAATAATCAATCTGAGAATTTATTCACACCTAATAATGTAATCATAAAACATCTTTCATTTTCTTTATTTAAATAATGATTTATAGATTTGTATTTAATGGGAAGCATACAAACAAATCTGTCCTATTGAAATCTTTATCACAAAAACAGAGAATATATTTTAACCAATCAATAAAAAGATTAGAAAAATATTTTTTTTTATTTCCCAAAAATTGCCACGTGAGAGAATAGAGAAGAGGTGTTAATAATATTTCTGGTAAATATTGATTTGAATGAAAAATTATTTAAATACTTTAAAGAAAAAGATTCTGTTTTTTGCAACTCATGTACAAATATGTTTTAATTTGAATAATTCGAATATCTATAGAGCCATCCTTCTCTCTCTTTCTATTTTTCATTCCATCTCTTTATGTTTTGATTTCTCTATCTGCCTTTCTCATGCATTTCCAATGTTTCTTTGCTTTGGTATCAACTCTTCATTTAAATATGTTCAATTAAGAAAGTATTTTACTATAAATGCATTAACTTTAATCTTAATTTTAATCTTAATGTAACCTTTTCTATAAATATAATAACCTTAAGTGATTTTGCTTGAAGATGGGAAGAGAATATGTGCATCTCCCTCGGCTTCTATTATCATAGCCATATTGGAAGACTAATAGGAGGAGTAATATTATATAACAGTTCAGTACTCTTTCTTTGTTTCAAATGAAATTTTCCTATTTCTTAATACTTTACTTAGCTATCTGAATGTGCCTTTTGGATTTCAGTGTTACTCTTTCCATTCTTTGTTAAAACACTTCCTATATATTTAAATTTTTGTACTTGTTTGATTTTGGTAATTGTATGTTCGGCTGTTTCTTTTGCCAACAAACATGCATTCTGTCTTCTTGCAATTGATGTTTAGTCCTTTCTTCTCATTTTCCTTCACTACATATTGTAGGAGTTCTTGTAGTTGCCTTTCTGTGTCTGTTATCAACAATGTGTCATCTTCATATCTTATGTTGTTAAGATTGTGGCTGTCAATAATTAATCCTGATAGGACTTATGATTTTCTCAGAATCACTTCACTGTATAAGTTGAATAAATCTGGCAAGATTTCTTCTGTTTCTTTACACTTTACTTCAGTTATGTGCCATGCATGATACAAACTTAGGCAACTGCTTCATCAGTCATGCATCTTTCAATGCATGACTGATGAAGCAGTTTTTTTTTTTCTGCAGTAGGTTACCATTTCTTTCTGCAGTAGACCAGATGCCATTCAAGGCTATAGAACCCAGTCTGTCCTACTATTTACCCCTAGCTGGGAAGAGAAGAGGATTCATACCTCTCCCAAGGATATTAGCATGTAAGTGAATGTAATGGATTCGACTGGAATTTGAACTCGGCTCTCCGATTTCTCAATCTGAGCCACTATACATTACTCCACTTTACTTAGCTAATCATATTTCTGGTTCCTTTACTACTAGCATCATGGGAAAATGCATTTCTTTTTCACTATTATTCATTATTATTTTATTTATTGATTTCATTACATTCGCCCACAGTTTCCTGTCTATGTCTGCTATCTGTGTCATCTGCAAGATTGTAGCCACCAATAATGAACCCTGGTAGGACTTCTAATTCTTCCATTTGACTCACTGTAAAGGTTGAATAACTCCAGTGAGAAGACATATCCTTGTCTTACGCACCCCCTTTTCTATTTTTGTGTATCTTACTGAATTCATTTTTTTTTCAAATTTTCAGATCATAAAAAATAAATAGATGAATTTTCTTACCTACATTATTTTTTTGATTGTTAATTTGTTTTTGTCTTGTCTTTTTTTCTTCTATTAAAATGTGTGAAATACATTGCTTGTATTAGAGTGTGCCTTATATGTATACAGAGTTGCATTATACATATAATAAAATATAGAGGAGCACCTTGGCATGGTGTAATGGTTAGAAAGCTTGTCCCGCTAGAAACAATTACGACTGAGTAGTGAGTTCGATCCAAACTGGGTGCCCCATACTTTCAGCCTTGTGCTACATCTAAACCGGGCTTAGAAAATCACTATAATAAAATATAGATTGGGTTGTATTTTTAGTTGACATGGGTCTATATATTTAAGAATTAATCATTCTTTTAAACATAATTGATTAAAAAGTATAGTCTCATGTTTTTTAATTTAACTAATTTTTATTTTTTCTTGAAATGTTCATCCTATCTTTATATTATTTGAAATATAGAGAAACAAAGAAAACATATATATATATATCCATTTCAGTTGGGCACCTCGAGGCGGTGTAATGGTTAGCAAGTTTGTCTCACTAGAACAATTACGACTGAGTAGTAAGTTCAATCCTCACTGAGTGCCCCCTACTTTCTGCCTTGTGCCACATCTAAGCTACACTTGGAAAATCACTATATCCATCTCTGTTTGTTCATATCTATCTACTATACACCTTAGTCAATTTATATCTATCTATTTACCTATCTGTCAATTCATATTTACCTCAATAAATATTTGTATTTATCTATATCTGTCTTGATGTTAATTTCACGGAAAATGTTGCTGCAAAATTTGATTTAATGTTTAATGAATGTGATCGCATCTGTCTAAGTAGGGCAGGCCTCAACAATCATCAAGATACCACACACAGAAAAAGTGGTTCATTACACATTACATGTGGCACTTACTGCAAAAGATATTGCCACATCTACTCCTGCCCACATTTGAGGATTGAACAAGCAATGGCATTGCTCAAAATCAAGTCACAGTTATCTATCTTGGTCCATTCTATATTTATCTATTTCAGTTTGTTCTATATTTATCTGTATATCTATCTTGGTCCATTCTATATCTATCTATCTATCTTAGTCCATTCTACATCCATCTGTCTATGCATAAATCTTGGTCCTTTCTATATCCATCTATCTGTCTATCTTCTTTTTTTTTTTAATCAGTATCACCCCAAGCAAGGTAGTACAGTCACTAACAAGCAAGGGCTTACGGGGTGTGGAGGAATTAGGAACAGAAACATTAGTAATAAGCAGAAAAAGAACAATCAGTAAGACTAGCTAGAGATTGACATTGCATTTAAACTTTTGCAGATTAAAGTTAGCTGGAAAGCATGGTGTTGGAAGCTCAAAATTATTAAATTGAATAAGCAATTAAAGCAAGGTGGGAGAGCCACTAGCATGCTGGCAGTTACAGAGAGTGAAAGCGAAGGAAAAGACTGAATATAGAGGGGATTGAGGAAAGAATAAAAGAAGAATGGGGATCACAGCAACAGAAGATAGCGATTGACGCTGTATTTCAATTTTTGAACATTGTAGTTATCAAGGAAGAAAGTAAGAGGAAAGGAGTTCCACTGTCAGGAAGCACGAGAAAAGAAACTGCTAGAGTAGAAGTAGTGATTGAATTTAACTATTTCAACAGTAAAAGGGTGCGACCTAGATGCCAATCAAGTAGCACACTTAAATTCCTGTAGTCAGGGCATCAGGGAAGGCAGCTCATCAGAACAGTTGCCATGAAAATATTTTTAGAAAAGACAGCGGGAAGACACATCACATCTATGAGAGAGTGACTGAAGTTGAGATGTCAAGATAAGACCGATTACATTGCAGATTCTTCTTTGGATTTTGCTGAGAACATTAAGATGAACAGCAGGGGCATCAGATCATATATATGGCAAGAATATTCAATGCATGGATGAATGGTAGTTTAGAAGATTTATAAGATGGACTCTGATGAGAAAAACCTTCTGGCATGACACAGTGAACCGACTTTCCTTGCAGAAGATGCAGCTATTGATTCAATATAGTTGTTCTACATCAGGTCATTGGAAAACGTGAGACCAGATTTGGTGACTTTTCATTATATAAATTAGTTTACAGAAGGACCTTATCATTTGAAGAATTGCCAATCATGGTTTAACTTACTCACAGTTGGCCCAATTAGCAAAACTTGCATGTTCAAAACTTTTATTCAACTAAAATTATGCAAAATATATTTTAAGGGAATAAAATATAAATAAAAACATTTCCCAAATCATACCTTGTTCTGCTGCATTGCCCTTTATATGAACCCATTTATGATTTTGCCCTTTATATGAGCACATTATGATTTTGCCCTTTATATGAGTCCATTTATGATTTTGCCCTTTATATGAGTCCATTTATGATTTTGCCCTTGATACGAGTCCATTTATGATTTTGCCCTTTATATGAGCCCATTTATGATTTTGCCCTTTATACAAGCCCATTTATGATTTTGCCCTTTATACGAGCCCATTTATGATTTTGCCCTTTATACGAGCCCATTTATGATTTTGCCCTTTATATGAGCCCATTTATGATTTTGCCCTTTATATGAGTCCATTTATGATTTCGAGTGGAGCTGACATCAGAAGAATCAGTCTATCTGAATATGTGGGAATTACCCCACTTTTGTCAATTAATCCTGCTCAGTAGCATTGTATTCAGAATGATATAAAGAAGGGACATAAACCCTCTCCCTCTTTTTCTTCAGGCTGTAATAGTGACTACATCAAGTCTTGGCTCCACCAGGAATTTTTTTATTTCTCCTGGCAAACCAACTACTTAATTTCGAACAAACAGAGGTACACACATACTACACTAATTCCAGAATATTTTTTCCATTGTTTTGAGCTATGTTCTCTATATATACCTTGTCTATTATAATCCTGTAGCAGCACTTATTCTAGAAACTGATTATTATTTTAAAATGTTTCTACCAAATAATATTAGTCTTTTTCATCTTTATTAATACTTCCAAATTAGTAGCCATCCACTATACTAGCAACTGTTAAATCTGTTTCATCTGGGATGAAACCACCCATTCCTCACTTTCCAGCCTTGATAAAATTCAAAAGCACCTCCATGTTCTTATGGTTGATTAATTATTTTCCACTCTAAAAACTCTTTCCCACAAATGAAACATTGCAAGCCTTTCACTTCTCTATCATTATTTCCATGGCAAATGTTTTCACGAGCTACATTCAATAGTTCCACCTGTTCAGACTTTCATGGCTAAGACTCACCATGCCATTTACACTGGGACAAATCATCCAAATTCCTTTTGGGGCACATTGGCATAGTGTAATGGTTAGCAAGCTAGTCTCACTAGATCAGTTACAACTGAATAGTGAGTCTGCTCCTCACTGAGTGTCCCATACTTTCGGCCTTGTGCTACATCTAAGCAAAACTTAGAAAATCACCAGGCACTTTGATGTAATGGTTAGTAAGATTGTCTCTCTAGATCAATTATGACTGAATAGTGGGTTTGATCCTCACTGGGTGCCCCTACTTTCAGCCTTGTTCTACATCTAAGCTACACTTAGAAAATAACCATACCCATTCCTTTTGTATTCCATTAATAAAAAAGAAGTTCCACTCAGACAGCTTTTTCCTGAGAACCACTATTTTGTGGAACAAACTCCCAGGAGGATGTTTTCTTGATTACTACAATCTTAATCTCTTCAAGTCAAGGGTCAACCATTATCTCTCTCATATTTACTCATAATCTGTACATTTTAATTCCTCCTCTTGTGTTCTTGCAACCACCTCATTTGGTAACCCTCTATATGAAAGGCTCTTGGGCTTTGTATTGAGTGAACAATTAGTAAACAGAAAATAGGACTTTGCCATACATGGTTTAACTATCAAAAGTTGGCCTAGTCAGCAAAACTTGCATGTTCAAAACTTTTATTAAATGAAAACTACAAGTAACATATAAACAAAATGAAAGATGTCTTTAATATATAATATATCTTTAAAATATAATCAATTTAAATGTCCTCAAAGCCATCAATATCTGTATCATGAGTTGACTGAGCTTTTCCCCCCAGATAAATTAGTAGATGAAAGACATGAAAAAAACAATGTGTTCCAATTAATAGCAACATGTTATGTCAGAAAGTATTAAAATTTTAATTACATTCTTAAAATAGAAAGTCAATTTCCTGTTGAAAATTTTTGAACATACATAGTATATCTGCCTAAATTTCTGGGATGAAGAGTTATCATTATTTCCACTATTTACATTCAGATTATTGTGCTTACTTTTGTTGTTGTTGTTGTTATCACAACATTTTGGCTGTTGTGCTCTCCTGCCTTCATTAGGTGTACATCAATCCAGGTAACTTAATGTAGGATCAATATACACCTGACAATAACAATAATAAAGTTGATGACAATAGTCTGAATGTAAATAGTACAAATGATAGCATATCTCATTCAATATTTTTCACAGAATTCATCACCTGCATGAAACTTATCTACATGATTTATTTGTAAAGGAACAGTTTTTTCATGCGTTAATACATTCATGACCACAACATTATAACAAGAAAAAAAATTCCATAATGGATAATTTTTTCACATTCTAATGAACGCTCAGTACATTATCAACTGTTTTGCATTTAAAATCATCATGAAAAAAATTATGGTAATGGATAACAATGCATAACTTCATATAAATACTTTTCTAATGAACAACATATAGTTTTATACTACTTACTACTTGCACCCCTGAAGATGATCTTAGAAGATTGAAAGTACTTGGGAAATCAAAATAAAAGAAATTTAAACAGCTATAGTGAATTTCTCTCATCCTTTAACATCAATACACAGAAGGTTATTTGTGAGTATGAACAGATTTAGCAGACATAATGTATGTAATTTATTTAATTAGACATACCTAATTGAGAATTTACTAAAAGAGAATTTGCTGCCTAAATAGACAAATATATATATATATATATATATATATATATATATATATATATATATATATATATAGAGATCCATATGAATATCATAGTATGACTAGGTTATTTAAGAATATGAGTTGAGTTTTTTAACATTTCACTCCAAGCAAGGCAATAATGCCATGTACTGGGAATGAAAGAAAATGAGAAAACTTTAGTGAGGAGAAATGACAATAAAAGAACAGGTTTAAGAAAGACAGAGGATAGCAATTGGCATTATATTTAAATTTTTGAAGATTGTAGATGACAGGGAAGCAAGAAATCAGAAGAGTGTTACACAGGCAAGAAGTGCAAGAAAAGAAACTATTAAAATAGAAGTTATGGTTACATGAGTTTTCAGGTTAATGTTTTGGTTATGTAGCAATATGTAATGTTGGTTGAATGATTGATTAATTTTCTACAGCTTATCAACCCTTTGCAGGTTATTTAAAGCCAGAAAATATTTTTAGATTGTAAGAATATTTTTTGGAGATAATAATGGTTTAGTGATACAAGTCTTGCCAATTAACCTATAGCTAGGGGAGAACGGGTGGATTCATACCTTTCCCATGAGTAAACCCAACATAAGGTGGGGTTATGGATGTTAATAAGCTTGTGGTTTTTTGTATATTTTTAGGTGAAGGTGCTTGTTCAATATATAGACAAAGATAGAAGAAGCATACAAAAAATTTGTGTTTCTGCTATGAACATGTATTCCTTTTATAGTGATTGTATTGAAACAAAGTTAAATATCTCATGAGTATGTCTGTTTTCCTATTTGGTTCAGAAATAATTTATGAGAAGTAAGGATAAGAATGGATAAAGATGGTTGAGTTCAATTCAGCCCTGTGCTGAGTTAGGATGGCTGAATTTCTACTTCATGAGCAAGGCTGCTGAAAACACATTTGAATGATCATGTTGGAAAGTGGAAAGAGAAAGATTCTGTCCTTTGCACAAGTAGGCTCCTAAAATTTTTTAAAAGGCCAAAACTTGGTGTATATTTGGATTAAGAACATTATCAGAAAATAATCACCTGTAAACATATAACCCCCATTATATTTATTGTACTCTGAAGCTTATGGTTGTGGTATATATGTTTCGATATCATATTTATTTGGATATGTATCTATATATATGGATATGAATGTGTGGTGTGTATATATATATATATATATATATAGAGAGAGAGAGAGAGAGAGAACATTGAATGTTGAATTTGCTGTCTGCTATCAGTCACTTGTGTTCATTTTGTCTGGTCTGGTTTTCCACACATTCGCACATTGAGAGTACTTTTTCCCAACTGACAAAAAACTGGTTATATAGCTCTCTCAGTCCCAGAGCCACTCTGACTAATGGCTAATATAGACCAGTATCGTTTGTATGCAAGTTTTGTCAGCACCACCTACTCTAAGTTGAATGTCTTCTCTCAACAGCCAATTGTGAAAGAGGACATAACTCCTAGTGCTTACTGCACCACATGTAACCAACACTGGATCTTTCATCAGATTCACTTGATCCTCTGTTACATTGTGCAATCAAGAGAGCATCCCTGGACTGATGTGATAACAGTGATCTGAGAATCATACTAGCAGCCTGAGGCAGATGGGTTATATGCAACCAGGAGAAAATAAATCTGACTACTCAAAGTCATGCTCTTTGAAGTGAAATAACTCATCTCTGCTGATCTCATTTTTGCCTGTGTTTCTTTGCAGAGTGTGTCCTTGCATTGTTGTGCTGGACAATAACACTTTGTCTGATTACCAAAGCAGGACAACTTAATACTTTATTTGCTGAATCTAGTTGTAGGCAATAAATATCTTTCCATATTCCAGTAGCTCATAATGGATAACATCGTTCATATTCCACTGGACACAAAATAAGGACTTTTGTAGAGGGAATCCTGGTTTTACTGTTGGTATGCAAAACTTATTTTTCATCACCTGTAACAAGGTACTTATTATGTTAGCTCTATCGCTGATATTGAGCACTTCCCACTAAGTACTGCACACACACACACATACACACACACACACATATATATATATATATATATATATATAAGAATAAATATATAAATAAATATAAGAATAAATAAATATATATCTATACACACACAAATATTAACACATTGCTCTTCAACTGAATTGAATTGAGCTCTCCAAGCCACTGATGTATTTCATATAGAAAACATTAAAATTTCCTTCCTCTCTGCTGTGTGACGATAACCTAGGAGTAGTATCTTACTGATACCAATTTGGTTGGGTTCCTATCATGGCTTGAAGTAATCAGATGTCTAGCCACACTGAAGAGCTGTAGTACAGTGAGACAGTCTGTCTGTGGATGACAACATATATATATTGATATAATAGGAAAGAACGTTTAGATTGATAATCTGAAATATATATATTTCGGATTATCAATATTTCCTATTATATCTATCTATCTATCTATCTCTCTCTATATATATATACACACACCACACATTTATATCCATATATATACATACATATCCAAATAAATATGATATCGAAACATATATACCACAACCATAAGCTTCAGAGTACAATAAACATAATTGTGTAAACATGCATAATAGCATCAGTCTAGTGAAGATACAGATTTGAATACATTAATATATTTTACGTCATACCTGATGTTATATAATCCAGGGGAAGTGGTTCTTCTATATTTTAAGGTAGTGTTTTTGTCCGCATTTGGATATTAGTTCACTTCGAAGGTTCAGTAACTTCTCCTGGTTTTTATATTTAAGTATAAATATTTTCTCCTGAAGACATAGGTCACAATGGTCCCTGAAGTTCTTAGAAGTCTGCGCTCTGAATATGAATTTCCACTCCAAATGTGGGGTGAGACCTTTGTCAATTAAATCCCAATACTGCCTGGATAAAGTAGTTTGGTTTTTCAGCCTGTGATTATATAGGCATTGTTTCCAACTTCCTGCAGATATTCCAGTGTAAATCTTCTTTAGGCTTACATTTTCTTCAGGAAAGATAGTTGCCTTATACACCACTTTCTTAGATATGCATTTTCCCTCAACAAGACACTCAATTTCTTCTACACTTGCATGTGTGGTTAATATCTTGTACTTCACTGCATTGAAACTTATTAAGGAGTTTACTATTATGGGCCGAGATGATCTTCTCTACATTAACACAAGAGTAGCTAATTTTAAGTGTTTTCCTATTAAAAATTTTTGTTGATGGATTCTTATTGCTAAAATGCTTATCTATTAATTTTCGGAAGAAACAGCCTATATTAATGCTCGAAAGCCTGTAGAAGGGTGGGTTGAACCATACGACTTTCCTTTTTCTGTTTTTGGAATTATTAAAATTATAGTTCTTTAAGTTTTCTTGATAATCTAAACCTTGTTTAAAATTACTATATTTTAGCACTTGGTTGTATATAAACTTAATCTCATTAGAACTTTTCTGTTGGAAGATAACCTATTTATCCTTGCGTTGACCATTTTGGGGATATGTTCTATAATCGACTTCAGGTGGTTGGAGAGGACATTAATGTAGATTGGGGTTTGACCTTCTTTTTGGAAGGGTTTAAATGTATTGTTTGAAAGGTTAAGAGAAATGTCAAGAAAGTTAACTATTTTTAGGTTAGAAGATATATCAATCTTGAAATGTATAAAACTGAAAACTTTAATAATCTTTTTATGTTGTCTTGAAGTTAGAACCATTACTATTGAGAACAATTATTAGACCATTGTCTCTATAAAGGCCAAAGTGGTTGGGGTTACTGATCCTAAACAGGGTGTCCAATATATATATATATATGCCCACCAGGTATGCTATTTGGGTAGAGTCAAATGACCCCATAGGAAGGTCAAAGTTTTTGTTGTTCCTTTTAATTCAAGTTGAGACATTGCACAATTGTATAGATATTCTAGATGCTATGATAATATTTTGTTCATCTTCAGTGATATCAGTGTAATTTTTAGGGAAATTTAGGCTATTTATTAATAATTTTTCAGAAATGGATGGGTAAAAGTTGATTATGTCAACTTGGATGAATGTGGCTGTGTTTTTTTATTTTTGGATATTTCAGAACCACTGGATTGTGTCAGAGTCCTTCCAAAGGTTCACACGATATTTTTGTTGCACAGATTTTTTTGAGTATGTTTTTGAGATTAATCCTAATTTGGATTTAGAAAGATTAATTAAGCGGGATTGTATGTTGCCGATAAAATTGGGCTTATGATCTTTATGTGTGTGTGTGTGTGTGTGTACATTTGAGAATAAGTGTATCTATGCATGATGGAGTTAGCATGTATATTTATATGCAGGTGTGTGTCAACATGTGTATATGAGAGTTTACATGAAGTTGTTAGTGCATGAGTGAATCTGTGTGTGTGTGTATATATATATATATATATATATCTGTGTGAGCATGTATCTGGGAATATACAAATTTGGATGTGAATATGACTACATGAAAGTGTGTAAATCTGTGTGTCTACACATGTAAGAATAAATCTGCATTTATCAGTGAATTGATCCATATGTGTGCATGTATGTATGTATGTGGGTGCATGTAAGTATGTATTTGTGTGTGTGTGTGTGCATGCTGGTTGACAAAATATAACCAGTGAAACTCAAAAAAAATGAACAGACTAAGATAAATAGATAGAGAGGTATGTACATAGAGAGAGAGATATATAGGCAAGATATGAACAGACATAGATGGATATGAACGGAGACTGGGATAGACAGATATGAACGGAGACTGAGATAGATATGAACGGAGACTGGGATAGATATGAACGCAGACTGGGATGAACAGACAGATAGATATGATCAGAGAGATATAAAAGAGAGATAGATTTAAATAGACTGATAGATCTGAGCAGACTTACATAGATTGGTATGAACAGAGGTAGATTAATATTAACAGAGATAGATATAAGAACAGACTGTGATAGATATGAACAGACAGAGATAGATATGAATAGAGATAGATAGTTAGTGGTTGTGCACACTACCATCTTTTACCACCTTCCCACATCCCATAGGTATGATTATTTGTCACACAGACACCCACACACATAAGAACAGAGATAGATATAGACAGAGTGAGATAGATAAATATGAACAGAGATAGATGGTGTGTGTTTAAATATATTAACAGCTTCATGCATAAAAATATATATATATATATATATGTATAAATAAAAAGAAAGAACAGTAAGATATATAATCCTGTGTTCTTATAGATATTTTTATTTTTACAAAATACTGCTCAATGTAAATTTACAGAGCATTAAAATTTGCTTGAGGATGAAATGGAACTAATGTCTTTAATTTAATTACAAAATTAAATTTGGAGCGTTTAGCTTCCATTTTTGAAACATGGTTAGAACTGTGTAGCAAAAAACATTTTAAATCAATTAATTTATAATATATATATGTGTGTGTGTGTGTGTTAAAAGCTTCTGATATATATGTATATATTTAAATTTCCCAGTAATAATTCTGCAAATAAAGGTAAATTGATTTAAAAATGACAATTGGAAAAAAAATTTTAGTTCTTGCTGATGCATTTCATCTTCTGACTTTATCAAGGCAAGCAATGAAAGTGAAACATTTTGTAATCACACACACACATATATATATATATATATATATATATATATATATATATATATATATATATATAGATAGATAGATATAGATAGATAGATAGATAGACTGTCATTTTTTTGAATGAAGGTCAAGCAGCTCAGTTCTTAAAACCATCTGCTACACTCCCATGCATATCATTTAATTATAATGGTGAAGGCTTTTGCAGAACCAATCACACTTTTTTCGAAGAGCTGAATACACAAAACTTGTGCAAAGTATGGCACAATGTACCCAAAGGACCCTCTGCAGGTTTTGAATTCAGAGTTTTTCTTCTCTTAGACTATTTGTCACCCAAGGCTCTAGGAGTATTTACTAATATTTATCCCAAGCTGATGGGAGAAGAAATGGATTCATACCTTTCCCAAGGCTATTAGTATATGTGAATGTAGTGAACTCGACTGAAATTTGAACTCAGTTCTGGGATTCCTGAATTTGAACAGCTATTCCTTATTCCACCATGCCTCCTATATATATATATATATATATATATATATATATATATATATATATATATATATTAAAATCTAATGTTGATGCCTCATAAAAATTTGTGTTTGTGTATACATCTATATTTGCCTATGTGTATCAACTAAAATATCCATATACTCTTCATAAAAACATTTATAACTGAATATGTGTGTAAATTTTTACATAACATCAAATTTCAGTCCAGTATGTGTGTGTGTGTATATATATATATATATATATATATATATATATATATATCTCTTTTAGTATTTTATAAAATTTTATAAACACACACACACACACATATATATATATATATATATATATATATATATATAAAAACATACAGATACATATAAATGCATACATATATTCACTCACCCTGACACTCCACTGTCTATCATTATCTATCTCATTGTGTTCATATCTATCTCATTTGTGCATGAGTGTGTAAAATTTCAGATAGAGTATGCCAATTCACACACATGCATACACACTTTATATATGAATAAATTTTATTTTGGGAATATGTGTATATTTATAAGCAGATAGATAAATAGGCAGACAGATTGATTATTTTTATGCCAATAATGAGAAAACTCATGTCTTGAAAACTGGTTTTTATTCCCACATATTTAAGATTATGTTTCTCTTAGCTTGACTTTTCCTCTGGGGTTACACTCATATAGATGGTTATAAAAAGCTTTCCAGTGTAATCATTAGGTATGTGTGTATCTATATATATATATATCTCCTATACACACGTAGAATCTTGTATGTATATGCTTGCACAATACACAAGATACTTATTAACATTTTTATAGGTGTCATAAAGATTTTAATTAAACTAAAATGATGCTCAAGAGAACCTATTTTGTCAGAGACACAATGGGTGGTTGAATTTGTTTGGGAGATCTCTAGTCAACATATTCTCAAACAGATATTAAATGTATAGCAAAAAAAAATGTTTATTAATCTATATTGCAAATCAAATTGATATTTTTGAACTATTTTTTTCCAAAAATATTATCATAATATCCTATGAATACAAAACTTAACTCTTTCTTTAAAGAGCTACAAACCAAAAGTTTTCACCAATAGCTTCAAAACAGTCTCATCTTTTCAGCTTGTTGCTTCTCATTATTTTTATTGGCAAAATTTCCTACAATTTCTCAAGATTAAAATTATTTTCTTCAATTATTTTTTTCTTTCAGATTAATTGCTTTCCAGGGGTCCATCCTTCTTTTAAAATGCATATTTACTCTTTCAGTTTTTTTCCCCCCACCACTTTTGCTTATTTTTGTTTTTTAGATGCATAAGATAATATAATGGAATAGGTGTGGTAACAGTGTCATACATTTTCCACAATTAAACATTATTTTTCAATTTTTCCCAACAAATAAGACCACACCTTTTTACCACTTCTACTATATAACTAGTTTCAGTCATTTTTTTTTCATCGAAATTTCTTTTTATTTTGTTTTTCCTTAATTTTTATTTCATCCTATTGTTCTCTGCTTTCTACCATTTTTTTTCCATTCTTTGTAAACATTATTTTTGGAGGTGCATCTTAGCATCAAATATTTGGAAATCCATTTAAAAATTTATGTGGTACAATATTAAATTTTGTATCTTTTTTCTTATTATTCTTTGCTTTTTGCTTGTTCTTAATGAATGACTTTTGGGCTTTGATGACAAAAAAAAGAAAAAAAATGAAGCGAATGATGATTTAAAATTCTTAATTTATTTAAGACTGTACAAAATTAATATTAAAAATTAAATTTCTTTAATCATGGCTAACTGTTTTATTACAGGGAAGAGTATTAGAATAATGATTTTATGAGTTCAAACCAATGTTTGGTCATTAAGACACTGGTCAAGTTTTTTTGGTTTCTATTTTTATAACACCATGTCCCTTCAGAATGTATAGCTCTTTACAGATTACTTTGTATTTATTATCTGTGAATTGCAATGCATTCTTGGTACAGATAGTAAGTTGGTTTTGTAGGGATATTATTATTTGGTTAGAAATTTTTAACTATATTAATCCATTCATACACAAATATATATATATATATATATATATATATATATATATATTTTTTGATAATAAAAAAAAAAAATTTAAAAATAAAAATTATTTTTTATATATATATATATATATATATATATATAGATAGATAGATAGATAGATATTAATCCATTCATACATAAATATATATTGGTCTATTTGTATATAGATATATATTTACATATTGGTCTGTTTGTACAAACATATACATACATACATATGTATGTACGAACAAACCAATATGTAAATATACACCTATGTACAAATCAACCAATATATATTTATATATAAACAGATAATACAAATAATATATATATATATATATATATATATATATAGATAGATAGATAGATATATAGATATAGATATCAGGTCATCCCATAAGTTCTGTCCGAATTTTAACTTTTTGTTAAAATGAACAAAATTTAAAGAGTATTTTATAATGTCTAATGGAGCTGAACATTATTTTTATGTTTAGATGCATTTAAACTGATCAAATTTTATTTCAGAGAACAATAAAATTAAATTTTGTTTGATTAACACCCTGCTAACATGGAAGTACCCAAGAATCATTTGAGGCACATAATGCTTTATGAGTTCAAGAAAGGAAACTCAGCAACCGAAGCGGCTAGAAACATTCACTCAGTTTATGGAGTGGAATGTGTGAATGAAAGAACTTGCAGAAGATGGTTTGCAAAATTCAGAAGTGGAGATTTCACCCTTGAAGATGAAGATCGAACTGGACGTCCAGTTGAGTTTGATGAAAAGCTTCTTGAAGCTGCCCTTGAAGAAAATCCTGCTTTATCAGTTGAGTAATTGGCAGTGGTTCTCAGTTCAAACCATACAACTGTCCATCGTCATCTTCAACAACTTGGAAAAGTTCCTAAACTGCTTCATGAATTGTCTGAAAACAACCTCAAATCCCGAGTTGACATCTGCTCTTCTCTCCATTCTCGCCAACTTGTTTCACCTTTTTTGGATAGACTTGTGACTGGCGACGAAAAATGGATCTTTTATCGAAATGTTAACTTTGAATTCTTACCACCTAATACAACAATTAATGCCCAAATATACTGTCAGTAATTAGAGCAATTGAACCAAGCTTTGAGGAAAAAAAGACCTGCTCTAGTGAATTGAAAAGAGGTGATGTTTCAAGGACAATAACCACACAGCAAGAATCACGTCCACAAAATGTCAAGAACTTGGTTGGGAAAAATTCGTCATCCAGTTATTCTCCCGATCTTGCTTTCAGACTACCATTTGTTTTGAGGAAAAAATCATTTGGAAGAAACAGCTTTTGTAATCAAAAGAAGATGTTAAAACAGACATTTGTGAGTTCTTCAAATCAAAGCCAAAAGAATTTTACAGTAATGGAATTAAGAACTTGTTAATAGATGGAAGGAAATCATAGATAATCAGGGAAAATCATTGCTGATTGAATCTCCTTAAATGTAACACTTGGTCATTTGTTTTCTTTATTCAAAATTCACAGAACTTTGGGATGAAACATATTTTATATATATATATATATATATATATATATATATATATATAAAGAATTAAATACAATATTAATGTGATTAATGGCAATATCATTTTGCTAACAGAACTTAATGAGACATTAATTACTATCAATTCTTTGAATAATAAAATTCTTATATTTGTGTTGTCAGATGAAGTAATCGGCAGCCTTGAGAGACTGTTGCCTGACTATCAGAAGATTATCCTGGGTGTAAACACCAAGTCCCAAATTCTAGGTCCTGTTCAAAGTTTGTAGACTGTTAGTGAATATAACAGGGACCTGAGGAAATCTGCAAGTCAAAATAACAGAAATGGCATGATAGATGCAAATAAGAGAGGGGATCTGTTTCTAAGCAATCAATACATAATAATTATAAGATCATGCGTTAGAAATGACAGTAAAAATGATGTGATAGAGACAACAAAGACAAGGAAACTGGTTTGAAATGAATCAATGTATAATAGTAGCAATACTTAATCTAAGAAATAAAGTTCTTAGGTGCTATCTATGTGCAGTGTCACTTCAAGATGTAAGTAATCACAAATTCCAACAGCTTTCTATTTTTTGTTGCTCTCAAAAATATTTACTCCTTCCTGACCCCTAAAGAAGGGAGTCATGAAGGAGCACTTGTGTCACTTGTTCTTCTATACAACTGCTTAAAATTGTCAAGCAGTTTACTCACTACTTGCCTTTGTTTATTTCATCTGATGCATCATGTGAGGGTCAAGGGATTGGTTACAGGAGATTATTGAACCAAGGTTGGTGAATTTCTCTACCAATTCCATGTAGTGGTCCCTGATATGGGTACTAGGGTTATTGTAGGCATTGTGGTTCATGATTGCCACCTTCTCCAGACTTAGGATGAGGGTATGCTCTTGACAAAACTGTAGTAGAGAACTGGATGGTCTCTGAAGACCAGAATGTGTCAGTCACTGAAATGGCACCATTAGAGATCATCTTCTGGATTTGAACCTGATCATCAGACCCTTTGAAGATATACAACATCACAAAGGAGAAGAAAATCCCCAAGAGCATTGGGCTAAAGACGTAACCCTGTTTCACTCCCCTTTGAATGATAAATAAGAATTAATGTATAATCAAAAAAAAATTCCTCATTCTATAAATTCAAACAAAAATCATCTATTTACATTATTTATATTCAGACAATTGTCCTCATCTTTGTTATCACAACATTTCGACCATTGAGCATTCTGGCTTTTCTCAGGTGTATATTAATCTGGGTAACCTACAGGGAATTCTGAGGTGAACTCTTTGAACTATCTATTGGGGTAGATTGTTCTTGTTCCACTGCTCATGTCTCAGGATATCACCTAGTTTTTATTTTTATTTAGTACTGATCAGTCATTGCTCACCCATTTCCACTTAGTGTAAAGTACACACTAGCCAACCCAGGGATTGAACTCACAAATTCAAAAACTAACACTTTAATCCACTAGGCCACTGTCCTGTAAAACATCAATATACACATGGAGAAGTCCAGAGTGCAGAATGACTGAAACATGATAACAACAAAAACGAGGACAGTAGTCCAAATATAAATAGTGTAAATAATGATAACTCCTCATCCAAAAAATCCTAATGTATTTCTAAAGGAAATAATTTCCTATTTTTATTTCTGTTGCAATTTTTATTCGCATTTCTACCATAAATATTTTTGTACGCAATGCCCAACTCAGGGATTGAACTCACAATCAGTGTCACCAAATTCAAAAAACAATGCTTTGATCCATTTGGGTATTGACCCATTGGTCTAAATAATCTATTTTATAAATCCAACTATATATCTTTCTTGGGCCCAATGCAAGTTGGTGACAACAGCATTCTGGATAATCCCAACGGAGAGGGATTATCCATAGTTGTTAAAATCTATTTAGTTTTACATAGTATCTAACCATCTTTGTACAGCTTCAGGTGACTCAGTTTTGATTTCAAAATTGTCCTTCTCCTAGAAATGGTTGCCAAGCATGGCTAGAAAATTTTGTAAATATAAAAATAAATTTCAAAGTTCGTTTTGATGTGTTGAGCTAGAAACAATAGCTAATCGTAAGTCTTCTACATATCTCTGGTCTTATTTTCAACTTGATCTCTAATTTCCATTGTTTCAAACTTGGTATCAAAGACAATTAGACTTAATTCAGCTTATAAAATTTTTGAAAAAAAAAAAGAAAAGAAAAAGAATGATACAATTTCTATTTCATTTAGTATTTTCAGTTATTCATAATAATTTATAGACAATATCTTTTTTAAAGTGTTGTCTTTTTTCTTTAAACATTTTATTTAATCAATGTGTATACATATATTTTATCAAAGGAAAATTGATATGGTAAAAATGTGTTCTTTGAAGAATGTCTAAATGAAAGAACGTCTTGGTGATTGAATGTATTACTGCTGTTTTGATCACAGTTGTGGTTGCGTCTCTGTTATTGCTGGTAGATATGGGGCAAGGATAATAATAATAATAATAATAATAATAATAATAATAATAATTCCTTGAATAATAGACTTAATCTTCTGATAGGGAATAATGAAGAGAATTCAAAGAATGAAACAATGTCTGCTTTGTTTCCTTATTTTCCATTTTCTCAGATGTTTTGTTTTGAGTCTGGAACCTCCAAGTGCAAATTTATTGGCAATTCATTCAACTCTTTCGACCATTTTTAAAATTGCAAAGTTTTGCGTAAGTGTTGTTCAAGATTTCCAAACATAATTATTTACAAGATGAAGTTCTGAGACTGTGCCAAGAAATTCTTTTAATGCTTTCTGGAAGAATATTTACTTAGACTGATAACCTACTAATTTTTTTCTTTATTATATAAAAGTAATTTGCTATCTCTTTAGAAGAAATGGAAAAAGCAATATTCAAAGTTTTCCTTTGATAGCTACAGTGACATCACACTTAACTCTTAGACAAATATGACAACAAATTGAACTGTACTATAAAGATAATGCATTCAAAGTAAGAAGTTTTTCCTACTTTTGCCAATAACACCTTTTTAAAAATACAAATTTAGATTTAAAAAGCTTTTTATATAATGCATTTGTGCAGGTATGGATATATCAACAGTTAGATAGTATGACAGATATGAAGAAATTGAGATAGAAACAAAAATAAACAATTGCCCAAATGCAACAGGATATCAGCTATTTATTTTGTTTCAAGCTAATACATAAATAGATTTGAACAGATTGAGATATATAGATTTCAACTAACAGAGAGGTACGTTTAAACACACAGAGAGAGAAGGACAGAGATAAATCTGAAGAGAAGGAAATATGTTGCAAACACAGACATAAAGAGAGAAATGGAGATATGAACAGATTGGGATATATATATATATATATATATATATATATATATATTTGAAGAAACTAATACATATATATATATTATATATATATATATTATATATTTGAAGAAATTAATACATATATATATATATTATATATATATATATATATATTATACATTTGAAGAAACTAATATATATATATATATATATATATATATATATATATATATATATTTGAAGAAACTAATATATATATATATATATATTATATATTTGAAGAAACTAATATATATATATATATATATATATATATATTTGAAGAAACTAATATATATATATATTTTGAAGTAAATAATATATATATATATATATATATATATATATATATTTGAAGTAAATAATATATATATATATATATATATATATATATATATATATATATATATTATATATTTGAAGACACTTATATATATATATATTTTTGAAGAAACTAATATATATATATATATATATATATATATATATATATATATATAGATTCTCCCCACTTTCAACCTGGTACCACTAATAGAAATCCCAAATTCCGGGCCACTCCACCCCACCCTCCTCCACTGCCCATCCAGAGTGAGATTCTTTGACTTGAACCCAACCCACCCAACCCTTGTTCACTCATATCAAGTCAGTATTGGCCAAGGAAAGCCAAGATCCATTTGAGGCCAGCAATATTTTTTCTCCAAACCCACCATTGAAAATAAGTTCGGCTACAGAGTCTAAAAAAATGAAAAAAAAAACAAAAATCAGTTACACATTGAAATGAAATATTTGTAGCGTCCGTACATAAGTCACATTGCCTTGTGCCATCTTGTTGTTGTAGATGCTTTAAATGTCTATGTCATTCTTTAAATTTTATTTTATTTTTGTATTTTTTTTGGTTTAGACTGTGTTGTCCTCATCTACTCTTCCATTGTAACATGTGTATTTTGTTCTCCCCATCACTATTACTGATCAAAATTCTTATTTCAGCCAATTCCCCTCACTCAACTTGTTGAATTTAGAATGTGTTTACCTTAGAATGTTGCTTATCATTGCAAAAAAATTAATGCGACAAGAGTACATTAAGTCTTACCATCCCATTTTTTAGATGGTAGTAGACATTGGAACTTATACTAAGTCATAAATTAATATGAATTCTTTCATATTTCATGTGCTTTTTTTTTTAATAGATTAATAGAAATAGATAGGCTAACCTATCGTCTGGTTCACAGTCCTTCCATGTCTATTTAACAGGTGTAGAGGTTCACCCCTTGTTCCCTGATCAGGATATGGTTTAGCAGTTCTTTCTTCTACTAGGACCACAATGATTTAACTGTCTACATTTTGATGATCAGAGTAGCCAGTGGCTGTGACGGGTTAGCAGTTTCCCAGCTGCTGCTTCTGACTCATTGTTAGGAGCATTAACTTTTTGGTAGTGCTTAGAGATGCTGCTTTGATCAAATCATGTAATATTGGGGCGTATGTAGTACCATGTTGCACATGGGTAGGTGTCCCTATATGTATTTCCAGAGGGCAACCCTGAGGCTACATTATACACTGCTCTCAGCTGCACACTGGCTGGTCTGTATTGCCATTGACAACAGATAGTGACAATTATTATGTTCTTTTTCTCTCTCCTCAAAACATATTTCATGGAAATCACAACAAAAAGAAAAAACTTAACCAGCTAACAAAAAAACCACTTAACCACCGCAATCTTTCTTTCTCCAGTATCTGTTCCAACTTCTGCATTGTAGAATCTTTTCTCCTGGAACAGTGGCCAGATATCTTTGCCCTTTGTGAAACCAACTTTAATTCTTCCATTGCTACTAATGAATTCTTGGTTCCGGGGTATCTTCTCTTTTGCGATAGTGATTTTAAAAACATGCAAATACACTCTCTTATATTTATAAAATTTTAAATTTATGCAAAAGAAACATTTCAATATTATACAAATAGTGCAAGAACATATTAAAGTGCATATAACATTTACTGCCATTTTACATTTCTACCAATTTCCAGTCAGCTCCCTCATATTGAAATGCTCGTTTTGCAAATGATTCTATAACTACAATGGATAAATTTAAAATTTTAAAATAACTCTAACAGAACATGTTCAACAAATGTTTTAAAAATCACTATCACAATGGAATGCAGATTTTATGACTGTTACAATAAGGTTGTCTTTGTAATTTTCCCCTGATGATGAATGTGGAAAAGATCGAAAGTATTTGGGTTAAAAAAAAAAAAAACTATGGCACCATCCTTGATGAATTTCATCTTAACATCAAGAAACTGATTAGAGAAATGGAAAGCATCAGTATAAAAATAAGTAGTCCGAATATGTCTATATTATTCAATGAAACATGTTTGAATTAAGATATGCTGCCTAAATATACATACAGTCTGACACGGATATAAGAGAAACCCGGATATAAGAGAGATTTTCTCTGGTCCCAAATTAGAGCCTGTGTTAATGTATATAAAATAGACCAAACCCGGATATAAGAGAAACCCTGATATAAGAGACTTCGTCTCTGGTCCCGACAACTCTCTTATATCCGGGTTACACTGTATATATATGTGTGCGTGCGTGTGCATGTGTAGATGATGTAGCATGGATATAGCATAATTCAAGAATTAACCAATGTTTGAATATACCCTCAGAATAGCCAAGAAATGGCCAGAGAAAGGTAACTGAGTACATCATGGCTAATGGTTAACCAAGTGTTAAAAGAAATATTTGTTCCATTCAAAAACAAAATACCACAGAAGAAATGAAAGAATCAAGAAAGTATGGCTCTTGGGTTTGTCTTCACAAAGAAAGTGCTAAACAGAAAATGCAATCATAAGACACAATGTGTGTGTGTGTGTGTGTGTGTGTGCGCACACATGTGATGTAATAAGTTATGTCTGTTAATGAATTGGGCTCATTAGATACTCTTTGCATACACACACTCATTTATACCCTACGCCTATTTCGGGGAGTGAGGGTGAAAATATATCAATAGGCAATTGTCTTGGTGAAAGTGAACAATAGGGCAAAAAACAATGAAATTACTTACGTATCAGCTCGTCTGATTCTCTCACTCACACACATATTACTAATAATAATGTACTATTTGGTACAACTTTGTACATGAAACTCAAGAGTTGTAACAAAATGTATATTTATTAGTATAAATTTTAGCTTTGTTATTTTATATCGAGCACTGTTTTATTACTGCCAGCATTCAATGTACGCTATATATATTTATATATATATATATATATATATATATATATATATATATATGTGTGTGTGTGTGTTTGTGCATGAGTGTATATATATATATATATATATATATATATATATATATATATATATTTATAAATATTTTTGACCATATATTTGCTTATGTAAATAAATATCTGTATATGTATGAACTGATTTTTTTCATTGTCCAATGTTTAATCTATTTAATAGCATTGCATTAAGTGCATGGAAAAGGAGGAGATTATGTTGAAAATAAATATTTGTTGTGACAACTATTTTCTCTATTGATTTACCTACCTTGTTATGCATGAGAACAAATGTAAGAGTAGTCAGTGTGTGTGTGTGTGTGTATATATATATATATATATATATATATATATATATATAGTGTGTGCATACATATGCACACATATGAGCATGTTGATTCATATGATAATACTGTTGATATTTTCCTCTCTCCATATATGCAAGTGTTTAATATATACATATATATATATATATATATATATATATATATATATATATATAGTGTGTCTGTGTTTATTCATACTTTCTCCCTCTCTCTCACATTATATATATATATATATATATGTATGTATGTATGTATGTGGGGGTGTTATGAATAAAATTAAATATATCTTATACAACTAAAGAACATGGAATGTGTTTTGTTTTTTTTTCTCATTTTTGTTCAAGCAAAATATCAAAGCACATCACCCAAAATTATTTTGTCAATTTTTGCAAAATGCTTATATGTTCAAGAAGTAAATAAATGGTTTCCCATCTCCCCACTCAGCTATTTCTTTCCCCAGAAAGGTGAGCGGGCCAGGCTGCATTAATAGAACTACAAAATGAAGAGCACTATTTAGTTTTTACCCCAAGAACATAAACTACACCTCTGATGATGAAAAATAGAAATAAATCAATTAGTACATTGTGTGACAGTGATTAAATAATTGACAAGGAAGGAAGATAACAAAAAAAAAAAAACTGTCTGTATCATTAATAAAAAGTCTGCAGGATTTTGCTAGGAGGGGGTATGCTTTGCAGAGACAGAGCATCTATTTTCAAATATGATGAAGAACTAAAAAAAAATAAATCAATAACTGAAGGTAGCATATGTAAATTACAAACCATTTTATTAATTACTCTCTTCCTCTTTAAGGAACTCAGGTGAGATTGTTCAAACAGAAATTGCAAAATACTTTGGGGATTTGCATGTAAGACTTTTCTAGAAGATCTGAAATGAAAGAGAACTTTAAAAAAAAAAATAAATAAAAATAAAGTTCTAAAAAAAAAAGAAGAAAAAAAAGAAGAAATATTTAGAAAAATAAACTGCTAAAAATACACAAGAGTATAGAGTCCCTTTATGGATGTATGCCTGGCATGGTGAATATTGGCACGATAAGTGAGATTGGCATTTCAAGTTCAAATTCCAGCTGATGCTGTTGCATTCATTTTCACCCAAATACTTTTGGAAATATATGAATTCATCTCTTCTCCCCACAGCTTGAAAAGAGCTAATATGGCAAGGCTATAGTTCTATCATCCGCAAGGACATCTATATGGTTAACAACAACACTCTTTAAAAGCTTCTTGCTATGCAAACCACAACATCAATACCTGACATGGTGAGGCTGTGGACCTATCCTCAATAAGGTAGCCTACAAGATTAGCATACCCAGAGCATCATTTTTTTCTGAGCATACCATTGTTCCGCATTATCTACAGTTTCGCTTTCCTGTAATTTACAGTCAAACCTAGAAATAAAAAAAATAAGTTTACCATATATACACTCGTGTATAAGCCTACTAGATGTATAGTGTGACCCCTGAATTTTTGTGTGAAAAACCTGTTTCTTTTTTATAAAGCTCATGTAAAATGTAACCCCCAGCTTCTGAGCTATAACAGTAGGCCTACCATAGTCAAATATTGCAGTACTGGGTATCATCTTAGATATATTTTGTAGCAAATAAATGGTTTTCATTTATTTTTAATGCAAAGATACCCCGAAATAATTAGAAAGTCCACTTACTGTAAAATATCCGGTACAAAGATTTAGATACCATACTTTTGTGTTTGTTCATGCCTAACTATGGTAGCTCCTTTACCCTGGGCCTGCCTCCTACATAGTCTAAGATTCTTCTCTTTTGTCACTAGATGAAGAGCAAAACCTAATCCATTCTGTATACCACTTAAAATCAACAAATACCTTATATGAATAAAAAATTAATGGATTTTTTCCTATCTCAGATATGAATAAAAAATTAATGGATTTTTTCCTATCTCAGATTTGCGTTCATCTTTGTTTCACAATTTTTTACATCACTAAGGTTTTCCAATGACAACCCTTTTATAGATTACCAGTACATAATCCAGAGTGACCTACGAGTTGTGATATATACTTTGCGTTATGATAATTCAAGTCATTCTAAGTAAAAAGTAATCTATAAATATTTGTTGATTTTTTTTCTAGAAACAGATTGTTTAAATGATTTTTAACATGTTCAAAAAATTTATCTGTGTATAGTGAGATCCATTATTTTTTGTGTAAAACTCACACTATACTAGAATATACATATATCGTATTTTATAATAATGTTGAAAGAGCACAAGACTACAAATGCAGCAAATTGAATATGCAAAAGGGGAGCCATAAAATGCTATAAATAAAAAGAAAACAAAAGTTTTCAACTTAATAAAACATTGTCAAATAGGGCTTCTAAAATCTATGCTAAATTCACCATTCTGTGATAGAATTTTTATTAAAATATATTTCTTTAATTTTTCTATTTTATTATTAGTTCTAATCTCTTATTAGCCTAATGCAGCAGTGGCAGCAGTGGCTTTCCCTGAGAGCTATAATCTCCAACTATTCAAATGTAATGTCAATTGACATCTCCAATTACCTTGATCTATCCACTATCCCTCTCCTCATCGTTTCTTCTATCACTCCTATCTGCTCTCGCTCCAAATCTTCTGCAACCCCCTGCATCCTAGTGGCTTCACGCCTTGCTTAGGGCATAATGCTTAAAAAAAAAAAAAAAAAAAAAAAATCCAAGAACTTAATTTCTTCTTCATTGATTGCTTCCTTTACAATGATGGTATTGATGACTAAATTCACTGCCAACATGCAGGTTCAGGACTAGAAGCTTCCAGTTTCAGCAAAAACTGTTTCTGTCATCCATTCATTATTACCATTTGATTTTGCAGGAGCTTGTTGGAAATGAAAGAAAATCAGAGTAGAAGAAAGTGCTGATGAATTTGTTTAAGGTGTATCTCAATTTGCCAGGAAGTGACACCCCCACTTGATTTCATGACCTTCCTCTGCGGCAAATTGTAGAATAACAATACAATAAACAACACTTACCGGCGTAAGAGTCCCAGCTAGCATCCAGCTGGCAGACAAAAATAAAGCAGGTTGTAACTTAATACAAACACTGCAAACTAACTGAGAAATCAAGCTGGTATTTATATAGAAATACTTCCACTCAGGTACCAGCAGCCAATCACAGCCCAAGCAATGGACTATCCCACTTTAGCATAATGAGATGCTCCATTGCACCATAAATAGCTCTCTTTCTCAATGTTGAATTAGTATTCACTCAGCTTGCTCCACAACTGAGTGTTTATCTTGACCGTTCAACACAAATATTGAATGATACATACAGAAAAGAATCAGTAATCACTTACATGCAAATACAGTTATGAAACTGCAACAGACTACCACTGACTGTTATAATTTCAAATGGCACCTTCTGTATCATGTCCATCATGTGTAGCCCTCTTCATCTGCTGGTTCAATCATTGAGATCTGTTATAACCATTATCTGCTTGTTCTACCATTGGGGTCTTTAAGGTTGATTGCACTTAATCTGGGTCTTTGTTTTTGACCTTGCTGCCAAGAATGGCCTTACCAAGAGTTTAGAACTCCTGACAGCAACACTTTCAGAGTCAGTGGACCATGCAAACCCATCCTCTTAACAAGGAACAATCATCAGATATGCACATAGAAACATACACATATAAACACACATATATATTTTACAGCAGATGTCAGAGTAAACAGTTTGTCATCAAATATACCATTTATTATTATTATTATTATTATTACTTTAGAAACCCAACAATAAATAAGAAAATAATAAAAGTATAAAATTATCATCAAATATGAGAACGTTTTTTATTATTGTTGTTGTTGTTGTTAAAAAATATTTGAAAGATAAATAATAAAGGAAGAAATTGACTATCCTGGTCTGAATCAATAATAAAAAAAATAAACAAAACAAAATAATGTTACAACTCTTTTCTTACAAATTTGATAATGTGTCCTCTTCCATAAAAATAAATAAAAATATTAAATTAAACTTTATCATAGTTATATATACGTACGGATAAAAAACACAGCATATATAGAATTCAAGCATCTGCTTAGGTTTTGAAACATAGCCCAATGAATAATATAGGTTGATTTCACAATGAATAAATTCTTTGTTTCCAGTATATTTACTTATTCAAAGTACTAAAGGATTTAAGAAAGTGCACAAATCACCTGTAGTACAAACTTTTGGTACTACACTTTTTGAGCAGTTTTCTTGATGAGCCAATGTACATGGAATAACTTCAAAAGGAAATTATGTCTAAGAATAACAGACATAGGCTCCCTGCTTCCTATTTTACTTTTGGGTCATGATATCAGAAGCTAATGATGATGGTATAATTGGAATCTCTTTCCGGTAGGCTATAATGTTTCGTAATCTCACAAGATGGCATCTGACATGAAAGTGGATCCAAAGAAAAGTTGTATCATTGAATTTCTCTTAGACACATTTGAATTTCTCCACACAAGCAGAGGTATCAGAGATGAGCACTGATCATTTAAGCATTCCTTACCACATTCCACACCAATGTACTAATAGAAAATAGTGTTCCTGTTTTCCCACCTGAGGCCACTGCACTGATAGGGGTGGTGGACTATGCTAATGACATTGGTATACATAGTTGGAATAAGAATGATCTTGAACAAAAAAAAAAATCAACATTTTCTACCAAGTGTTCCAAGAAATAGGAATCAAGATAAATTTTCAGAAACTATGATCTGGAATTGGAATGAAAGCAGCAATGGTATGTACTCCAAATCCATCATTAAAATTCAGTATTTTTAATTAGTAAATTTTAAATACTTCAAATATCTCAGTATATGGATCAGTTATAACAAATTTAGTATAGGAGATAAGAAAATTGAGCATATAATAGGCTGTTATAGGGGTAGTTTCACCCAACACCACAAGTTGCTGCAAAACCAAAACATTAACTAAAAAACTTGTTCTTGAATAGTTTTGTCAGATCAACTTTCATATGGATGTCATGCATGGTACCAAACTCATTCAAAGATAGTTAAGCTGTCAGTTGTATACAACCACTTTCTTAGATCAATAGTTAAAAATGGCTTTGAGTGAATTAAACCAGTGTTTCTCAGTTAGGACTAACCGTCTTCAAAAATTATAGACTGGTGCTACAGAATCACCAAGAATTGTATCAAACAAAAACGGCATCACTTGAGGACTTTCAACAACAGCCACAACTGAAATGGATAGCACATGCAACTCAAAGAGAAAATAATGGCATAATCAAAATGTTGATATTCTGCACCACTTCAAATAAAAGGTTAGGAAGGAAACCTACATCAATACCGTAAAGAGTAATAACTGCTACTGGACTTGAGAAACTTATTTTCCAGAAAAGTTGTTTTAAAAGAAAGATTTTATAAATTTCAACTGACAGTGGCATTTACTGCCCAATCAATGAATTTTTCTTTATAAAGAAACAGCTAATATTACCATTACCTCTGTCCAGAAAAATATGCATCCTTATATCACTTGGAATACTATTCAATTGTATTTTATGTCTCTGATATTATAATAAGTGATACAAGTAATGCAATTCTAGCAATTTTGAGGCTGTTATTTTAAACTTGATGTGAAATCTTATTGCAATAGTAGCTTTGGGTTCAATCCTTGGCTCAGGTAGTAAAGTGGAAGTAAATAAAACCTTAAACCTTAATTTAGTGTTTCATTTCTGAGATGAGTAATTATTAATATACTTTTACCATTTCAAACTATTGTTCTCATCTTGATTGATATAGATGTTATTATAGATACAATATTTCGACAAAGTACCATTTGGTCATCATCAGGTGTTTATGGTTTGGTTGATATGGGATATCTGTTGATTACTGTGTTATTATTTTCTTCCTGACATTGAATATAAAAAGGCTCCAAAAACAAACCAATTATATCCTTCGAGGCAATGGTGCAGTAGATATAGGAGTTGGTTATATATGTGTTACTATCATTTAATGGTTGTGGGTTCAATCTCAGGATTAGGTGGTGAAGCACCAGTTCAGCAGGAACGTACTGGCACAAAAAAGTAACAATAACTATACAGTTACTGAAGCTGAAATGTCAGGACTAATAACATTGCCAATTCTTTAATATTTTGTCAAGAATCTCTAAACATATAGCCAAAGAAGAAAAACAAGATGTGACTGCAATATTCAAAGCATGGACAAATGGTAGATTTATAAATGTGCAAAATAGATTCTGGTGAGAAAAATTGCCTAGCATAATATAGTAAACTGACTTTCTAAGCAACAGACTTAGCAATTGATTCAATATAATCTTTCTATTTCATATCAGTAAAAAAGATGAGACCAAGAAGGCACAGTGAATTTCTCTGCTGGAGGTTAGCTTTAGCTAGGATGGTGGAAGGCAAAAAAGAAGGTTCTTTAAGATGATAGAGAACAGACATAACAATTTTTTAAAATGTCTATAATAGCAATGTTTTAAAATGCTAAAATTATGATTATAAAACATAATTATACAGACTAAAGTTACCTCCTTTGAATAAAAACATAGAAAAACATAAAAGCTTTAACAGTTAATTTTTAAATTAATAATAACAAAGTGCTTTCAAATATGTGTAAAATAATTATATTAGAGCACGTTTTATGTGTATTTACAAAAAAAAATCACAATCTTTAATTGCATTAATTTTTTGTCTTCACCCCTGAAGATGATCTTGAGTGAGATTAAAAATTTCATTTTTCGTGAATAAAAGAATTTGGAAAAATGATAGAGCACCTTCCTTAATGAATTTAATAGCAACATTAAGAAGTAATTCTGAGAATTCAAGGAGATTAAAATAAAAATAAATAGACATAATATGACCAGATTATTCAACCAAACATGCTTGAATGAAGATATGCTATCTATCTATATATACAGTGTGGGGGGATAAATATTCGTACACATACAAATTTTTAATTTATTGTATTTCCAGCTAATGAATAAACATACTTTTCATATAATTAACTGTACACAGATGCATAATAACTAAATATGCATAGAAAACAGAAAAACTTTGATTTAATAGAAATGAATCCCATTTATTCATTTTAATGGGTGAAAAAAGTATTCATACAATGCAAATTTCAGATTTTAAAACTTTTAAATTGTTTTAATACTCTAGATTATTCAAGTGGAATATTCTAGAATGTTCCAACAATGTTATCAATAGTTATTTTTATCCTTAAAAATACAAATAGAACATTCTGTAATTGGTATTCATGCAAGAAGATTATCAAGAGGTAAAGAATTGACAAATTCACAAAAAGAACTCATTGTTAAGCTCTGGAAAGAAAGTAAAAGTTACAGGAAAATCTCAAACAACCCAAATATTCCATTTACTATCATTAGTTCATTCATTACAAGGTATAAAAACTCAAAACTGTTGAAAGCCAAAGAAGAACAGGTGCTCCATGGAAGATTTCTTCAAAACTTTTGAGGAAATTAATGTTTCATATTAAACAAAATCTTATGGTTACTTGTCAAGAGTTGCAGGATGATTTGCTTTCATCAGGAATCTATGTCACTAAACAGACAATAAGTAATGAAATTCATAGGAACAATCTAAAGTCACGCTCTCCTTGGAAAACTCCACTGCTATTGAAAAGAGACAGAGATGCCAAGTTGAAATGCATTTGTGAACATAAGGATGAGGAAAAATCAAATTTGGAAAGAGTATTATGGACAGACAAAACTAAAAGTGAGTTATTTGGGTGTAATTCTAGAAATCATGTATGGAGGAAAGATGTTGAAGCCTTCAAACAAAACAACAGAAGTTCCAACA
This sequence comes from Acanthosepion pharaonis, assembly GCA_903632075.3. Taxonomy (NCBI): domain Eukaryota; kingdom Metazoa; phylum Mollusca; class Cephalopoda; order Sepiida; family Sepiidae; genus Acanthosepion; species Acanthosepion pharaonis. The sequence goes on along the minus strand of CAHIKZ030001444.1, from coordinate 120,291 downwards.
GTGAAATTTGGTGGTGGCAGCATCATGGTTTAAGGATGTTTTTCTGCAAAAGGTACTGGCAACATATCAGTAATTGATGGTAGAATGAATGCCACAGCATATGAAAATATTTTGGAAATAAATCTAATGATTTCAGTTGAAAATCTTGAACTTCCTCCTGATTGGATCATCCACAAGATAATGATCCTAAGCATACTGCAAAATTTATGAAGAAATGGCTTGCTGAAAATAATGTAAATATCCTAAAATGGCCAAGTCAGTACCCAGATTTAAACTCAATCAAGAATCCATGGAGTTATATGAAAATTTAAATCCAATCAAGAGCTCCAACAAACATCCCGGACCTGAAGACCATATGCGAAGAAGAATGGAACAAAATACCAACTAAAATTCCCAAATCATTAACTGAGAACTACAAGAAGAGGTTGACTGCTGTAGAAGCAAATAATGGCTATTCTACAAAGTATTAAATGAAGATTATGTATTCTTTTTTGTATTGTACAAATACTTTTTTCACCCATTAAAATGGATAAATGGGATTTATTTCTATCAAATTAAATTTTTTCTATTTTCTATGCATATTTAGATATTAGGCATTTGTGTACAGTTAATTATATGAAAAGTATGTTTATTCATTAGTTGGAAATATAATAAATTAAACCTTCTTATGTACATGAATATGTTTCCCCATACTATATATATTAGGATATTGCAACAAAAACATATAAGAATCACTACACAATTGCAGTCATGTTTCAACACATAATGATGCATTTACTCAGGCGATTGTAAATTACTGGCAGGTAAACAATTAATTTGGTTTCAAAAGCAAAATACATTCTCATTTTTTGAAAAAAAAATTGCTCTATGTATTGAGCCTTTTTTAAATTAAATGTTACTAACACTGGAAGTGTACTCTATTTGTTCACACTTGAGGAGATTTTATATATATATATATATATATATATATGTGAGAGAGAGAGAGATATCCTTGATTAAATCCAAACAATCAGCAATATTTATTATTGGCCCTGATCTGGTGTCTTGGCTTAATGAGTTTCCTACCACCATAAGGTTGCTACCCTCTGCATTTTCTATAATTACTTTCATGGTAATTGTTCAAATAAGCTCTTCGCTATGGTACCTAGACTTTATGAAGGTCTCATCAATTTACAGTTGAGTTGGCTAGATGTAACCCTAAGTTCTATGCTAACAGTTTCTTTTCTCGCACTTCTCACTTGTTGAACTCCCTTCTGGTTCCATGCTTTCCAGCCAACTTTAATCTTCAAAAATTTAAAGGCAATGTCAATTGCATCTACTACAACTTTATCTTTTGCTCCCTCCTTAAAACTAAATATTTATTTTCTAATTCTTCCACACTTAGTAATTCCTTGTTTCTTAGTGGCTTTACTGCCTTGCTTGGGTGAACTCAATTAAAAAAAAATGTCAATGGAAAACACAAGACCAAAAAGGAACAGTGAGTTGCTCTCCTAGAGGTTAGCATCAGCCATGCCAATGAAAGGCAAAGATGGTTCTTTAAGATGACTAATAGAAGCAGCTCCATTTTAGAGGTGTTAAAATTAACAATTCATTGCCCCAGTTTGCAGCAGATTGAAGGTCATAAAATTCTTCAGAACATTCAGGTACTTGTCAGAGCACTAATAGTAATATTTAATCTGATCTCTTTTGGACAATCCTCTTTGAAGTTGCAGTGTGTTAAATACCCAATAGTTTTGGTATTAGCCCTGAAATGCAGCAAATCTTTTAATAAGAAATAAACATGGGGGAGTCAGAGAAAATCAAATAATGGTCAAACAATAGATGAGTAAATGAACAGAGAGGATGTAAGACTGCAGGGCTTTGGAAGTAGCTATCTTTGCTAGATATAAGAGAACAACAGGCTCTAATTGGATGTCTACTGCAATACAAGGAAAGGAAAAAAAGTATTAACAAAGTTATTAAAGATGTTTTATAAAGGAATGGGCAACAAAAACTATATTCTCTCAAACATCTCCTTCAGCTGTCTTTTTTTGTTTGCTTTCAAAGACATGTCAGAAGTGTGAAGCAATTTAGTGATAAGTACAACAAACAAAAGACTGCAAAGTCCTCTATTCAATGCAAACGAAGGTGTGTTAAATTTACATTGTCTTTTAAACCTCATGGCTTTCCCAAAGGGATTTTTCATTCCATAACTTAAATGAACATATTTCTTTTATTCTATTACAAACAGAATGACTTTATATTTAGATAGGTGGAAGTTAAACAACTAAATTTCAACCAATACAGGGCTCAGAAGTCCCTCAATGTAGAGGGTTACAGTTAAAATGATAACAATGAATGAGGTTTGTAATATAATTTGGTATGATTTTGTTTAGCAGCATATCAACCTCTATGGCTTATTTAATGCTTAAATCTAAATATTTTGAACACAATCTTATGGCTTCAACTACAGATAAAATTTATTGTTGATAATTCTGCTATAAGTATTGTTGGTAATTTTTTTTATAAAAATGTGTTGCTGGTATTTTTACTATAAAAATGTACTTTTATACTTTCATAGTCTTGTTTTTGACACCTGGAAATAACAGCAATTCAGAGGTGGTTCCATGCTCCTCAAAACCTTGCTCATCAGAGACTTGCTGCCGGATGTAGTTTATAGTCATACCCAGGACTATGAGGTGTGTGATATGAATGGAAGTGAGGAAAGAAGTGAAGATTATGAGGATAAGGAGGAAAGATGTCAATTGATCCTTGAATTGAAGAAAACAAGATTGAAGTATTCAGAGAAGCACTCATGCAGGAGTCCATTTCACAAAATGGTTGTTCTTGAAAAAGAGCTGAGTAGAACTTTCTTTTTTATGTTTGGAACATGGAGGAAATGAGGATGATTTGACTCTGTGAAAGTGGCCTGGCATGTCCTGGCTATTAAAGTTTGAACTGGTAGACCTAAAGGATAGAGCTAATCTGAACATTTGCCATGGAAATAGCAATAGAGTAGTGATAATTTTGTGACAGTGCTTCTGTGAGAAAGAAGCTGCAGAATGGATAATCATTCCCCTCACCATAAAACATCATAAATGATTTGTTTTAATCATTTCACTTCAAGCAAGGCAATAAAGCCACTAAGTCATGGGGATTTATTGAATGTGAAAGAATATAAGAAAAGGAAAATCATTATTAAGAAGCATGAACAATAGAAGAACAGGAATTAAGAAGACAGTAAATAATGATTGATATTGCATTTAAATTTTTCAAGAACAAAGTTGACTAGAAAGCAAGAAGCCAGAAGAGAGTTCTGCAAATGAGAAGTGCAAGAAAAGAAACTGTTAGCATAGAACTTATGGTTACATCTTGGCATTTCAACTGTAAAATGATGATACCTTGCTGTCAATCTAGTACTGGACTTAAATTTATAAAGTCTAGATACCATAAAGGAAAGTTCATCTGAACAATTTCCATGAATGCATTTATAGAAAAGGCACAGGGAAGCTACATTATGGCAGTGAGAAAGTGACTGAAGCTGAGATGACAGGTCAGGATCAATAATATTGAATCTGATTTTTTAAAGTAAGCAGTTTGACAATTTCTGTTTGAATTTCAGGTGTTGTTATCAATATTTACATTAAGATTTATATCTCCATCTTTGTTCATACTATCACATTTCAGCTCTTGTTCTCTTCACTCTGTTTCAGGTTTTTGCTAATCTGCATAGTATTTTGGGTATTTCGAACTGAACCCTTAATTGAATCTAAAGGTGTAGATTGTTCTTATTTCACTGCCCATATTCTGAAACAAGTGAACAAGTACAGTGGGGAACAGGTCCATCACCAAGTGCCTCTCACCAAACTTTTTTTATACTAATGTTCACACAATACAAGGCCCAAGAGCCACTCAAAGGATAGTGTTACTATGTAGTGTTATATGAACATAAGAAAAGAAATGAAGTACATGAGGTTTTTTTTTTTAATCATTTCACCCCAAGCAAGGTGGAAATAACACTAGTACGCAGGGGGTTAGAGGAAGTAAAAGGAGAGAAAAGACTGGGGGATTGAAAAAAAGCACAAAAGATAAATGGGATTCAAGAAGATAGAAGATGGTGATTGATGTTGCATTTAAATTTTTGAAGATTATAGTTATCAGGAAAGCAAATAAACAGAAGGGAGTTCCACAGGCAGAAAGTGTGAGAAAAGAAACTGTTGGAATAGAAGTGGCAATTGCATTTAAATAATTTTTTTTTTTCTTAAGCAATTCACCCCATGCAAGGCGGGAGTGCCACTAGCACACAAGGGGTTACAGAGAATTGAGAACAAGAGTAAAGAGGCATGTTTGAGGAAAGGATACAGAAAACGACAGGGAACAAGATCAAGGTATCAGATGTCGTTTGACATTACATTTGAATATTTGAAGATTATAGTTCAACAAAAAAATATATAAGCTACATTCTTTTATCTAGATGTATGAAAGATAATGATCAACCGAAGAAGTGAAAATTGTCGTGATTTGGAAAATATATTACTAGGAGTCTGTTACACAAAGCCGCATTTCTTGGGAAGAATCTCTCTGAATGGAACTTACTAATGCCATACAAAAGAAATGGGGATTATTCAACCTTTTCCAACAAACATAGCTTATCAGAACATACGTATTAGGTTGAGTCATACATAATTTCTGTTTTGAGAAACCAATTGTAATGATTACTGTATCATCCGAACTAACCATTCCTTAAATATATCATAACAGATAATAAAAATAGATTACATAAAACAATGTTCAAAACAAAAGGCAGTGGCTAAATCTGCACAATCAATCCCTGAAAGCTGAGTTCCCTTGAAGAAGAGTAATGGTATATGTATGGTGGGATTGTCAGGATAGTATTCATTTAGATTTCTTAAAATGCAATAAAACATTAAATGCCCATTTATATGTCCAGCAGCTGCAACATGTCCATAAAAGTTTGGATGAAAGGCAAACTGTACTCATCAATATGAAAAAAGTTGTTCTACTCCATGACAATGCAAGGTTGCATACAGCAAGAACAACACAAAACAAAATTTGGAATATGGTTGGTTTGTTTTACTCCATCTGCCATACTCCTAACCTTGCACCAACTGATTATTACCTTTTTTGATAGCTATAAAATGCTATGATGGTTAAAATGGGTAAAATGAAAACCAGATGCCAGAGTTTGTTAAAAACTTTTCCAAATCAAAACCTTTTACTGAAATGGTATCAAAGAGCTGCCTGACAAGGTATCATTGCAAATAATGGTGAATATATGATCTCATGATCATGAAAAATAAAAAAAACAAATAATTTCCCATGATTCCCAAGGAAAAAAATGAAACTGCTCTACTGGCAGGAAATTTAGAGTCTTTCTCTTTTCAACTTCTCACCAAGAGAGTACATGGATTTGAACTTACCCAGAAATGAAGACCTCAGATAAATTTTGCACAAATATCACCGTCTCATGTTTAATACTACCTTTTAATGATAGATTTGTCACTTGCAATTCATTTATTCATTCACAAGACAAACACAAAAAACAGAAATATTTAACAACCACATTACAAAAACTTTCACATATTTTCCGAACTACTACAACCAAATTCTTCTGATAAAAAAAAATCCTTCTATATATGTATAAATACTTAAATTCCCAGATCAATTCTGTGGACAAGACAGATTGGTATAAAATGACAATTGGAAAAAATCTTAGATTTTGCCGACATGTTTCGTCTTCCTACTTTTTCAAGGCAAAAATGAAATCAGAATGTTTTTGTTGTTATAGTTACATTAAAAAATCTAAATTTAAAAAGATAGATGGCAAAATCTAAGATTTTTTTCCAATTGTCATTTTATACCACTCTGTCTTGTCCACAGAATTGATCTGGGAATTTAACTATATTGTCGACATGGGAAAAAAAAAAAATCCCTTACTATAAAGGTAATTTACATTAACCAGAAAAAAAGGCTTAGACAGAAGCGTCTATCTTTTTAAATTTGGATTTTTTAATGTATCTATAACAACAAAGACATTTCGATTTTATTTTTGCCTTAAAAAAGTCAGAAGACGAAACACGTCGGCAAAATCTAAGATTTTTTTCCAATTGTCATTTTATACCATATGTATAAATGTTTCACTTTGTTGTTATGATATATATATATATATATATATATATATATGTATATTTTACTAACCAAAAACAAGAATCAAACAAGGCCCATCATAACAAATATATATTTTACTTTTTTTAAAGAGTAAAATTAATAAACAAAAACAGAAATTATTTATGACAACCTAAAAAACATGTCTAAAAACTAAAAAGTTAAAACTTTTTAAACAAAAATGTTGTCCATGTTATTTTTTAAAGAGTTGGGAATATATATATATACATATATTTTTTTATTCATAATAATTTTGATGAGTTACAATGTAGAATATCATTACATTCAACGTTGGTTTATTAATTGCTATAGGATTTATAGCCTTACATTGTTAGAAAGCACAATGTTATGAAGTATTATTATGCATTAAAAAAAGCATTCCAGCACATTAAAAGGTGGTTATCAAATATCAATTGTCTACCAGAAAACCTTTAGAAAAAAAAAATTGCTTCTGAGATTGCTCTTAAAAAATGCCATTGTTACTTTATTTGACAGCAGACCCTGAAAACAAAACAAAAAAAAACCCAACAGAAACCGTAGTTATCTTCCCATTAAAAAAAAACATGGTGTAAATGTGACAAACTAAACAAATAGATCATTATTTTGCTGACTCATTGAATTTAGCAGAGGTTTAAGCCCAAGAAATTCAAACGTCTTTGACAAACATAGGAAAGCCAGATAAGAAAGCTCAGGTCACAAAGAACTGTCAAAAAATCTATTAGTGAATCTCCAAAACTCTAATAAGGTTATTTTTTATTTTTTACACACACACCTATATATATATATATATATATATATATATATATATATATATAATTTTTTGTAATCTTTTTGTAGATAAGCAGGATAATTTTATTTACATTCCGATGAATTTAAGCAGAAGAGAAGTTAATTGTTCCAAGCAAGGTTAAAACAAACTTATTTTTAAATCCGGGTGTGTTCACAGATCGTAACTTGAGCTTTTCATTTTATTGTCTTTGTCTTGGAAAAGATGAATGACGTATGTATTGCATATATTTTTAAAAAAAAAAAAGAAAAAGACAGGTTTGTGAAAAAAGAAAATTTTAAGACATGGCCTGAAAGTGGGAGAAAGAGAGAGAGAGAAAAAAATGACAGTGATAAAATGAAGAAAAAATGAACAAAAAAAACAAAAATGTAGAAAACAAAAGAAAAAAGAAAAATAACTTTTTAAGGAGAAAAATAAAGGGAAAAAAATGATGAAAAGGAATGAATTGTAATAAGTAAGAAAGTAATATATATATATATATATATATATATATATATATATATATATAAGCAAATATATGGATATAGATCCGACAGTATGAAGAAAAATATATACGGAAAAAACAAAGAAAAATCCTTATATACAATTTATACTGTTTTAATGTTAATATGTCAACTTCGGACGTTTCGGTCTAATAAACCATCTTCAGGACATATTCATAAATTATAACATTATCAATACAACATGACAAAGACAATGTACATAAGAACAAGATTTATCCAAACAAATAACTGAAAGTCATGTTGTATGTTGTATTGATAGAGAGAGTGCTTAGAGAGGCTGCTCTAATCAAGTCACATAATATTACGGTTTCTGTAGCGCCATATCGCACACAGGTA